>SNVD02010455.1:0-45148 GCA_013180625.2 Boswellia sacra | reverse complement strand
TTTTGATAGGTGTCTATTTATTTATTACTTTTATATCAATTCGTCCATGTTTCTTTGCTATATTCCTTGGTATTTTTATGTTTTTGTGTGGTTTTGATGTTTGTAGGAGTTTTGAGCAACTTGCACAAAAATGGAGTAAAACCCTTCATTTTCACCTCTGCTAGTCAACCATCTTCTCGGATTTAATTGTATTGATATACAATGAACCCGATGACATATCATATACCGTTAAAAAGCTCTCGAAGTCTACTTTTTGAAGAAATTTATAACCGGTTTATCAATATCCAGTTTCAGTGTAACCAACTTCTAATCAACACAGTTGTGAATGTAATAGAATATAATTCCATATATCACTGTAGCATGTTATTAAATACGGGGTACTGTAGCAAGTTACTGTAGCAGAGTATTAAACACATTTTAGGGTTTTATTTTCATAACTTGAAGAGGGGAAAACGTGGGAGGAGGCTGCATTTCTGGATTTCTCTCATCCTTGGAGTTCTTGAAGGAGAAAGAAGATTTTGAAAGAGGAGGAACTACAATTCCAAGAAGATTCATCTACAAAGAAGATTTTCAAAGAATTTGCTAAGTTCCTTTCTTTCCTTTTCAATTCTGGAATTTCTCTGTATTGTATTTGTTATTCTGATTGAATATGTGTAACTAAATCTGAATTGGTTGAGGGTGATTTCAAAGCCCTTGATATGGATTTTGTGAGTTGATTGTGTAAGAACTTGTTATCCAATTCTCTAATTGAAGTTGCTTGTATTTTCCCATATCTAATGCTTATGATTGCTTACTGATTGTATTGGGAATGGCCAACTGAATATAATCTGTTGTTGTCTATTGCTAGATTAGAAATCTTGATCCGTAATTGTCATGAATTCCCAATCATTAGTAGCAAAATTGTGATCAGAGATTGCAATTGGAAAATACAACCTAGGTTCATAATCTGAACTTTGTGTGATTATTTGCTTATATCACACCTATCTTTCTCATCGTAATGCTTTCATTGACATTAAACTTAGAGAGCTTGTTCTAGGTTGTTTAATGGATAAGAGATTAAAATAAGAAGCTTGTTTTATTTAACAACAAGTAATGAAGATGGGACTACAACAAGGCTTGTTCGTTATCTACGTTGATGAACTTCATGCTGGTAATTGCGTATTACAATTCTATGTTAATTCCACAATTCCTATCTTCTGGCAGAGAACTAACACTCTTAACCAAAGTGGGGTCTCATCATTCACTTTTTTTCACTCCATTTAACTTTGCTTTGTGTTATTCTTCATTTGCTTTCGTATTAAGTTTAGTTAATCAATCAACAAAACCCCCCTTGTTTAGTTTATTATTGTTGGAAAATAACAAATTCAATTAGAATCAATCCTCGTGGGAACGATATCTACTTATCACTTTATTACTTGTGCGACTAGTATACTTGTTAGTTTCAAACGCATCACTAGACGTGCTTTGTAGCGAGCTATAACACCATTAGATAATTTGAAAGATCCATTTGCACCAATAATGCATTGTTTTGTGTAGGGTGAGAAGGAACAAAGGTCTAAGTTGAATTATAGTAATGCTTTATATTTCTCACTAATAGCTTGGTGCCATTGTGGAAATTTTTGGGCTTGGGTAACATGGGTAGGTTAAGTAGCAGAGGGAAGTAAGTGAGAGACACGCACATGATCTGACAAAAAAAAATTTGGACCCAGTGGAGATGACGATAAAGATGAAAAAGAGATAGGTGCAATTAGAGATATATAAGTTAGAATATCTGAAACTGAAGGAATAGAACTGGAATGAGGAATCTATTCTTGTAATAGAGGATTCGTGGAAGTTAAATGTTCTGATATTGAGGAGGAATAAGAGCTATTGGGAGAGTAGCTTAGCGGAAACACGTGGTTCATGAGAAGTAATATGTTGGAATGGAAAAAACATGCTCTATGAATTGAACATGGCATGATATGAAGATGGTATTACGATTGATATCAAAACAGCAATAGGCATGGTGTTGTAAGGAGTATCCAAGGAAAACACAAGGACTAGAACATGGTTCTAATTTGTGTCTTGTAAAGTCATAATCATGGGTAGCACAAACAACTAAATACCTTTAATTGATGATAAGTGGGAGAGATATCGAAAATTTTCTGAAAAGGTAAGCAAAATTTGAGAACTAGTGTAGGTAATCAATTGATAAGATATGTAGCTGTTTGAAAGGCAACGATCCAAAAGCGAAGTGGAACTGAAGCTACATGTAAGGGGGTAAGGCCAGTCTCAACAATGTGGCGATGCTTGCATTGACACCACCAACATTTTGAGGAGTGTAAGGTAGAGACTTGAGATGTTGTGGAGTTTCAAAAGAAAATTTATATATGTGTATTTATATATTACAAAATTTAGAAATTATATCTAAAGGATTAAGTGGTTTGGAAGTTGGTGGACCTAGGCCCATGAACCAAGGCCTTATATGTATATAAGAGAGGGTTTTTCTAGAATTAAGGGGAAGGAAAAAAAAGAGAGAAGAGTTTCACGCTTCCAGGAAGAGAAGAAGAGAAGAAAAGAAGAAGGAGAAGAAGAAAAGAGAGGGAAGAAAAGAGAGGAAAAATTTCAAAGAAGTGTATAAGCTTGGAAAACAAGTAGGGATTTTCTAACACTATGCTTATCTCATGTCATGTATTGTGTTGTTTAATTGATGTTGATTTGTTATGCATGTGATCTATTCTAAATTGATTGTTTGTTGCTTGGATGATGAACTATGAGTGAAACTACTTATTGTAAGCTGATTGTTTGTGGTTTGAATGAGGAATTATGTGAGAAAACTAAGGGTTAATGAAGTGAAGTAGAGATTGATGCGTTCGAAACTAGCAAATATACTAGTCGCACAAGTAATAAAGTGATGAGTAAGATATCGTTCCCACGAGGATTGATTCTAATTGAATTTGTTATTTTCCAACAACAATAAACTAAATTGGGGGGGGAGATTTGTTGATTGATTAACTAGATGAAATATTAATACAAATAAAGAATACCACAATGCAAACTTAATTGAAGTGATAATTAATCAATGACAAAAATCTGGTTAAGGGATCATTCTCTACCATGAGATATGGATTTGCGAATTAATCATGGAATTGTCATCAAATTACACCATTGAAATTATCAACCGTAGATAACAACAAGCTCTATTATCCCAATCTTTTCTTACTTTGTTGTTAAATAAAACAAGCTCTTTATTTAATCTCTAACCATTAAACAACCTAGAACAAGCTCTTTAAGTTTAATTCAATAGAAGCATTACGATAAGAAAGATAGGTTGATCTAAGCAATAACCACACAAGTTTGGATTATTTAACTTAGGTTATATTCTCCAATTGTAATCTCTGATCACAATTTTGCTACTAATGATTAGAAATTCAAGACAATTACGGATCAAGATTTCTAGTCTAGCAATAAACAATATCCAGATTATATTCAGTTAGCCTCCCAAATACAATCAGTAAGCAATCATAAGCATTAAATATGGGAGAATACAAGCAACTTCAATTAGAGAATTGGATAACAATATCTTGCACAATCAACTCATAAAAACCATATCAAGGGCTTTGAAATCACCCTCAACCAATTCAGATTCAGTTACACATGTTCAAAAACGTAATAAATATAATACAACATGGAGACATTCCAGAAAATGAAAGGGAAGGGAAAAACTTAGCAAATTTGATGAAAATCTCTTAGGATTGTAGTTTTTCCTCTTTCCAAGCCTTTTTTTTTTCCTTCAAGAACTCCAGGAGATGAGAGAAATCCATAGCTGCAGCCTCCAAGTCGTTCCCCCTCCTCTCCTTCTCAAAATAAAACCTTAAAATGTGTTTATATACTCTGCTACAGTAACCTGCTACAGTGCCCCGTATTATACATACTACAGTGATTTGTGGAATTACATTTATACACTTCTCACACCATTTTGATCATAACTTGCGATACACTAAATGGATTTACGAAGCGTAAATTTCTCTAGAAAATAGACTTCGAGAGCTTTCTAAGGTATATAGCATGTCATCTGGCTCATTGTATATCAATACAATTGAATCTGAGAAGATGGTTAACTAGCAGAGGTGAAAATGAAGGGTTTTACTCCATTTTTGTGCAAGTTGCTTCAAAACTCCTACAAACATCAAAACCACACAAAAACATGAAAATACCAAGGAATATAGCAAAGAAACATAGACGAATTGATATGAAAGTAATACATAAATAGACACCTATCAGAAATGGTTTTGAGAGGAGTTGTAGTTTATGTGACTATCTTGTGTTGTTTGAACTGATGCATTTTTCTGGATTGAGAATTGTATGATTTTTCATTTGTTTAGGGAAATAGACATATAAAGCTTTAATTAGCCTCTGATTTCGTTGAATTTGGAGTTAAAATGGATTTTTTCGTGAATTTTTGAAGTTGGGAATCGAAATCTGGAAATGGGATACTTTAACCGACTCTGGATTTTGATTCTGGTGTTTCCTTCGACAGCACTTGACATTTGTTTGTCGAGCGTCGAGTGAAAAAGGTCGAGCGTCGAGTGTCCAGGGTCGAGTGTCGAGTGACATATGTCTAGTGTCGAGAGGCATATGTCAAGCATCGGGTGTGAGTAATGTCGAGTGTCGAGTGACATATGTCTAGTGTCGAGAGGCATATGTCGAGTGTCGGGTGTGAACAGGTCGAGTGTCGAGTGTTTGTCGTCTAGTGTCGAGAGGAGTGTCGAGTGAAAGGTGTCGGGCGTCGAGTGTTACACGTTGCATGTGCGACTTGACGTGCAAGTTCAAGTGTCGAGTGTCGAGTGTCGACAAGCACTATGTTGAGTGTCTAGCGCTAACTGCCGAGTGAACAGTGTCGCGCGTTGCGTGCGCAACTCGACCCACATGTCAAGTGTTGTGTGTCATGTGTCGAGTGTCTAGCACCGAGTGTTGAGCAAACAATGTCACGCATTGGATGCGCAACTCGACACTCATGTCGAGTATCGTGTGTCGAGTGTCGAGTGCCGAGGTGCACAGTGTCGAGTGTCGAGCGAAATTACAGAACCACCCCAAATCGACTGTACACTTCTCAAAAAGTCCTGGATTTCGCATAAAAATTGTATTTTCTTGAGATTTATCATAGTGATGATATTGAAAGGTTGTTAATGGATGCATTGGACCTTGGATTGGCTGTTTTGTATACGGATTCAGGAGAATGCAGAGATAAAATTCTTAGTGTGGGACCTTGGATGGGCCGTTTTGTACACGGATCCAAAGGGAACACGAGTACTATAAACATGATGTGTTGGACCTTGGATGGGCTGTTTTGTATACGGATCTAAGGGAAACACAAGTACTATAAACATCATGTGTTGGACCTTGGATGGGCCGTTTTGTATATGAATCCAAGGGGAACACGACTATAAACTTCACGTGTAAATGAACATAATCGTTGGATTTATTATTATTGGGTGTGTAATTTTGTACTTGAGTAATTGTTGAATGCATGTAATTTAGTATAATGTTAGAATTTTTTCTACTGGGCTTTATGCTCACCCCCTTCCTCCACAGGTACACAGAAGGATGTTCATACTAGTGATGTTCCAGAGCTTTCCTAGGGAGTCTGGAGTCTGCAAGCATACAATGATTTTTGGGGACAATCTTGTTTCTTCTAGCTTATGATGGGAGATTTTGTTATGTGAATAGCAATTTATGTACTGAATTTAGTCACTCGAGTATGTAAAGTTTATTTTGAACAAATAGCCAAATTTTGTAATGAATTCATATGATGTATAGAAAAAAAATGAATTCATGTTAGGGCATGACAGAGTGGTATCAGAGCCTAGACTTTATTGTGGACCTGTGAAAAGGATGTAGATGGTCTGGGAGGGGTAGAGTCATGTTTGTGTTCTTGCATGTGCCTTAAATAACTATTTGTTGTGTTTCTGTTCCATATGTTATAGAATTCTGCCACTTATGTTTTTGCCATTGATAAAATTAGATAATGAGTTCTCCTGCACGAAGTGCTTCGAGTTCCAACCCACCTTAGCATGGTTGGAGGTCGGAGTTTTACAAGGCCATGAGAGATGTGGCCAATACATTGGCAGAAACAATGGCAAATACAGTTAGGGAGACTCTTCGTGCTAATCCACCACCACCGCCTCAACCGGTATTAGAGACGGGTGTCGACAATAGAATAAAGAGCACACTTAGAGAAGTCCAACGCCACAATCTACCTATTTTTTACGAGGAGCCTGATCCGAATGTTGTGGAAGATTGGCTTATACGAGTTGAGCACCTCTTCAATCTTCTGTAAGTTGAGGAAGATTTGCAGGTTAGGGTGGCAACTCATCTGTTGGCAGGAGAAGCATTACAATGGTGGACATCGGTTGAGCGTATTAGAGAAGGAAACATCCTTACATGGAGAGACTTCTCTACTGCTTTTCTGGACAAATATTTTTCAACAGGTTTTCGTGACCAAAAGAAAAATGCGTTTATATATTTGACACAGGCGAACATGACAGTGTAACAATATGAGGCACGATTTACTGCTTTATCATGTTTTATGCCTAGTTTGGTGGCGGATTAGGCTAGCAAGGCTCAGAGATTTCAAAAGGGACTGAAAGATGACATCAGACCCTCAGTTACAGTGTGTAGATTGACGATGTACTCTGATGTGGTAGAGACCGCCTTAGTTGCAGAACATGAGATATCCCAGAGTCACAGGGTGGGGGGTATTCGCATACCATCTAGAGAAGTGCGACCGCAGGATCGTTCAGCTAAGAGATAAAGAACTCAGTCCAGTAGGACTTCCTTTAATTCTTAGTCTCAGCAACTGTAATCTCAAGGCTCCATGTCAAGTGGGTCTCCACAGAGTCAAAGAGTTTGTTATGGGTGTGGGAAGCCAGGCCATTTGCAACGTCAGTGTCCCAAATGTTTTAGATGCGGACAATACGGTCACATGTAATGGGATTGTCCAGCAGGATTAAGAGGTCCTCAGAGTGCCACTAGTCAGACCCAATCGACTCTTCGACAAGGGTCAGGGTCACAGTCTAGGCCACCATTTCAGGGACGTAATACTCAGTCATATCAGACTTCTCAGAGGTCTCAAACAGCTTCTTCTCAATCTGTTAGGCCTCCAAGATCAACTTAGAGCACTAGACCTTAGGAACATATGACTCAGGGATGAGTTTTTGCTCTGACTCAGCCGGCAGAGTCTGCAGACCACGAGGTTGTGGGAGGTACATTATTGGTTTTTAACGCATAGGCCCGTGATTTATTTGATTTTGGAGCTACTCATTCTTTTATATCTATCCATTTTGCATCTGCATTAGGATTACAGTCTGATTTGTTGGACTCTGTATTACATGTGAAGTCACCTATGGGTAGTACTCTAGAGGTTGGGAGGATATGTTATCCTGTATGCTGGAGATCAATGGGCACAGGTTATCATTTGATTTGATACTTATGGATTTCACAGAGTATGATGTGATATTAGGAATGGATTGGTTGTCCGCTTATCAAGTTATATTAGACTGTCACAAGAAGAAAGTGATCATCCACACGCTGGAGGATATCATTTTCAGTTTTTATGAGGATAAATATGCATTATTGCATTACCCTTTGCTTGGGTTGCAAAACAAGAAATGGGCCAGAAGCATGATAGCAAGTATACTAGTAGAAGAAATTGATAAAGGGGTTTCTGAACTTCCTTGTGTGGTGAGTGTTTTCCTGATATTTTTTCTGAAGAATTGCTCGGGTTACCTCTAATTAGAGAAGTGGAGTTTGCTATCGAGGTGTATCCAGGTGTGGCACCCATATCAGTTGCTCCATATCGAATGGCTTCAACCGAGTTGAGGGAGTTTAAGCTACAAATAGAAGAATTATTAGAGAAAGGATTCATTTGACCTAACACTTCTCCTTGGGGTGCACCAGCATTGTTTATGAAGAAGAAAGATGGTTCATTGCGTTTATGCATAGATTACAGGCAGTTAAATTGGGTTACAGTGAAAAACAAATATCCTTTACCTAGGATCGATGATTTGTTCGATCAGCTAAGAGGATCTTACTATTTTTCCAAGTAGATCTTCATTCGGGTTATCATCAGTTGAGAATAAAGGAAGAAGACATACCCAAACCGCTTTTCGTACCCGGTATAGGCATTATGATTTTCTGGTCATGCCATTTGGATTGACTAATGCTTTTGCTGCCTTAATGGATTTGATGAACTGGATTTTCAGACCTCATCTAGACCAATTTGTTATTGTGTTTGTGGATGATATCCTCATTTATTCTTCATCTAAAGCTGAACATGAGCAACATCTACACGTAGCACTTCAAACACTGAGAGAGCATCGTCTTTATGACAAGTTGAGTAAATGTGAATTTTGGCTATAAGAAGCAAAGTTTTTAGGCCATGTGGTATCAAGACAAGGAATCTCAGTGGATCCATTAAAAGTAGAAGCAGTTATGAAATGAAAACGATCAAAGAATGTGTTTGAAGTATGTAGCTTCTTGGGTCTAGCAGGTTATTATCGGCGCTTTGTTAAGAATTTTTCTCGATTGGCTGCACCAATGACTAGGTTAATAAGGAAAGGAGTTACATTCAAATGGAATGATGCGTGTGAGCAAGCATTCCAAGAATTGAAGAAAAGATTAACTTCAACACCTATCCTTGTGATACCACAATGTGGAGTTGATTATGTAGTATTCACTGATGCCTCCTTGGACGGATTAGGGTGTGTGTTAATGCAACAGGGTCGGGTTGTAGCCTATGCTTCTCGTCAGTTCAAACCTCACAAGCAGAATTATCCCACTCATGACCTAGAACTGGCTACGGTAATATATGCTTTGAAAATTTGGCGACATTATATGTATGGCGAAAGGTTTGAAGTCTTTTGTGATCATAAAAGTATGAAATACATTTTCACTCAAAAAGACTTGAACTTGAGACAACGAAGATGGATGGAGTATTTGGAAGACTATGATTTCTCTATCCAGTATCATCCAGGCAAGGCTAATGTGGTAGCTGACGTGTTAAGAAGAAAGTCGAGGGCCATGGTTTGTGCAATGATAGGAGAGTGGAGCATGTTGCGGTCTGTTTATGATCATGATATCTTGGTTGAGGATCGCAGAGATCAAATTCACCTTTTTACACTTATTGCCCAACCATCTCTTATGCATAGAGTGATTGAATTGCAACATCAAGATTTGGAGACTAGAGCCTTGTATGAGCAAGTATTACACGATGATAGAAGTGTGGATTGGACAATTGGTTCAGATGGGAGTTTCTGATTCAAGGGCAGGATCTTTGTTCCATCAAATAAAGAGTGTAAAGATGATATTCTTAAGGAATTTCATCATTCTAAATTCGTTGTTCATCCTGGTGGTACCAAGATGTATCATGATTTATGTCGCCAATTTTGGTGGAAAGGAATGAAGAGGGATATTGCTAAATATGTAGCTAAATGTCTTACTTGTCAACAATGAAGGCTGAGCATCAAAGGCCTGCAGGATTACTCCAACCATTGCCTGTAGTAGAGTGGAAGTGGGATCACATCACCATGGATTTTGTTACTGGATTACCGCGTTCTGTAAAAGGGAAGGATGCAATATGGGCGATTGTAGATAGGTTAACCAAAGTATCACACTTTCTTCCTATACATACAACCGATTCAGTAGATGTTTTGAGTCGGCTATAAATTAAAGAAATTGTGAGATTGCATGGAGTCCCAGTTTTAGTGGTATCAGATAGAGATCCCAAATTTACAGCTCAATTTTGGCAAAGCCTTCAAAGAGCTATGGGCACTCAGTTGTTATTTAGTACAGCCTTCCATCCTCAAACTGATGGTCAATCAGAACGTACTATTCAAATTTTGGAAGATATGTTGAGGGCTTGTGTGATGGATTTCCAAGGTAATTGAGAGGATCATCTACCACTTATGGAATTTGCATACAACAACAACTATCAGTCAAGTATTGGAATGGCACCTTTGAGGCACTCTATGGTAGACCGTGTAGGTCCCCTTTATGTTGGGTAGAAGTGGGAGAAGCTACCTTATTAGGACCTGAGCTTGTACGAGAGACAACTAAAAAGGTGAAATTGATACGTCAATGTTTGCTTACAACCCATAGTTGATAGAAAAGCTATGTAGACAAAAAGAGACGATCGTTAGAATTCAAAGTGGGTGACCATGTGTTTTTAAAGCTGTCTCCACGTCAGGGTTTGATGCATTTTAGACAGAAAGGTAAACTTGCTCCACGCTACATTGGCCTATTTGAAATCCTAAGGCGCGTAGGTGAAGTAGCTTATGAGCTAGGATTGCCACCATGATTATCGAGAGTTCATAACACATTTCATGTATCGATGCTAAGGAAGTATGAGCCTCACCCAACACATGTATGTGATTGGAGTGAGTTGGATATCCAACAAGATGTTTTGTATGAAGAGGTTCCTATTCAAATCTTGGACTTGAGAGTGCAAGTCCTATATGGCAAGTCCTACATGGCAAGTCCATCCCATTACTCAAGGTCTTGTGGAAGGATCATGAAGTTGAAGAGGTCACATGGGAGTTAAAGTCAGAGATTCAAAGAAAGTATCCAGAGCTTTTGACTGCAAAAGGTAATTTCTGACTTATAGTTTCAAATTTTGAGGACGAAATTTTCTTTAGAAGGGTAGGTTGTGGAGTTTCAAAAGAAAATTTATATATGTGCATTTATATATTGCAAAATTTAGAAATTATGTGTAAAAGATTAAGTGGGTTGAAAGTTGATAGACTTAGGCTTATGAACCAAGGCCTTATATGTATATAAGAGAAGGTTTTTCTAGAACTAAGGGGAAGGAAAAAAATGAGAAAAGAGTTTCATGCTTCCAAGAAGAGAAGAAGAGAAGAAGAGAAGAAGGAGAAGAAGAAAAGAGAGAGAAGAAAAGAGAGGAAAATTTTCAAAGAAATGTATAAGCTTGGAAAACATGTAGGAATTTTCTAACACTATGCTTATCTCATGTCATGTATTGTGTTGTTTAATTGATGTTGGTTTGTTATGCATGTGATCTATTCTAAATTGATTGTTTGTTGCTTGGATGATGAACTATGAGTGAAACTACTTATTGTAAGTTGATTGTTTGTGGTTTGAATGAGGAATTATGTGTGAAAACTAAGGGTTGATGAAGTGAAGTAGAGATTGTTTTGAGAGGAGTTGTAGTTCATGTAACTGTCTTGTGTTGTTTGAACTGATTCATTTTTCTAGATTGAGAATTGTATGATTTTTCATTTGTTTAGGAAAATAGACATATAAAGCTTAATTAGCCGCTGATTTCATTGAATTTGGAGTTAAAATGGATTTTTGATGAATTTTTGAAGTTGGGAATCGAAATCTAGAAATGGGATGCTTTAACCGACTCCGGATTTCAATTCTGGTGTTTCCCTCGACAGCACTCGACATTTGTTTGTCGAGTGTTGAGTGAAAAAGGTCGAGTGTCGAGAGCCATATGTCGAGCGTCAGGTGTGAGTAATGTCGAGTGTTGAGAGGCATATGTCGAGTGCGGGTGTGAACAGGTCGAGTGTTGAGTGTTTGTCATCTAGTGTCGAGAGGAGTGTCGGGTAAGAGTTGTCGGGTGTCGAGTGTCGCGCGTTGTGTGCGAGACTCGACGTGCGGGTTCGAGTGTCGAGTGTCGAGAGGCACTGTGTAGAGTGTCTAGCGCTGAGTGTCAAGTGAACAGTGTCACGCGTTGCGTGCACGACTCGACGCGCATGTCGAGTGTCGTGTGTCGTGTGTCGAGTGTCTACCGCCGAGTGTCGAGCGATCTGTGCTGTGCATTGCATCGCAACTCGACGTGCATGTTGAGTGTCATGTGTCGAGTGTCGAGTGTCGAGGAACACAGTGTCGAGTGTCGAGCGAAATTACAGAATCACCCCAAATCGACTGTACACTTCCCAAAAAGTCCTGGATTTCGCATAAAAATTGTATTTTCTTGAGATTTATCATAGTGATGATATTGAAAGGTTGTTAATGGATGCATTGGACTTTGAATGGGTCGTTTTGTATATGGATCCAAGGAGAATACGGAGATAAAATTCTTAGTGTTGGACCTTGGATGGGCCATTTTGTACACGGATACAAGGGGAACACGAGTACTATAAACATGATGTGTTGGACCTTGGATGGGCCGTTTTGTATACGGATCCAAGGGGAACACAAGTACTATAAACATGATGTGTTGGACCTTAAATGGGCCGTTTTGTATACTATTCCAAGGGAAAAACGACTATAAACTTGACGTGCAAATGAACATAATCGTTGGATTTATTATTATTGGGTGTGTAATTTTGTACTTGAGTAATTGTTGAATGCGTGTGATTTAGTATAATGTTAGAATTTTTCCTACTGGGCTTTATGCTCACCCCTTCCCTTCATAGGTACACAGAAGGATGTTCATACTAGTAATGTTCCAGAGCTTTCCTAGAGAGTCTGGAATCTGCATGCATACAATGCTTTTTGGGGACGGTCTTGTTTCTCCTAGTTTATGATGGGAGATTTTGTTATGTGACTAGCGATTTATGTACTGAATTTAGTCACCAGTGTATGTAAAATTTATTTTGAACAAATAGCCAAATGTTGTAATGAATTCATGTGATGTATAGAAAAAAATGAAAAAAAATGAGATATTGATTATGAACTTTTTATTAATTTCAAATCCAATCACCCATAAAATCTCTAAATAAAAGATGTTAGGGCGTGACAGATCTTGTATCCCAAATTTAGAAATATGATAGGCTAAACTTTGGTATTCATCGCCACCATCAGAGTAAATGGTCTTAATGGTCGTCTGAAAAAAATTTTCAATAAGTTGCTTAAACTGATAAAAGATGTCTAGAACATCAGATTTCATTTTATAGGGTATAACCAAGTGTACTTGATGAAATAGTCCACAAAGATTGCATAATAACAATATTGATCAAAAGATATAATTGGTGTAGGACCCCAAACATCTGTAAAGATTTTTTTAAGAGGTTTATTGCATGTTTAAGAGGAAATACCAAAAGATAATATGTGGCTTTTAGTAATTAAGCAAGAGTTACAAGGAGGTGACACAAAATCAAACTTAGACATAGAAAGAGAATGACTAGAGATTATTTTTTGTTGAATAGGAGAAGCTAGATGACCGATTGTTTGATGCCACAAATCAGAAGAGACAGTCGATGTAAGGAAAGCTGTAGGCACTACAACACAGATGGCTTTTTACTGCGTATATTTACCGCGGGCCTCCGAAACCGCGGTAAAAATCAAAATTATACGGCGGGCCCAATGCTCGCCATAGATTCCACGGACTTTACTGCGGTTTTGTGGCCCGCAGTAAAGTCCCCTGATATAAACAAAATTTTCCCCCAATTCTCCCGTTTTTCCCTCTGAAATCCCTAATTTCCCTTCCCCAATTTTTTCTGCCCAAACTCTAATCTCTTCCGCCAAAAGCTGTAATATCCCCTAATATATACAAGCAGCCAATTCTTTCCCCAATTTTGCTTCGCCCTTCGTAGCATGCTTCACCGCACCGTTCGTCCTTCATCCTTCAACCTCTCAACGTCGTGCTTCCCCCTTCGTCGCATCGTTCCTCGCTCACAGTCGTCGTTATCTGGTACAAAAGCTCGGTCACGCCGTTCCTCGGTGGTTTGGCTAAAGCTTGGCCATTGTTGTCAACAGTGGCTACTTATTTTCCCCGGAAAACCGACTGGAAATCCCCTGCATTCTTCTGCTCCAAACTGACTGGAAATCCCCTGCGTTCTTCTGCTATTTCTGCTTCACTCTTACAGAAATTCAGAGGTATTATTTCATCTTTTATCTTTTTGGTTTCAATTGTTATTTCAATTGTTACAGAAATAAGTTTTATAGATTTTTACAGAAATCAACATTTCCAGTTGATTTTAACTGAAATTCGGTCGGTGTTTGTTTGATCATTTTACAGAAATCAACATTTCCAGTTGATTTGTTAATGTGCTTTTTGCAGTGGCTGTTTTATATATGTAATTTGTTACAATTGATTTCTCGTTTTACCATGTGTACTTCTTCTCTCTCTCTTTTTTTTTTTTTTACTCTAATAATGCTCTTTCGGTATTCTTTTCTTAAACAATAATTAAGAAGCCAGTGTTGTTTGATACTCTTGACACTTGGCATGAGGAGTTTCTTAAACAGGTCTGTGATGTTCATTTTCATCTTATTGAATTTCATGGATAAAAACATGCTTATAAGGTCTGTCTAACTTATATTATCATTCTTACTAATCTTTTTGTGTATTAGTGTTCTTTTCCCCTAATAACTTTGGCTCCTAGAGGACCTTTTGGGGTATAAAGGCTTGAGTTAATACTTCTGATGAATTCTATTGAAAAATAGCTTTTTGTACTTACATTATTTGTCCATACTTTGGTTGAAAATGCTGGTATTCATTCGGTAGTACTTACATTAAGACACCTCTTTTGCTTGAATTCTCACTAGTTCATGGTGTGATGAGAAATTTCTTATGTAGGAACAGCTTACATATTCATAGGGAATGAGACTAATTTTTAATAATTCTGTCTTATTTTAGCGTAATCTTAGTAAAAGTTGCAGTGAGAATTTTGGTGTATGGTGAATGAGGTCTTGATTGTTGTTATCTTTGATGGCATTACTATATGGTTGGAATGGAAAGTTTCTAACACTACATTTAGTTGCAGAATTTGCAGTTGGTTATATAACTAGTGTTTTCAAAGGGGATGTATTTGGGGGCGTAGAACATTTCCCAATCAGTTTCGTTTGGACTCTTGTGGTGCCACTAATTTGAATTGCACTTGACATTATAACAAAACGTTTGAGCACTTGCTATTCTTTTTTCCTTTTTAATAGTTTTTTTTTGGTTACCTGGTGTTATTTAGTATCATCAAGCAAGATGCAAGTTTTAGTGGTGTTTCCATTTTTATACAGAATTTTATGTTAAAGACCAAACTTCTAATATACAGGATGAAAAATTTGTCTTGATACTGTGCCGATAGGAAGTCATGGGTATTAAGGAACAAAAATGACACCATAGGAATCCAGTAAGAAATTTAATGGTGGTCAGAAATACTGACTCATAGATATCTAAAACCTTTAACCTATATATTTTACAACGCATTTTTTTTATATTAATTGTTTTTTAAAAATCCCAATGTCTTTTCTGCAGAATGCTGGGAGGCATGGTTGAGCTCCTACTTAATTTAATTTAATTTAATTTTTTGTTGTAATAAGAACATGGAACAACTTTGGCTGTATGCTAATTTAATTTGTATGCCCTTTGGAATAGATGAGTTGAATATCTGGCTTCTAGTGCTTAAAATTGTTTTGGCCTCTTTGGTGAAGACATGTAACAGAACATGATTTAATTGGTGTTGTCCATAATTACTTAAGCGGTTGAAGCAATGCATTACTTAAGAGGCTGTATGCTATTTTTTTTTTTTTTTTACTCTAATAATGCTCTTTCGGTGAAAATAATAATTACTTAAGAGGTTGAAGCAATGCATTACTTAAGAGGTTGTACAACTGTTCTCAAACACGCATAAAAGCATCTGTAGTGATTAATAATTACAACATTATATAGCTTAAACTTGTTGGGATAACAGGGTAAAAGCATCGTAATTTCAAGCTTTGAGAGAGTTGATTGAAGTGCTTTGGGCTTCCGTCAACATCAACAACTGTAATTGTGGACACCTACAGATTTTTCGCGTTCCTTTAGTTAGTGTTCTGGTAAGTGAACTCCTGCATGCTACCTCATTATCACCATCATATCTTAGTTTTACTACTCCGCTTTTAATCACATTATTTTAGATTGAGAAATATATAACAAGTGAAAATGGATATTGAAGTGTTTGTGGCCATCGTAATGGGTGGAGTTGCAATATGGAGTTCGGGAGACGGGATGGAATATTTGGGAGTGCTTTGATTGCTCTGTGATAGTGGTTTTGGAATTCTGATATGATAAGTTTGTTTGGATGATTACAATTATAGTTATTGTAAGGCTTTATTAGTGTTTAACGTTGTATGTTTTAACAAAATTTGCATAAATCTCTTTAGAGTCAGGCAACAAAATTTGCATAATTGAAGTCAGGCAAAAGTTAAAAAAGATGCAGACAGTAGGCAAGCTTTAGCTGAGTTTGGCAGCCCTTGAAACATTAAGGGAGAGTCCTAAATTAGGATTGATTAGTCTTGAAACATTAGCTGAGATTGTTAAAAGTTCAGTCTTAAAATGCAACTGTTTCCTAGACAGCTTCTAAAATCTTCAGGAAAAAACACTCACACAAATCTTAATGCCCTAGTAATGCTAATGTATTAATATACAACATTGATTAGGCAATGTACCATTGCATTGTCCCATTCAAAATGGGCACTCTGTTGAGGAGCCCAGCTGCCTCATTCCTGATTGCGGATAATCATCATTTCCTAATTGCACTGTCACAAAGCATTTTCTGCATTTTCATCTCCAAAACTTTCTCAAGTGTCCTTGTTATCAAGTGTCCTTTGGGAACACTTCATCTGTATGCTGAAATATAGTATGTTGAAATACTATATTTCAGCATAATGGTAACTGCCTGCCTGACTTTTGAGACTGACTAGTTAAACACAGGGCTATATAGTTTGCTGAAATACTGTATTTCAGCATATGGAAGCAAAGTTTTGAACAATGATACAGGGCTAAAGGCAAAACCTACAATTCCTTTGCACTTAGACTGACCATGTTTCCCACACAGCTATTTAACAGAATTCAATACAAACAGCATTATCATCACACAACTAAATGTATTAAAGACTTTTAGATTATTATCAAAACTAGTGTTTTCCACTTCCACTTGTGTGGCTGTGCTGCTGTCAATTATTAGCATATAGCAACAAGGTTCCCATAAAACTGCCCTCAATATCTCATCTTAACTAGTGTTTTCTCAACAGCTGACTTGCTGTTAAGAATTGATCAAAGAAGTATCATGTAATGTATATGTTACATTTCATTAACATGGACTTCACATATTAGCCATGTCAATTGGGCAGAGGAAGAAACCATAACATACTATCAAGACTACAAATAAGCAATAAAAATCATTAACAACTACAGGGAAATGAAAGGCAAGCATTCAACAAAAAGTCATCAAATAAGATGCAATCTGAATTTGAGTCCTAAATCTCATTATACCCAAGCGTTCTTTTGCAATCTGAATTTGGGGAGAAAGGGCTTAATCAATGTATTAAAGACTAAAAAATGAAGTAGCAAACTCATGAATTAGACTTGCTAACTGCAGAAAATGATAATAAATAAATAAATTACACATGACAAGAATGAATTTCTAGATTTAATTCATTAGTCAAGTGTTCTTTGAATAAAATGATTTGACTATACTATTTTTAGTGATCGAGAAATAATGGGTATGTGATAATTTTGATTACTCTATGAAAAATTATTGTAATGGTTAATATATTATATATATGCATAAAATTTTCTAATGTTAATATATTTTTGCAGTTGACTATGGCTCCAAAGAGACTTAGAGATGACTCTATGGAAAGTGCACTACGAAGAGAGGCAGCATCTCGAAGACAATCATCTTCATCTTCCCAATCTCAGATGAATGCGGGAGACCAAGGTTTGAAACTAAAGTTATAATATTTGTACATAAATGTTCTAATTTTACCTCGGTGTCAAACTAATCTTTCATATGCTTAGGTTAGTCATCGCAAGTACCAAAAGGTCGGGGCGCTGCTCGGGGTAATGCTGAATGGGGCTCAGGGCAACCGTTACATGTTGATTTCAACAGTACATGGTAGCCAATTGGTCCAAATAAAGAGACATTTACATCACAACTTGGCATTATAGCTAGGAATGGGTCAATGGCTCCATTGACTTATACTAGTTGGCATGCCATGCCTGAGCACAAATTAAATGCCATTTGGAAAGAAGTAAAGGTAACGCATTTATATATTGATTGATAAATTGAAATATATTTAGTTTAACTACACTAATCCATTGTATTTTCTGTAAATGTAAGACAATACGGATGTTCCAGATGAGTACAGACCGCATTGTCTAAAAGCAATATGAGTACTTTGGAGGGATTGGAAGACTCGTGTAAAGAGAGACTTTTACAAGCCTTATCCAACAGATGAGGCACGTTTAGCCTTTACTCCTCCGAAAATTACTGAAGAGCATTAGAGGATTTTGGTCGCTTATTGGAGCAGCGAAAGAGCTCAAGTAAGTAATCAAAGTCATGGTTAACATAATCGTTTTAACCAAATCATCCTAACAAATTATATATGTATAAACTATATATTTATTGGTTTGTTTTGGCTCTTCATAATTACAGATTCAGGCAGAGAGAAACAAGGCAAATCGTGCCCATCAATTTGCGCTTCATAGGACTGGACGCACTTCTTTTGTAAAAAAGAGAGAAGAGGTAAGTTTTAACAACGTCTAAATTCATATGAATATTTGAGATTTTGCAATGGTAGTTAATACGGTTTATTTGTAACTTTCTTCATTTGTAATTGCAAACTAATAATTCTTTTCTTTATTAAGATGTCGAAGAGTGGAGAAAAAACTAATCGCGTCAGTGTGTTTATTAAGACTAGAACTACAAGTAGTGGAGATGTGGTTGATAATGAGAGTGGCGAAATAATTGTACATTTTTTAACCTAACTTATTTCCTATTACATTTTGTATGAAATTGATTACACGATCCTCTTTATTACCATTTGATTTATTCTCATCATTTTGTAGAGCCAATTAAGAGAAGGAATGTCTAGAATACCTGATGATCAACGTACAGATGCAGCGGCAGAGCGAGTATTTTGTGATGTAATGGGACGTGATCATCGTGGTTATGCTCGTACATATGGCCACGGTCCATCTCCATCTATTGTTAAAAGTCAATGCTCTTCTCAACCTGTTGATGTGGACAAATTGCATCAAGAGTTGCATGAAATGCGGGTGGAGAATAAAGAATTGAAGGACTACAATACTCAGTTGTACAACTTTCTCCAACAAAAATTTCCAGACATCGAAGAGCAGCTGCCACCACCTGTGCGACCTCAGGTATTTACTTAACTTTAACTTGATGTTCCTTTCTCACAAGTAAATGAAATATGAAAAAATTGAACTTGATGATGAACGATTTAGGACTAAAAGTTTTTCTGAACTTTTTAAAATGTCTTAGGCTTCAGTTCCGGATGCTTTTAGTGCACACTGAAATCGCATCAACGCGGATGGCGCAATAACAAATGAAGAGGAGAATTAGGTATATATGAAGACTACAACAAAAAAGGTTTTTTGTGTCGGCCGAAAACTGACACATATGACAATACATGTCGGTTTTCGCGCGACATATATGGCCCTGACACGTATTCTATATTTTTTTTATTTTAAGAAGTACATTAAACTCATAAATAAGCATACAAGAAACCAAATAAGCAGTAATACATAAAACTCAACAGAGCAACTAGGATTTGTAGTCAAAGTATATAAAATGGCATATGTGGCAATGCATTTATCAGTGCAACTCATTAACCAGAACAAAAAGAGAAAAATAGTACTAACTTGAGGATCTACATCATTAATCAACATTTTAACATATATCTTCTCATACCAATAAAACTATTTTATATAGGAGAGATAGGGCCATATGTTCAAGTCAACAAAAATATTGCATTAATAGAGTAGGGCAGTTTATGCATGTCTTCATACAGTTTATGCAAGTCAACAAAAATCTGTGCAAAGCCAGCAACTTCATACAAAATATAGCAACCAAGTAGCTGCACTCAGACATTTCAAGTTTTCCAATTTTTTCAGTGTCTACAATAACATTAAACCTACATATATTAACATTGATTCTTGCCTACTGTTTCAATACCTCGAATGTTTTCCCAGTTTTCTACATTATCCAAGAATATAGCTCAATGAGAATCAAGTATTGAGCGAATCATGACGACCAAAAAAATTCCTTGCTATATGATGCTTTTGTAACTCTGATAGAAATTCCTAGCTAAACTGTTAAATTGTAAAACTAAGTCCAGGAAAGCATTTAGATGGCAAAACATCAAAACATTATCCACACTATGATACTTGATAGCTAATCATAACTACAATGCATTTAAACCTCGACTATGGTTGTGGTTTTTCATCAAGCAACTGAACATAATTTTCTGTACAATCAGATGGAAATTAAATTTAGATTCTTAACTTAGTTTTCATTTAGATTCCGTCTATTTAGTTAAGTGATTCACATAATACTCAAAGTTATTCATATGAAATAAACTTTATCATTATAATTACATTAACAGAATGACATCATATTTATACATGCTTTATTCTAATTTTCATTACCATGCAAAATGTATTCACAAAGGAAGAGGGCCTGTAATACACCTCCACATAGGCTGGCACCACTTTGCGTTGCAAGAAATGTCTACAGAAACCAGACTGGGTAGATTACACTTAACAGACACATTTTGCAATCTAAGGCACTGCAACTGATTTAGACAAATTTAGCTTCCAAGATCATGCTAAAAAAGTATTGACACAAAAAATTTGATAACACAGCAACAGTTTTTGGTACAACCTGGTCATACAATCTAATAACAATTCTACCAGCAAATCCGATAATAAATCTGGTACTTAATAAGAAATAAGAAACAAGTGAAGAGAAAGAAACATATAAGTACTAAATAACTGTCATAAAACAGAATCTACTTTGAAGCTAAGTTATAGTTGATATCAATATGGCAACTTTCCTAGTTACTCTTTCTCTTTAATTAAAGAATAAATTGTTTACAATAATATCATTGTCACGCAAAACTATAAGTGAGAAAGCCATACCTCAACATTGTTCATCAATAACAACATCCAAGTATACTCTGTGGGTAATTTCAAACACCTCTTCCATCTTATCCTTCTCTTCCTCCTAAGCATCAATTTACAAGGAATAAATTAATACTTTGGTTGGTATAAAACAAACTTTCCAATGAACAAGCTATTGAATTACCTAACTATCCATTCTACAAGTTGTAATACTGGCAAAAAATGTATATAGCAAACACTCATCAAAACTACAAGACAAACTTTTCTACCGCAACAATGGCTAGTACTTTACCCAATCCCTTTTCCAATTTATTCATGCCTGTAACAAACAAACATGCATTTTTGAAACAAGCAAACAAGTGTTCTTCAATGACAACACTTCATTGATTCAAACAGGTTCTAGGCAAAACCAAATTAAGGTTAAAAACAGATCAAGCAGTAATCTTACACCACCCTAACAATGTCATAACAAATGAAGCCTAACTACAACTACATTTCACTGCCAAACCTAAACAATGATCCCACATCGAAATAATTCACAATTAAATTTTGTTGCCGGCCAGCAGGAACCTGCACTGGAGCTGCTGGAGCTGTTGTTGCAGGCTGAAGAAGCTGTTCTTCCAACTCAGCACCTTCAAGTTCTTCAAGTTCAGCTTCCAACTCATCCTGCAATGACAACCATGTTAAGACTTTCTATCATAAGTACATATACACTCCATACAATAGCAGAAAATATGAAAGAATATGTTCTCTTAGAAGATTTTCAATATGCATCAGAAAATATCAACCTCATCAAAATCAGCCGCAGCATAAATAGGAGTCGACAATGCTTCCTGAATCTGTTTCATGTTCTCCGTTTGCTCATTGATCTCATCCATGGTCTTGTCGACATCATCTATATTCCTGAAAACAACCCACCATTTTCACACACATTAGCCGTGATTATTGTCTAATTTCTATGGTGAAAGATTTGTGTGATTCTTCAGTGTTCCTCATGAAACACGAGGATAAGTGATCATTGTATTATCTAGACTTCAAGTTGAAAATCATAATCAAGAAACAAGTATATTTGCAAATCCATAGTTCTCTATTACAGCCAGTATAACCAAGCTCGGAGAAAGCGAACTGCAATGTAAATCAAACATTTAAAAAAGGAAGAAAAAAGGGCCAAGTTAGAGGTAATCATGGACTTAGATAATGCATAGTAGTTCTAAGTAGATTTGCAAAAATTTCAAACTCTGCTGGTTAACCGTGTATCAGACCATGTAATTAATTTCCAAAAGGATGGTGGGTTGTTGAAAGCAAGTAAAAGAATAAAAGAAAATACACACCCAAATAATTGATTCCATTAGCATGAATATAAAGTAACAACCAATAGAGTATACCATGGAAGTGAAAGTTATTTTGATAAAAAATATCTGAAATAAAATTAAAGAGATACATACATAGCTTTTTGCATTGCCTTCATAGCAGCTGCTCCTGTCCTCAATGCATCAACAGTCTCAATTGTGGCTTTTGAACCTTCTAACATTATCATCTGTGACACTATACATAGTATAAGCTGATGCAGCAAAAGCTCAATAATAGTTGCAAAGTTTCATATGCACTTGATCATGAATTTGTAATTGGAAATTGCCAAGTTGCTCTATTTGTTGTTCGTATAGCCTCTTCCTCTTCAAACATTGTATCGCCGCTGCATGCATGGATCATAGGTGAATACTTGACCAATAAACAACAATAATTTTTTACTAAATAATATTTAACATAAGACAGAAAAGTCAAACTGAATTCTTATAACTGGTTTTTCACCTTTTCTATTTTGATAGTTGTAAGAGAACTTTAAACATCCAAGGATAAAACAAAACAACAATAAACTAATACGAACTTTTGCTTTTGACATCATTTTAGCATTTAAAAGAATACTCCTAGTATTCCATTATTTAAGCTCAAAATTAGGAACAGAAGGACTTGTATACATCAAAATGCAGGTGGGGAAGAATAGACTGGTTTCAGTGACAATGGCAATAAAATTTCCTTGCACTTTACAAGCCCACCTCTTTTGTTCTTCGCTTTGGAAAATTCCTTCGCCTTTTCAAGCTCTGCAGAAGCCTTTTTCAAGAGTACTTTCTTCTTTTTCTCAAGCATTTCAAGTGTCTACAGATTGGACAAAAGATATGATTTATGATAAGCATACTCACAAAGAACACAGAAGCATAATAGTAAAGCGCAACAATATTATGTTCATGAAATATATAACTAAAGCATGCAACAGTTGACATAAAATAAAATGATATCACCACAACAGCCATCCTTATTTGCTTTGCTTATAAACACAAACTTTCTACGTTCGCCTTTTTTCCAGTATGAATGACAAACACAATTCAGCTCTACTCTCTGTCTTCTCTAAAATAGCTAAATCCTAACTTGGTACCAACTAGAGGCCTCAACAGCTAAGTGCCTGATACATGCTTTGAATCTTTTACTTGTAAGTAACACACGTCTTTTCTGGACTATGGCACAATGCTAATGTATACCATAAGCAACGAATAAGAATCAGAATTTAAGAGGCCTTATGCCAAAAATCCATACCTAAGAGAGGATAATGGGACCACCCTGTGACGCAAATAACTTTTCATTCTTCATCATCTGGACAATTTTCTGCGTGAACCCTTGCATTGCCATCTTCAAACAAGAAAAGAACACCATGTAAAAGATTAACAACAAGCAGCTTTTCTGACTTCTCGACTATTTATTCTTTCAACTCAATTTTTTTTCTTCTACAAATAATTTCACACTGCAAAGAAAGGGGAATAACCTTGAAAGGCCCATTATCAGTTCTAAAGCTGATGCCAGGAACATACTTCAACCAAACAGGAAATCCTCTGTATCAAAGAAGCAGAGTAAGCAAGTCAAATAAAAAAACTAACTCTAAACTACCCAAAAAAAAAAACCAACAAAGTTACCAAACTAATCATTGAATCGCTTACACAAAAATAAGATACACAGATCTAAATATAAATATTTATGCTGCAATTACACGTACCCGAAATTCCACTCTACACAAACATAAGGTCCAATACGGAGATGAGCATAGAGCCCTGCCTTCTGCACTGTCTTAATGAAGCGTACCAGGTCGTATCTTCCCTCAAAATTATACTAAAATCGCCCAAAAAAAAAGAGTAAATAAAATAACATTACGATAATTTATTCTCCCCACAACGTTGATTATAGTCAAGCTACACATGTAAATTATCTATACGCAACAGCTGCTCTACAATATTATTCAAGATATCCATTCACATTAGCAATTAATATCACTTCTCACTACCTCAACAACTTAGGCATACCATATCATATCTTAGATATTACAAAGGAACTATTAGTTCTATCCTCATCATAGATTAAGGAGAAAAAAACAAGCGAGAGAGGAAGAACACATATGAGGGCAGTTTTTTGAAATTTCAGTTTGCAAAATTATAAAAATAAATATTGAGAGGTAAAATTATTATCTGCTGATAAGTGGCCATCGTACCTCTGAGAAGCAAAGAATTTGCTTTAAGGGCAAGACTCCACCACATGCATTCTTCACTCTTTCAAATAGTAGGGAAAAGTATTCTGACAGATGGTCTTTTCAACTCTTGGCTAGCACTCCAGCAGCCCCACTGTCAAAAGCATCTTGTCTCTGTGCGATTTTACTTTTTGCAAAATCTTGTCTCCTTAGCTGAGCTTCTATATCAACCCTCCTCTTCCCTTCACGTTCTTCAATGGTCATTGGGAACTAGGCCAATTCCACAAGCCTATCTTCATCAGTAACATTAAAAAAGCCTGGAGGACGCTTTTTCTCAAATGGAATTTTAGCATTATAGTCAATTCCCTTCCTTTTTCTCTTCCTTTGTTGAGTGCCAATCCCAGCAGCTTTAAGTTCTCTCCTTTTCTGCAAAGAAGCAAGTCTCCTTGCCTCTTCAAGTTGTTTCTCGCTGGCCTTCGATTTTGCCTTTTTTCCCCTAATGTTGGCCAAACAATCAAACAAACCAAAATTACAGAGAATTTTCTCAACTATGTACCACCAAAAAACGGACATATATACATATATATATATCACAAAATTGAAAAGAAAAAGAGTTAAAATTCAGAAGGAGAAAGAGTGTTTCATGCAATAACAATCACACAAACCTTTAATCAAAAAATTTGCATACCCTACCAAAGAAGTGTAGTCATCGTCCACTGCCTCAAAGCCACACAAATAAATTTTGCACCATACTAGAAGATAAATTTTGCCTCGAAGAGACCCACCTACTGCCTGAAAACTCGCCTAAAAACCCAAGGCAACACCGGGTGAAAGAGCAACGAGATGTAACATAAATTTCAGAGATGAGATAAGACGAGAGGCAGATTTTTAGAGATTTCAAAGATGAATGATTTCTGAGATTTCTGATAGGATACAAGAGATGTGAGTTGAAGAGACGAGAAGGAGTTAAACCTGTTAACTATCTGAAACGAACCACACCCAATGTAAGTAACAACTATATGGGGAAAAGAGAAAAAAAGGGCAACCTCCTAATGTTCTAAAATATTGAAATATAAGCCTAACAAGACTTTTTAAGGGAGTAGACCTTTGCTGCAGCATCAACTGATCCAAACTTGCACTGAAGAAGAGAACTTGAAACCACTTTTTCAATTTCATCACATGCACTTAAGGAAGGAAAGGAACCTGAATCAGGACAGGGATCAGTCTCAGTTTAAAGAGGAAGAGTACTCCTCCTAAGAGAAACGTACCTGAAATAACATGCATATTCATAAGAGACAATATCAAAATACAATACTCTAGCAATACCGCCATATCTTATGTTTCATTGTCTGCAATTATGTGAAATATCTACGAAAGGCAAGGACTTGAAGATAGTTAAAAAGAAAAGATGGATTAGACAAGCATGCACATAATGACAGATAAACCCAAAATCCACACAAATTAACAGAATATCTAAAAACCTTTTTCATACTATGATTCTTGCTTGATACATGTTCATTAGGATTGTCATTTTAGGTGTTTTTGAACCTAGAGAAGAGCCATTTATTTAAGTAAACTGGCTTATGTGCTAAAAATATAACCAAGCCCATAAGTAAATATCACCTCACCCAGAAGGAATAACATAAATTTCTAAAGCGTTTTGGATATGCACACCATAAGTCAGCTAGAATAAACTAAACCAAGCAATTAGATAACTCAATTTGAAAAACAGTATCATGCATAAAAGTCAGACCTTAGGAGATATGGCAAATCAAACTTGATTTTGCAAGACAGGAGTTTTTTTTTTCCTTCTCTCTCTCTCTCTCTCTCTCTCTAAAACAGCTTGCATGAAATGAGATACATTACCATGACCATTATACAGAATGACTGACCTACAAAAATATTCTGGATCTCTTTGTTCTCTTATATCATGTGGACGACAAGCATCAACCACCATGCAAACCCATGAATCACGTCTTTTTACAAGGATGGTATTCCAAGCATGTGGCTGGAAATCCAAGTAACCGCTAACAAGCTCACAAGGAACAGGAGGCTCAACCCGATCACAGAGATACTGGAGGAATCGAATTAGCATCAGACAATGAGTAATAAGAGTTGGAGGGCTATAACATGCAATTTGAAACATAAAAGAGCTATAACACAGAGAGAATGAATAAACTACCTTCAAAAGCAGTGCTTTATGTCTACACACACCAAATTGTAGAGTCCCAATAGGAATTATGATGGAATTTCGCTTGGACTTGATAGAACGCAAAGATTTTTCACAGAGATAAGAAAAAACAATATCTTCTACAGTGTTTGAAATCTGTTTGGAGGATGAGCTAATACTGTCGCTGTTTCCAGTTGAACAAGTGCAAACAAAAGGCTTGTGGTAGTTTGAACCAGATACATTTTTCCGTGTCCTTTCTACGATAGTGCTTCTGTCGCTGCCTCCAAAATGATCTGATACGAAAAGGGCAAGCAATGAGGCAATCTGCAGGTTATCAACAGGTTCCATAACCCTATCTTTGGCTAAACCATTCAACTGCTTTAACCGAAGGACCAAAGCTTAAGCAGAGAGAATAATTGCATCTAACTCTTCATCACTTTTTCTGAAGAAAATATAAAATAACTGCAGTTATTAAACTATACAACAATTATGTACGTCCACCTATTAACCCTAACAGAAACAACCATACAAGGCCCCTATCAACATAAACAGATGTACATAAAGTATAACTATCCATAAGAATGACTTCACGTGAATCCAGTTGCAAATTTTGTTCATAACTCTCTGGTGACATGAAGGGCCGGTCACGTCTTGCATCATAAAAACCATCTGGCAGATGATCCTCAATGTTGCAGAATGAGACACTACTATATTTCTTTGATATATTGGTGCTATCTTCAGTTGATTTTCTATACTTGTAAGGCTTGGGATTATCAAGATCTCTATCACAATGCCTCTTTGACTTAGAAGCAACTTTAGATATTTCTGAAGATGAACCTTCATCCCGCTTGCCAACTCCATTTTGTTTAGAATCTAAAGTTGTATCATACTTAGAACTTTCATCTAGACCCCTTTTACCAAAAGACTCAACACCAGAACATGAGCAATTTTCTACACATAACCCCTTTTTGGATGTGGTTTTGTCATTTTCAACACTAACTATTTCGCTTACAGCTTTAGCAGAAAATAATTGCTTATCATTGTCATCCTCCAGGCCTATAATTTCTGATGCTCTTTTTGCATGAGCTTCGGAGGTGACGACGTCTAAATTGCCTGGTTTGCAACTTTCTCCTGCCTTCAGAGTCGATGCTTGAAGATGTCCTTCACCTTTCCATTTCCTACTGTTGTTTAAACGTTCTTGTCATGCTCTGTGCTACAAATAGCATTGTCGCTTGTATCGCTTACTCGACCTCCTTGTTGTGAAAGATCTATTGTTTGATGACGACACAGTTAACATACTTGATGAGGAATGATAAGAGCCTGAATCAATTTATGCTAATATGAGATCAATTTCATATATAAGCTATGAATGACATAAAAACAAATACAACAGAATAAAATCAAAGGTGAAAGACATTATTTGATATGAAAAAGATCTGAAAAAAAAACTCGACAGGTCTCACCATTGTAAGAAACATTTCCATCACTCTCCTGAATTCCAGTTTCATAGACATCCATTTCCACTGAGGAACTTATGAAATCATCATTAGATGAGTCTTTTCCATTTCCTTCCAAATCGCAGCATATCCATGTAGGTACTTGACAATAATTTAGAAGCTTATTGTACTTGAACAAAAATGAAGAAACAAGAAATAGAATACATATCAGATAAAGAAAGTCTAATATGCGCATGCAATAAGTTTTACTAATCAGATGCAATCTACAGAGACACTGATTTCCATAAAAATTTCGAAAACAGGGCATAAGCAACAGGTCCACAAACAGATTGAATTAAAGCTGTCACAAACACGTTCATCATTTTGCTCTCTCTAATACGCGCACCAAATGCAAACATCAAGAATTTCATCATTTTGAGTAATAGAAAAGTGTTGATATAGCAAAATATATAAAATTACCAACAAGCATTTAGTGCGGTAAACCCATAAGAAAGCAATCTTTTCCAGTTAACTTAATTAAGCAGAACAAAATATTGCAGGTGCCAACATTTTTAAATTGCACAAAAGAACAGATCAAAATATAAACATAATACAGTAAACGAAAGGTGTCCAATGTTAAGATCAAACCTGTATCTCTTTCATTCTTTTTTGGTGAATCACAAATTACTCAGCATATGCACACTGAATTTGCAACTAGATAGTGCTACTGGACCCTATACCTTTAGTAATCAAGATAAATACAGAAGCTAGACGGTCCTAAAGGAATTCAAACCTCTGGCATCTTAGTTGAAAACCAAAGATCATCCCATCCAATCCACTAGACCCCAATTTTACTTATTAAGTGAAACAGGACAAGGATCAAAAAGATCGCAGATAATGTTGCAAAAAAGACATGATTATTGGAAAGAAAACGTACATCAATCTAGATTACAAGAGACGAAGTCTGAAAAAGGAGTGATAATGAAAGCCAATCTCTATCAATACTAAAAAAGTTGATAATCGTCTCAAGTTATAGATTGTACCTGAAGGTTCAAATTCTGAAGGCTATGCATTAGACCAAGATCCAAAGCCCCCAATGACGTCAACCTATTATTTGAAAGGTCCAAGTTCTCCAACCTTTGCAATGAGGATAAGCCAGATGGTAATTTTACCAATTTATTATTAGCAACTTTCAGAGAAATCAAGGCCTTTAGATAACTTATTTCAATTGGCATATACTTCATCTTATTGAATGAAAGATCTAAGTTCTCCAAACTCTTTAAGCAGCCTATTTCTGGAGGAAGGTATATGCAGTAAAAGAAGGTATTGCAAACATTATACATTTACCAAGACCTTTTATTTCAATATAAAACTGATGATTTGAACTTAAGTACATTCTTGTAAAAATTAAATCGCCTAAACTTCATGTGTTGCAAACCTAAGCAGATTTTAGGATTTTGGCTATAAGATTCTAGCAAGAGCTAAAATTGTTTAATATTCAATGACATGGTTCTGAATACCTCAATAGCACTAGCATGGAAGACTAACAATCTAGATAGAGACCAAATTTTGAATAAAGCAAAGGTAAGAGCCATAATTAGAACAAATACATCAGCTAATAGGCAACGTACATGGAGTGAAATACACTGTGGTAAAAAATATAAATAAATAAATAAACAAAGGGAAATGTTAACCCTTTAAGTAAAACTACCTCAATGATGCTAATACAGAGAAAAATATCATGAATTTAGTTTGACTACATAATATCTTGCAAAAATCCTTAAGTCTGTCATAAATTATCAGCTTTCTTTATATTATATCTAAAACTAGATACATAAGCACCTAAGCAAATAGCAAAACTACTCAGTACAACCTTCCAATTGAAGATAAAAGACTACTCTAAATCCGCATCAGTTAGTACATAAAATATAAGAGCCAAGAGGCCAAAAAGCTCAATCATTTTGAGCTCGTTACAGTCCTCTCATGGCCTAGCAAGTGAAAGCCCGAACTGATTATATGATGAAGCATAAAACAAACCTATATCTTGAAAATATAGAACCAATTACAAGCTCTCCATGTGTCTTTACCTTTAGTGACAGCTAAACACGAACTTTATCCAACACAAAAGATCTATAAAACAAAACTAAAGTAAACTTACCACATACATTCTCTTGAAAAACCTTATTTGTCAATCATATCAAGCTATCAAAACAGTTTGATGTTTTCAGATAATATTTCAATGGTAGCAGCCCTAGTAGGACACATCAATATGCATAAAATGAAAGAATAACACATATATGTAACATGGGCTGCAAATGACAAACTATTTAAACCAGCATCCAATGAATCTCACAGAAACCAAATGTTAGGAAAGCCAACTTTATTGACTCAAACAGTGAACCAAACAATCAAACAAACAATGAAAATAAACCCAGAAAGAAAAAGAACAATTTTATGATTGTAATAGTAACAGATAATGGAAAGTGCGAGTGAGAACCCTTTTGCGCATTCGGCGAAACTCGCTGGACTTGAACTCATTGCGGGAGGATTTCTGGAAGCGGAGCATGAAGATCTCACCCTTTAAATCGACGACTTCTTCGTTGATTTCTTCGGTGGTTTTGGCTCTGATTTCCTTCAGTTCTTCTTCTCTCTTTGCCATCATAATCACTGAAGAAGAAGGACGATTTTGAAGGAAAGGCACACGAATGGACTTTGTTGGTGGTACGTAGTTGAGAAAATTCTTTATAATTTTGGCATCCAGATTCCTCAGTTACTTTCCCTCCTAAACCTGTCTTTCAATTCCCCAAAACATTCTTCAATGGCATCCAGATTCCTATATATATATATATATATATATATATATATATATATATATATCACAAAATTGAAACAAAAAAAAGAATAAAAATTTAGAAAAAGAAAAACTATTTCATGCAATAACAATCACATAAACCTCTAAGCAAAAAAATTGCATAACCCACCTACTAAATGTTGCACCATACTAGAAGATAAATTTTGCCCCGTAGAAACCCACCTACTGCCTGAAAACTTGTTTAAAGCCACGACAACAACAAGTGAGAGAGCGATGAGATGCAATCGAAATTTTAGAAATGAGACAAGACGAACAGGAGAGAAAGAATTTAAAGATTTTTAGAGATTTCAAAGATGAAAGATTTCTAGGATTTCTGATAAGATAAAACAGATGTGAGTTGAAGAGACGAGATGGAGTGATGAGATGAGAGGCGGCTAGGTCAACCAAAATTGGTAAAGTGGGAGAATTTAGATTAATTTATATGAGTGGCATTTTGTGTAATTTGAGGCAAAATGGGAAAGTGACATATAAATGAAAGAGCGGGTTTGACTTTGCATATGTGACATTTCTTTTAAAAATCAACATATAATTCACAAAGGGTAGTGACACAAAAGGCCAAAATTCTTGTAGTGGAAGTTATTTATCATTACTCAGTAATAAACAAATTTTGGCATATAACATTTACCTAAACTTCTTTAATAAACTTAGTAATAGTAAGACATCTAATTATTACATTTTATTTGTGCAGGTTTTCTTTCACATGACAACTTCAATGGGAATAAGACTTTTAGATATATTTCATAGTTCTAGACTTCTATTATTGTTGAATTTGCAAATAAACATGGTACTCTTATGTTGTATGTGAATGTCTAACTTATTATTTATGTTGTATTGCAAATAAATATACTTTGATGTTGTACACTTATTTTCTATTGGAATATCATCTTATTGGTTCATGTATTCATATTATGAATTTTTAAAATTAATTAAAAAAATAGACTGAAAATATGGCTACAGGTGAAAATATATGGTTATAGGTAAAAATATGGTTATAGGGCCGGATTTAATAAAATTACCACAACATCCTGGAACTACAGTGCTTTTTTACCGCGGGCTAAGCTACCGCGGTAAAATGATAAATATGGAACCCTTTAACGGCGGGCCACGGCCCGCGTTAAATAACTTAACCGCAGTTTATGGCCCGCCGTAAAAGAATTGGGTCAGACCACAAATATATATTTCGGGCTCTCAGCCCGCAGTAAAACTAGTTTTACTGCGGGCCAAAACCGCGGTAAAAAGTAAAAATATTTTTTACGGCATCATTTTATACGGCGGGCTAAAACCGCCGTAGGCCCGCCACAGACGGCTTTTTACCGCGGTTTCGGCCTGCGGTAAAAGGCTGATTTTCTTGTAGTGAGGCTTGATAAGAAATGGTGAAGAAGAAGGACATTCAATCATATTATTATTACTCCGGCCACGAACCAAGTATGGCCCCGTGTTCAGATCCTTTATGAGAAACATGTTAGGAAAAAAATTCAATGGAGGTTTTTTTTTTTAACAAAATTGAGACCCAGACAAAAGATTTTTCTTAATTTGAGGCACACACAAAACATTATTAAGTTTAAATGTGACCGCGGATGAATCAAGTGTAGCAGTTCCAATATGTGAGATGGAGACACTATTACCATCTCTAACCATAATATTTTTTGGACCACCATATTTAGAGTGCAATGAGAGATTTTGAAAATCTAAGGTGATATGATGAGACGCTCCAAAGTCTACCACCCAAGTGCCATTGTTAGAGGAACTATCACTAGCCATGAAGTTAGATTGAGGGAATTGTGATGAATAGATGGGCTTGGGATGAGATCAACAAACTTTGGCATTGTGTCCTACTTTGTCGTAGAGTTGACAAACTACATGCGAATGATTCCCACCAAGGTTGTTTCACCAGGATGATTGTTGATACTATTGGTTTGGAGCGAAAATGGTATGCTGATATGAATATTAATGCTTTGTGAATTTCGGTTTCCATCGATACCTTGATTAATTTGTATCCAATTTTATTATGTGGACCCCTATTGTGGAAATGACTTTAACACATTGGCCTCCCTTGCTTCTTTGATTGCTGATCCTTTGAGTAAATTGAGCTATCACAAAAGGGTCAATTTTCTTTGGATCTTCTCTTTTCAAGTATGTCTCATTATCAACAAGTTTCATGCAGTTCTTTAAAAGTCATAGGTGAATCACGAGCACGTATAGTCGGAGTCAACTCCTTGAAATCATTCATGAGACCACTGAGAATATAGGCAAGTGGAGGACCTATCATTGCTAAGGCATCAAGCGTAACCTTCACAGTTTGCATGTATTTAGCCACTGACAGTTCTTATTTAGATGTTTGCATAAGAATTACCAGCAGAGTCAACATCCAAGTATTGGATTTATTGGCAAAAGTGATGTCATGTTTTTTCCAGGCTTGAGCAACAGATTTGCATGACGTGATTAGTGGTGCAATAGTACCATTATTTGAATAGCTAGCAATACAAGTTGATCTGGGTGTTGCCAAAATTTGTATGTAGGATTTTCGCCTTGCACAAAGCCATTACCAGTATTAATCTCTTTTGTAGGACATGGGTTTGTGCCATTAATATACCCTAAAAGCTCATAGCCAAATGAAAGATTGGTGAATTGAGACTTCCAAGATACATAATTGCCACTCTTAGAGAGCTTGAAAGGTATCTGATTGGCAGTTTTAAGTGAAATAAGAGATCCGATCTGAGTATTATTTCTAGACAAAGCGACGGTGGAGTTTCAGTGTTAGATTAAATTCAGGAAGTCGACATGATAAAGAAAAATGAAGAAGAAGATTAGAAGGGAGCAGGATCAGTTTTAATTTTGCTTGGGAGCAAGAGGCTCTGATACCATAGAAGCTTTGTAATGGTAATGGAGAATGGCTTGATTTCATTAACTAGAATGTACAAAATATATAGGAATATAATCGTGTTTGCTAAGTTATCTTCCCAGAATTAAGGGATACTAAAAGATATGAATATGAATACATAGAAATTACAAAGAACTGATTAAGGTAAATATAATAAGATAGATTCCTGCAATTATATTCTATTACATATTTCACTAAAAAGTTTGAATACTATTACCATAATTGATAAAACAATAAATCAGTAAGTTGTTTAATATATGTAGCATCATCATCTTGCTGAAGTATTGATCCTCTGGGCAGCATTGTTATTGTTATTATTACTATATTAAAAGATAACTCAATTTATTTGGTTTAAAATTGAAATGCATATAAATTTGTTCTGGAATTTGATTAAAATATTTTCGAAATGGTGAGATTATTTACATGTAACAAATTAACCTTCATATTTATTTTCTCAAAAATATCCAAAATTAAATTTTAAAAACTAAAATTTATAAGTTATACAAAAATATTTTTAAATGGTTATCAATAATGTTCTGCGTATAACCTCATCGTATAATTAAAAAAATTAAAGTATATAATGTAGGAGTCTACATGATACCGTCATACTATCGCACACAAAACCTCATAGTTTTGTTACTTACCAATTTAATTCTAGCTTAATTAGGGGTCTTTGTTTTTTAAAATCTAATATAATATCACCAATAAAACAAATAGCAGCTCCTATGTCGTAACCACACAAAACAGCATCAAAGATTGCCAACTTGCAGACCAGTAAGTCAAACTGGGAGGTTTCTTCATCCTTTGATATTGTGATTAGAGGGTTGATGTTAGGTTTTAGTTATTTTATGTATTTATAACATTCTTTGATTGTGAAATTTCTCATGATCTTTTGTACCTGGTGTAAGTTTATTGCCTAATCACCCTGCCATATATCTTTCCCCTTTAAATTTCTGGATTATCCTTCATTTATGTGTTCATTTTTTTTTTTCTTTTATCAACTGGTTAACCAATTACAAGTGCAAGCATAGAGGCTAAACTTGTGGATTGTACTGACTAGGTCGGACATATTGCATATTCAAAACTTTAAAAATAAATAATCCAAAATTGAAAGCTCTCTGAAAGATAGTCAAACCTTTTGTTTTCAATTTTTCTTAATGTTGAATCAAGTGTAGAGTTGTTAAGCAAGATATCGACTTATCTAACAAGACAACATCATAATGCTATATAGTTACCATAGATATTAGACAAAGGTCTATCAAAATATCAAATTATATAACGTCTTAAGTGTTAGATGCTAAATGTTTGTTAATCGTGTATCAAACTACTAGGCATTACATTTGTATACAAGGAATTCGAAATAAATTTACTACTTGAAGTTAATCTTGACATCTAGAATTGTTTAGGATGTTACTATATTTGAAAATGTATTCAAACCTCCAATGATATTGTTGATTGCAACTATAAATGAGAGAGATCAAGAAAGTTAAAAATTCTTAAAATTCCACAAACTTCGAAAACGTTGGAATCTAATATCTGGATTTTTGAACTCAATTTCATGTCACTGAACATGGATTAAGGGGGCTACTAGACAATAAAGGGTAATGCAATAATACTTTTCTTTCTTGATATTTAGATGTGTTCACGTAAATTCTCCCCGATAAAATGAGATTGCAAAAAAAAGATAATATCGAAACTTCTAATAGTTGCTTGCATAATTTTTTTTTAAATTTTTGTTTAAGATAAGAAGATCTCATCCTCTTTTTCAATTGCTTTTCTCTTTAAATATTTATTATTGAGAATAATAGGAGAAGAGATTTATCTAGACTAGTTTTGTTACAGAGTAATTGATTAATAAATTTTTTTATTTAATTATGGGTGTAGAGAGTACTTTTGTTGATACAAATAACTTCAAATTATTTTGGATATAATTTTAAAAAATTATAAAATATGGAAAAAAAAGGAAAAAGACATTTGGTATGTTTTACATAGGTTTTAACTCTAAAATTAATTTTCAAATTGTTGGTGTCACATGTGGCACATATGGCATGATTTTTCGTCATGTGATAAAAATATTAAATATGGATATTGTCCTAATCTCATTTATTTTATATCCTCTTCTGCGCCCTAGTTTTCAATAAGGGGCGCCTTAGTTAGGCCCTACTCTTGCACTCATCAATCTTCGACCAATCCTCTTCTGCTCTATCTCTATATAAGTAGTGTACAAAGCTAAGCCGTGATGAACACTTAAATATGCATGTTTAATAAGAGTTTAGTTCATCATATTGCATTAATAGTGTCATTAAATTTCTCAACTTAAGCATATTTGTAGCATTTGCATCTTTGGAATTAATTTCTCTTAATTTTGGTTTTGTTACAGGTTCGGTAAAATAGGCATAACTCTCTATTTATAGATCAGAATGGTGCAAATCTTAATGTTTTGGAAAGATGATTAAATTATCTAAAAGATTATATTTCACAAGCTTCATCAAATTTGGGCTCTTAGTGGACCAAAAATGGGCTTGAAGTGAATCCATATGCAGTTTCGGTCCAACCTGACCATGTCTCAGTATATTGACCATATCTCTCAGAATACATATCCAAATCGTATGAATCAAGATGTTCTAGAAAGCTGAGAGACATATCTACGACTTTTATGAAGACATATGATTAAAATTGACAATAATTCAAGGTCAAAATCGATGGTCAAAGTCGGTTCACCTAATTACCCTAATTGTCAAAGTTGGTGCATCTAATATTTGACAATTATTCCTTTGTAATTTGATAAGTTTGCCCCTGAATGTATCTATAAATAGAGGTGCCTTGTGACCCATTAGGGCATCTTGGCCTTGGCTGGATCATCTTGGCCTTTGCTGGGATCTTTTATTGTGTTTCTCTCTTGTGTTTCAATGTTATTAATGAATTTCCTTTTTCTTGCATTTTGTGTTCTTTCTCTTATAATGTCTTGCTAATTTCTCTCTTGCTAAGGTGAAAGGGTGAAACCCTTGATATGAGAGTAAGGATTCTCTAACCCTTGATATGTGCTTAATTATCATAATCTTATGTTTGTTTATTTTATATGGGTTACATTTATTTTCTTAATCAATCTTGACACCACTCGTAAAGTGGAGGTCTTGATCCATTGTAGACAATCCTTGGCACATCAAATGCTAGGATCATTTCTAGATGTCGTATGGTTCTTCCTTACCGACACGAATCTAGTTAGGAACCTTGATTTGTTATAGACATATGGTGATTGGCACATTGGATGCTTGACCCATTTACAAGAAGTGGTATAAATATTGGTAATGAAACAAATATAATTCATATAACTAAAATGGGTTAATTATCCTTATTTAAAATATCAAGGGCGGATCCCCTAATCTTAGCCTTTATTATTGTGCTGATTTTTCTTGTGTGATTCTAATTTATTGTTTACGAACTTGTTCCTTATTTATATTTGTTGATATTATCTTGTCATCTCTTTAAATCATCCACATCATATTGCTTACTTTATAGTTTGTAGCACTTAAATTCCCTTCCTTGTGGATCGACCCCGGACTCACCGGATTTATTACTTCGACACTCCTATACTTGGGAGACAATCCTATTTTCGGATGTGTCAAGTTTTTGGCGCCGTTGCCGGGGAAGGTAAAAATTGGCGTGCAAAATTGTAAGTATTCTCTTTTCTCATTTTAGATCTTAATTTCTTGTGTGTTCATCTTTTCTTCTCTTTCCGTCTCTCTTCCTTGCATGAAAATTTGGTCACGAACATCTAGTGGTAGACTTGTTAGAAAAACAACATCTTCCTTAGAAAACATGGCCGGCAATCATGTGGAAATATTTACGGATGAAGGGGACAACCGTTCGCAACAAAATGATCAAAACCAACGAAGAACCCTCAAAGACTACATGAATCCGGTAAGGACTAGTGCACCATCTTGTGTAGTTTCTCCTCCAGATTCGATTCATTTCAATTTCAAACCAAGCTTTGTTCGACTTCTACCCACTTTTCATGGCCTAGACATGGAAAACCCATATTCGCACTTGAAACTCTTTGAAGAGGTATGTAACTCCTACACTGACCCAAATTGTAGCATAAACACCATTAGATTAAAGCTTTTTCCTTATTCTTTAAAAGATAAAGCTAGAACATGGCTACAAAATTTGAGGTCGAATTCCATCAGTTCATGGGATGAGATGAAACAACAATTCTTAAAAAAAAATTTTCCTACCCATAGAACAAATTCTCTTAAAAGACAAATATCTGATTTCTCTCAAAAACAAGGGGAAACCCTTTACCAATGTTGGGATAGGTATAGGGAACTACTTAATACCTGTCCTCACCATGGTTTTGAAACTTGGAGAATAGTTGCACACTTCTATGAAGGGTTAACACCTCAAGATAGGCAACTAGTAAAATTAATGTGTAATGGAGAATTTAAAGAAAAAGACCCTGAGGAAGCACTTGACTTCCTAGATTCCTTGACAGAAAAGGCACAAAATTGGGACACTGCTGGCACCTATGAGGTACCAAGCAAGACCCCAACCTCGACATCCAATAGAGGTATTTACAACCTTAGGGAAGACCATGACCTTCAAGCCAAATAGGCATCCCTAGCTAGAAAAGTCGAGGCTTTAGAAATGAAAAAGAGTGGTCAATTGAATTCTATTCAAGAAATGTCTGTAACATTTGTGATGACAATGACCATTCTACTGATAATTGTCCAACTTTGCCTGCCTTTAGGGAATGTCTCCATGAAGAAGCCAATGTCTTGAACACTTTCAAAAGGCCAAATCACAATCCATATTCACAAACCTACAATCCTGGTTGGAGAAATCATCCAAATCTTAGTTGGAAAAATGATAATCATGCACAATCTTCACAAGTCCCTTTTCAAACACGACAAAATTTTCAAAATTCTCATGATCATGCATATGCTCCTCCTCCTAGGAATGACTTTGAAGAGACATTGCATTCATTCATTACAAAGCAAGAGACTTTCAATAGTCAAACTGCTCAAACATTAGCAAATTTGTCAGAAACTCTTGCAAAATTTGCATCCCACATTTAGCATCCAAGAGAAGGGAAAATTTCCTTCTTAAACATTGCAAAACCCCAAAGATCAATCTAACTCAAATGCAGGAAGTTCAAGTAACCATTACTTTGACCAAGCCAAGTCAGTCATGACCCTTCGCAATGGTAAGATTGTTGAAAAATATATTCCTGACCCTTGTGAGAAAGAAGAAGAATCGATCTCTAAAGGGTAGGAAGAGGTTGCCAAACCAACACCTAGCAAAGAGGAAACCATATCCTCATCTGTGCCTCCATTTCCTCAAGCATTAGCCACACAAAAGAAGCAAACTCACAATTCTGAAATCTTTGAAATTTTCAAACAGGTAAAGGTCAACATTCCCTTGCTTGATGTGATCAAACAGGTACCTTCTTATGCAAAATTTTTTGAAAGACTTGTGCACTGTGAAAAGAAAACTGAATGTGAAAAAGAAGGCCTTTCTAGCTGAGCAAGTAAGTGCTATTCTTCAAAATAATAATACAGTGAAATATAAGGATCCAGGTTGTCCTACAATTTCATGTGTTATTGGAGACCAAAAATTGAACAAGCTTTACTTGATCTTGGTGCTAGTGTGAATTTGCTTCCATATCGATTTTTCAAAAACTCAATCTAGGTGAGTTAAAACAACCTTCTGTGACTCTTTTGCTTGCTGATAGATCAATTAAAGTACCAAGAGGAATAGTAGAAGATGTGTTAGTTCAAGTCGATAAATTCATTTATCCAGTGGATTTTATCGTCTTGGACACACAACCAGTGGAAGTAAGCAATTCAAATCCTGTGTTATTTTAGGGCGTCCATTTCTAGCTACTTCTAATGCTTTGATTAATTGCAGGAATGGAGTCATGAGCTATCATTTGGGAACATGACATTAGAACTTAATGTTTTTAATATGTGCAAACAACCAAATGAAGAAGAAGATGAAGTTGATGAAGCCAATGTAATTGAATCTATTGTGGAAGATCACATCCAAAAAAGGAGTTCTTCTGACCCTTTGGAAACTTCTCTAGTGAATTCATTAGAATCAAGCATGGAAATAGAGTCTGATCTTTCTGATATATGCTCTTTATTGGATTGTGCACAGGTGATGGAAAAAGGCTCAAAATCAAGAATTGAAGAATTGGGGCAAATGAATGAAAGCAAGGAAAATGAAGCTCCCAAGTTAGAATTGAAGCCCTTGCCTGAAGGATTGAAATATGCATATCTTGGGGAGAATCAGGCATATCCGGTGGTAATTTCTTCATCCCTCACATGCGAGCAACAAGGTAAGTTGATAGAAGTGCTTAAAAGGCATAAAAATGCAATTGGGTGGACTTTAAAAGATATAAAAGGCATTAACCCCTTAATTTGCACACATAGAATACATTTAGAGGAAAATGCCAAAACATCTCAACAACCTCAAAGAAGAGTAAATCCAAATATGAAAGAGGTTATTAGGGCTGAAGGTCTTAACTACTTGATGTGCGGATTATCTACATATTTATGAAAAGGTGGGTAAGCCCTACACAAGTACTACCTAAGAAATCTTGCATTACAGTAGTCAAAAATGAAAAGGGTGAATCATTGCCAACTCGAGTCTCATCTAGTTGGAGGATGTGCATTGACTATAGAAAATTAAATGATGTCACTAGAAAAGACCATTTTTCCTTATCATTCCTTGATCAAATTCTAGAAAGAGTAGCAGGGCACCCCTACTACTACTTTCGTGATGGATACTCAGGTATTATCAAATTCCCATTGCACTCGAAGACCAAGAAAAGACCACATTAACGTGTCCCTTCGGCACTTTTGCATTTAGGAGAATGCCTTTTGGACTTTGTAATGCCCCAACCACTTTTCAAAGATGCATGTTAAGCATTTTTAGTGACATGGGTGAGCATGTTTAGAAGTTTCATGGATGATTTAACTGGTCTGTGGAAACTCTTTTGACAATTGTCTATGAAACTTAGAAAAAGTCCTAAAAAGGTGTGTAGACAAAGGTCTTATGTTGAATTGGGAAAAATGTCATTATATGGTCACTTCAGGAATTGTCTTAGGTCATGTGGTGTCTTCTAAAGGAATTGAAGTGGAAAAAGCAAAAGTGGAATTATTTCCCATTTGCCTCCACCAAAAACAGTCAAAGAAGTCCATTCATTCTTAGGGCATGTTGGATTTTATAGGAGGTTCATAAGAAATTTTAGTGCTATATCTAAACCATTTTGTAACCTTTTAATAAAAGACACCTCTTTTGAATGGATCAGAATGTCAAAATGCCACTTGATAAATTAATTGGACTTTTAACAAATGCTCCAAATTATACAATCTTTCTGATTGGTCCTTGCCCTTTTGAAATTGATGCTGGATGCAAGTTAAGTGACATTGCAGTTGTGGTGCTGTACTTAAAGACAAGAAAAAAAAGGTAAGGCCCTTTATGTCATATTACTAGCAAGTCAGGATTTAAAATGAATCTTGCTGCAAAGAAATAACACAACAATGAAAAAGAACTACTTTGCAGTATGTATTTTGAATTGGACAAAATTTCGTTTATTATTTAATTGGTTCTCTCCCACAATGTTTACACGACATGCAGCTGTAAGATATTTAATGTCTAAACAGGATGCAAAACCTAGATTTATACGGTGGATCTTATTGCTCTGAATTTAAAATCACAATAAAGGATAAGAAAGGAGCCGAAAATGTCGTTGCTGATCATCTTTCAAGACTAATGACAAAGACATTAATTGAAATTTCACCTATCAATGATTCTTTTCCTGATGAATTTTTATTTTCCGTTGCTACTGTACCTTGGTTTGATAACATTGTAAATTTTCTTGCGACAGGGAAAATGCCACCTCATTGGAATGCTCAAGACAAAAGAAAATTTTTAACCGAGGTGAAAAATTTTTACTGGGATGACCCATATCTGTTCAAATATTGTCCAGACCAAATAATGAGAAGATGCATACCCGACAATGAGGCAAGTAGTGTCATTAACTTTTGTCATTCTAAAGCATGTGGAGGACATTTTTCATCTAAAAAACAGTTGCTAAAATTTTGCAATGTGGATTTTATTGGCCTACCTTATTTAAACATGCATATGCATTGTGTAAAACTTGTGAAAATTGTCAAAAATTGGGATCCATTTTAAAAGAAAACATGATGCCTTTAAATCCCATTCTGTTGTTAAAATATTGACTGTTTGGGGTATTGATTTTTCTACGGGGACACGTTCCACCGTCATTGGTTTTGTGTTACATCTTGTGCAGTGGAATGTTTCAAAATAGGTCGAGGCAATTCCATGTCGAAAACAACAATGATCACAAAACAGTTGTCAAATTTTTGAAGGAGAATATCTTGAGTAGATTTGGAATTCCTCGAGCCATTATTAGTGATGGGGGTACACATTTTTGTAACAAACCATTTGAAACTTTAATGAAAAAATATGGAATAACCATAAAATTTCTACACCTTATCACCCACAAACAAGTGGACAAGTTGAATTAGCTAATAGGGAGATAAAACAGATCTTAGAAAAAACGGTTCACCCAAATCGTAAAGATTGGTCTTTAAGACTTACATGATGAACTTGGGCTTTGGGTTTACGAACACTTCAAAAAATCATGGGAATGTCGTCATTATATATTTAGATTATGGAAAAACCTTGTCACTTAGCGGGGAAATGAACATAAAGCTTACGGTGTCCATTTAAAATAGTTAACACAAATCTTGAATGATGCTTGCAAAAGTTACGAAAACTCCACTGAGATGAACTTTGAAAGAAAATCAGGAATGAGGCTTTTGAAAATTCTAAAATCGACAAAGAAAAAATGAAGGTTTTCATGACAAATTTATTGTTAGAAAATCTTTTGAACCTTCACAAAAAGTTCTTTTGTATGATTCAAGATTGCACTTATTTCCTGGTAAAGTTTGATCACGTTGGACTGGGCATTTCATTGTTAAAAATGTTTTCCCTCATGGAGCAATTGAAATTGAGAACCCAAAGAACGGTTCATGTCGTTAAAGTTAATGGACAACGGTGTTTAAAACCATTCTTTGAAAATTTTGACCAAAATGAAGAGTCCATTGCTTTAGTCGATCCTTTTTAAGGATTGATTTTTCCTGGTCAAGTGGCGGATACGGTACTCCGTGACTATTAAAGTCGATTTTTCAGTTCCCTAAAAACTGTTGCTCACCTTGCATTCATTTTCTTTTCTTTTCTCGCATTTTCACATGGACACCATTCTTTCAAATCTACACAAACATTTTCCCTCTCTTCCTCCAAATGATTTGCTTAAAATTTATAAAGCTCGCGCAGAAAGACTAAGGATTTTGATGCGTAAGGGTATGCCTATTGAAGTAAAATGGTTAATTGAAGCCATGGTTCGATTCTCTTGTGAATTTTCAGATAATCTTGTTTCTCACATGCCAGGTATGGGAAAAAGCTCTTACACCAAAAAGCGAAGAGCGAAAAGGTTACAAGTTTGTGCTAAATGTGCAAGATGGACTTGTAACCAGCGTTGCCGCTCCTTGGGATATTTGTCTAATAATCGAGAGGATAAACTACAGTTCATCAAGAATGGACTGAGTAGGGAGTCTTTGGATGATATCCGAGTAACTCTTGAGACGCATTCTTGTGGACTTGTGCAGCGTGAAATTTTTAATTTGTGGACACAACTCCGAGATGAGTAGGAACGCTATAGTCTTGGAAATCTGACTCAAAACGACCCTTTTGTCAGTTTATAAGAAAACTGGATGGGAAGCATATCCCCAACTCATAGAAGGTGTTTAAGTCGTTTCTAGACGTAAAACCAGAGGAAGATGTGAGCCATAGTCACAACTACCTGTACATATGCATGCGTGCCATCATTTTTGAATTTTAATGCCTCATAGCTGTCATTTTTGAATTTGTATATTTTGTTTGACTTATGGTGTCTCATTTCATCATCTTTTTTTTTGAGTTTTTATGCATTATTATCAACTTTTTCAACAAACAACCGAGCTACCTATATAGATGTAATCATTAGCATAATTTTTACATCGTTTCTTCATAAATACCACATCTCTTGTTCTCTTATTCACACATAGTTAGAGAGTTGCATAAACATGGAGGGAACTTCAAAACGTCGAATCCAAAAGATATGTGTATTCTGTGGATCTCGACCGGGTAAAAGTGAAGATTTTGTCAAGGCAGCAAATTATCTTGGTAGACTACTAGCTGAAAGAAAGATTCATGTGGTTTATGGGGGAGGTAGCCTCGGGTTAATGGGTTGCGTATCAACAGCTGCACATGTAGGAGGTAGTCAAGTGTTATGAGTTATTCCTAAAGCTTTGGCTGTAGACAGCATTGTTGGAAAAACGGTTGGGAAGGAGTTACAGGTCTCCTCTATGCATGAACGCATGGCACATCTGCTCATCAATTCAGATGCCTTTATTGCTTTACCAGGTGGCTTTGGTACTTTTGAAGAAATTTTTCAAATTGCCCTGTGGGCCCAACTGAACCTCCATAAAAAACCCATAGGTTTGTTGAATGTTAACAATTTCTTTGATCCTTTAATAAGTTTTGTTGATGCAGCTGTAGAACAAAATTTTATCCCACACTGGGCGAGACAGATCCTTGTTTCTTCAACTTCTGCTGGTGAGTTACTTGACAAATTACAAGCAGTAGAGTACGAACCTGACCCAGCTAGTACTCAAATTAATTGGGCAGGAGGGCAAAATAAAAAGTGCAAATTGGATCTGAATCTCCGTTTGTAATGTTTTCTTGTGCTTTATTTTATTTTATTTTATGAGTCTTTCAGGTCATCCCTCTTGAATAACAGAAGCTTCAGGTAATGTCTCCTATTCTTTATCTCTCTACATTTAAACATTGAGGACAATGTTTCATTTGGATCGGGGGGGAAGGATAGTAGCAATCAAGTGTGGTCTTGATTTTTTTTATTAAAAAAAAAAAGTGAGTTAGTAATTAGATTCCAGAAGGCGGCGTAAGGAGTGCAAATCTATTGAGAGCATCTGGGTCAGGGAATGGCAGAGTAATGAGGACCAGTTGAACTTTTTGAAAAAACCCATTCAACCAATTGTCATTCTATTTCGATTTTGTGATTCATTTTAGCGAACTTGATATTATTTAGTCTTGATTTTTGAATTTTATAACAAGGAGGTCTTATTCATTTCACTTTGAATCATTCAAATCTATGAACTCTCACAACCTTATAATTTAATAAATTGTGTGCTTATGTGCTCATTAAGCAAGTATCTATGAATCTTTTTTCACACACACACATACCTTGATGTATGATTGTGGGTGGCGAAATGAAATATTGCAATATTTGAGTTCTTTTGTTTTGTTTAGGAAAACAACAAAAGGAATGGGAAAGTTTTAAAAAAA
>SNVD02010453.1:0-464250 GCA_013180625.2 Boswellia sacra | reverse complement strand
TTTCAGGGTTCATAATCCTCTGACCTGTAAGTGTTGGCTACCCATCATTCATTCAAATGCTATCTTTCCTTATCAGTTCATTTATATCCAATTATTTATTTTTTGTTCCCAATTCTGATAACAGAGAATTCCCATATGGTGGAAATGGTGCTATTGGGCATGCCCAGTGGCTTGGACCTTATATGGATTGGTTGCATCACAGTTTGGAGATACACAGGACGCACTTAAGGACAGTGATGTTACGGTGGAAGTCTTTCTGAGAGAATTTTCCGGTTTCAAGCGTGATTTTGTTGGAGTTGTTGCAGTAGTTATTGTGGCATTCACAGTGGTCTTTGCACTAATCTTTGCTGCGGTTAAACTCGTTTCTGTATTCCACTAACGTTGAATGCAACTTCCATCACAATTTGATCCATAAGAATGGTATTAGTGCTTTACAATCAAGTACCAAATCTCATACAATCTAATATGAGCAATTTTTATTATCGCTTTTATAAATTCTTGAGTTTCTTACTTGTGGCCGTATTGTACTCACCACAACAATATTGAATATGCCTTTGAGTAACTAGAAGAAAAAAAGAAATACATTTATCTTTCTGATGAGGCAAACTTCTTTCACAACATATTAAATAGGCACATAGATTCTTGAGGATCGGTTTAGTTTGCCATTCCTACCATTTTCTGCATTTTCATTTCCAGACAGACAGGTACTTCTGGAATGTGAGTAAGTCTCTGCATAAATGTTTTTGGCAAATCATGCAAAAAACAAACAATGGAGGTACAAGCCTTTTATTGCATAGTTTCTAAAAAAAACTCAAAACGACTTTTTATTTTTTAATTTTTTTCTTCATACTCTCTCTTATATAACTTTGTCTTTTCTCCACTTTTTATTTTTAATTTATTCTATTATTTTATTATAAACTCTAATTATTTATTAAAAATTATATTTCAATTATTTTATAATTTTTAAAAACAAAAAAATTTAAAAAAATTTTTAATTATAATTTTTTTTTAAAGTGAAAACTTCAAATATACATGATTGAACATATTTTTATACAAGTTAATCTCTCGTAAAATGTATAAATATATCTATCATTGTTACGTTCAACAACAAATTTTAAAAACAAAACGCATAATTTATAATCAAACAGCCCCCAATGTCCACGTGAATAGTACTTTTTCTCTTGCTTGTATCCGTCGACCCATTAAACAAAGTTTCTCTACAGCGGCCAGGCCCATCAATACATTGCCAAATGCCAATATATTCTGTGTATGTATTTTAGCAATTTTTTTTCATCAAATTTTGTAAAGGTTACACTTGTTGCAGTGTCACTACAGAAAAAAAAAAAGAAGTTCCAAGCTTCGATAATCATAATTAAATAAAACTATACTTTTCAAGTTATATCTCAAATGCATCAACCTAGCTAAATGGTGAAACATTTGTGAATCATTTATAAAGTTGCATCATTTCTCACGTTACTTCAACATCTATATAATATTTATATATCGTACCATGTTGTTTGCAATAAAATATTCAGATTTATTGTAGTATTGTATTATAATAATAAATTTTAAGAATCTTTTTACATGAAAACTGACATAGTACATATCTGGTTTGAAATATTTACTTAATTTATAAAATTTTATCAAACAAAAGAAAAACGACTGTAATGTTCCTTTCACTTACCGAATCTCAATCTTTGATTTGATATGTTTAAACTTTGTTTATGTTTGTGTATTATCATAGTTTATAGTGGTCCTGGTGGACCAAGACTTGGAGACAATATGCATATAATCAACAAAATTTTTAATCAGATATCTATACAATTACATTGTCGCGATCGAAACTAAAATTTAAATGACTTCAACATAGTAATATTGTATGAAAAATTGGGTTACAATACGTCATCATTAGGAAATTAAGCATTATTATATATTAATGAGAATATATGATATGACAAAAAATCCAAGTATGCGTTTAGGTTTTCTCCAAAGTTGTCAATTTTCATGATATAAGCTCGATTATGAAGTATTGGGTCCCTTTCTTGATTTTATAAGATTCAAATTATAATGATTATTCATGTAAATGATGATTGTGAAATGCAAATTAATCTATTAATTATTTCTTGTGTAATGAATGTCTTTCCAGACAATTTATAGATAACGATGTGGAAAAGTCTCTCTATTTGCATGTTATTATATATAGACCATTATTTTAATTAGGTGATATTGATCATGTTCATGAGAATGATTGAAGTTGAATAGAAGTAATTAATATATTTATTTACACTAATATGAATATAGATCTTAGCTAATAATTCATTTAAAAAGTTTGTATAACGTATGCTTAATGAGATCATAGTGGTCCTAGTAATCAAGATCACGATTTCTATTAAGCGAAAACTACATACATAAACTATATAATTAGTAATTATGTATAGTGGTCCTAGTAATAATCAATATACATAAAGAATATATTAACTGCAATTAGTCACTTTAAAATGAGATCAGAGCCTATGTATACTCTTGAATTAATCATTTAATTGTGTTATAGAAGAAACAAAAAGGGGGGAAAAAACAACTTATAACAAAATCCTAACACACTAGCTTTGCGTAAATAAATAGTGGTCCGTGCTCAAAATTAAAATAAGAAAACTAGAAAGAGATGGTCCAGATTTCTAGAATTAATGAGTTTTGGTTTTAGCATTTAATATAAAATATTATGCATATGAAAATGAAAAACAATAATTAAATTAATAGTTGTCTAACGAATTAATTAAACATATTTTAGATTATGATGATCTTTACATTTTTTTTTTTAAAGATATGGAGTAATGGAAGGTTGTCTGATTCAACTTTGGATGAGAGCTGATATTAGAAAATAATGATAAACATGGTGATCGTACAAGTTCTCTAGGGAAAAAAAAACTATTAAAAAAACTATTAAAAATTATACATCAATTTTTAAAATTGTATAAAGTTATAAATAAGTTTATAAAAGTTGTAAATGAGTATATAAAAGTTATAAAATTGTAAATAAGTATATAAAAGTTATATTTTACAACTTTTATATACTCATTTATAATTTTTATACACCCATTTACAACTTTTATATAATTTTGAAAATTAATGTATTAGTACATCCGTTGTGCTGTAGTATGACTCGTTAAAATATATGGTTGTTGTAAAATGATGAGTGCACATTATTAATTTCAAAGAGAAACTATAGAAATTTTGTCTCAATTGTACACATGAGCTTAGAGGTCTGGATCGATTTCTTAAGTGAAGATGAGAACATTTTGATAATTGATTGATATCGATCTAGCTTTACATATCTTCGTCCCTAATATTCTCTTTCATTGTCGTACAATGTTAATGAACTACCGAGAAAAAAAAATGTTAATTCTTTGGCATATGTAGTTCTTTTTCTTCATGTTATCAGATGATCACGTCCTTAATTAGTCTTTAAAAAATGATTTATTAGATGCCCTATGCACTGGATTTAGAATATTATATATAGGGGACACGAAAGAGTACACAGATAAATGACAAATTAATGAGTTTTGATCGAAATTTTACATTTTTTGTCAGGGATGATGTATCAATAATATAAGAGATAATATATTTTGAGAAACAACCAAACATGAGGTGAGTATGCATGATGCATGTGATATAATTATTATGTTTAAATATGTTGATTCTTCCTAATATTATATTCTATAAGAAGTAAGAAAAAACAAACTCAAACAATTGCATAAAATTTATTGTCAGGCATGTTGCTTTCCACGCATGTTAGACCAATTAGGTTTTAAATTTGCATAATTTTTAATAATTTTTTTCTTGCATTTCCTGACAATCTTGACTTATTAACAACTGGGTAATATTTGCAAAATCTTTAAGATTCGACTTAGTTATTTGCTATAATAATCAACATTCTTGTTGTTCAAAAAAGTCTAATTAAATTATAATAAAGTATCACACGCCATCGGCCAGTTAACCAATAAATCATATATATTGATATTTTTAAAATAAAACTACTATATATTCTTCAACGTTCATGCATAGAATATGGATATATATAACACGTAAATTAATTAATTTATTGATTGGTTGCATTATACTATAGAACATTTATATATGTCATGTTTGTCTTCCATTGAAGTGATGAAGTTACAATTACTCCTTTAAGAATTAACCTCGGAAATCAAAGGAAATTAAGCAAAAAATGGGTTCTGAAACATCGCCCAAGCTTCCTGTTCTTGATTTCTCCTGGAAAGACTTGGAGCCTGGTACAGCCTCTTGGATGAAAGCCTGCAATGATGTTAGGCAAGCGCTTGAAGAGTATGGCTGCTTCATAATAGAGTGCAATAATCTTCCATCACAACTTCGCAGTGAAGTCTTTGGCTGTTTGGAAGACTTGTTTGATCTCCCCACCGAAACCAAAATGAAAAACAAATATGAAAAGCCCTTGAATGGCTACGTTGGACAAATCACAAACCTTCCTCTCCATGAAAGCATGGGAATTGATAATGCAACATCTCTACAAGCTACTCGAAGCTTTGCAAACATCATGTGGCCTGAAGGAAATCATAGTTTCTGGTAAGATATATTTAAATTAACTTTTTTGTTTTGTTTTGTTTTGTTTTTGTTTTTTTTGTTTTTGTTTTTTTTTGCTTTCAAAAGTGATTTGATATTGAAGTATTTTTCGTATAATTTGATTAAATTTTTGTTTTTGGCTAGCAAAACTGTGCATGCATATGCAACACTAGTGGCGGAATTGGATCAGATGGTGACAAGAATGGTATTTGAAAGCTATGGTTTGGGGAAATACTTTGACACTTACATTAAGTCCATCACTTACCTTCTTCGAGTCTTGAAGAATAGAGCACCAAAAGGGGATGAGCCTACCCTGGGTTTTGTCACTCATACTGACAAGAGCTTCACTACAATTCTTCATCAGAATCAAATCAATGGTTTGGAGATTGACACAAGAGATGGCGGGAAGATTAATGTAGAGTTTTCACCATCCTCCTTCGTAGTTATTGCAGGCGATGCATTCATGGTGAGTCTCCCGAACTAATTAATTGATTCTATACTAACACACGCTCAAAACGAACTTTAACAGTTCAGGAGCTTACATGATATTTAGCTAATATTATATTAACCTTTTATTTCCAAAGCGATGTGAGACATCACAGATTAAAAAAAAAAAAAAAAAGAAAGGTGTTTAGAGCGGTAGGTTTACATATATATGCTTTTCTTGTAAGATTTTTTTTTTTGGTTTTTTTTTTTAATTTCTTTATTGGGTTTAGGCATGGAGCAATGACAGGATACATTCTCCTAGCCACCAAGTGATCATGAAAGGGAACGTGGACAGATACTCTCTCGCGTTGTTTTCGTTCAGTAACGGGATGGTAGAAGTGCCTGAGGAGCTTGTTGACGAACAACACCCTTTAATGTATAAACCCTTTGATCACCTGGGACTGCTGCGTTACTTTCGCACTGATGAGGGTTACAAATCCAAGTGCCCTATCAAGGCCTATTGTGGTGTTTCAAGCCCTTAAATATTTTTTGTCATGATCAACTATATAAAAACTAGCTTTGTGTTATATTTCATTTCTGGTTGATAATTAGCTTGTTTTTGGTACTTGTATCTGGGGTCTAATCAATGGTCTCAATAATCTCAAGTCTTGTAATTAGCCATCAGAAGAGAAGTTGATGGCCTATTTGGTTGCTGGGTGGCTACCGTAATTTAGTCTTGCTAAATGTTATTTATTAATTAATTCGGCTTTTGCATAATTAATGGGTTTGTTAAGTCCTCCCTCCAGCTTATGAAATTAGAATTACTTTCCCATATGCATATCAAATTAATGTTTGTCTTCATTATCGATCTGTTTCAATGATTCCTCTCACTCTCTCTAATTCTAGAAGGATTACTATTATATCTCTGTTACAAACTGATAGCTCAATTAATTAATTTAGACTTGTGTAGAGGTTAAATAAAATAGGAAAATTAAATAGTAGTTAATTTGATACTCAAGCGTTCAATCTATAGCTTCAATACATTATATATAAGTGATCGCGTACGTATTGTTTCAGTAATTATCTTCCTTATAAGTTGATATATAGCTAGTATAACTATCTTTCAAATTTACACTTGGAATATTTAAGGTCCAACAATCTAAAGTATAGAATAAAGTAGTCAAGATATAAGATACATATATGAGACAAGTAGCATGGGAGCTTTAATTTAAAATATTCTTATATCGTTTGGTGGTCATTAATTATATTATGTATAGAGATTCTTTTCGATTTATATGAAATCTTTTTAAGGAAACCGAGAAACAAAATCAAATGAAAACATCATCTAATTTTAAAAATCAGAGAAAACACTATTCAATTCGATATACACTCTAAGCATCCCACCTAACTTTAATGAATGCATGAAACTTGATTAGCACGTATTTAGTAATTTCATCTTCCTCTTAAATTAAAAGCTAGATTACTAATCGTCTCCCTAAGTAATACTCAAAAAATTATTACTATTATTTTCAAAAGGAGAACAAAATTTAATTAATTATTTGATACCTTAAGGATCCCACATAGCTCCGAGCAATACATAATTGCCAGTTATAATATTAAGTGCACATATGGATGGGCTTATTAATTTAATATATTGTCTTAGAAGACCTCTAGGTTAATAAGACCTCTCATACGCCATTACGAAACCATCTCATCTGTAATAATTTGAATTTATTGGGTATACGTTCAATTAATATTAATACCTATGTAACATTTCGTTGAAGATTTTGCCTCTTTAATTTAGCTCCAAATCGCTATAACCCATGTTACTATAACCAGTCTTGCGGATAGATTTCTTTTTAATTTAAATAAAAATATGAGTCTTCTATGTTACTACAATATTAACTGTGGTCTAAATTTCATATCTATCATAAACATTAAAGAAAGAATAATGCTAGTTTTATAAACTTTTTATATAAACTATTATTGCATATAAATTGACGTGTTATGAGGTGATTGAAGTAATAATAATATACAAAATCTACTTATTTAATGAATGGTGATAATATATAAATGAATGAGTACCATATCAATTTATATACAGAGTTTAATTATAAGAGTAGTACTACTCTTAAAAAATATGGTAAGTTATATGAGTAATACTATTCTTATAAATTTTCTTATGCAAACTGATGTGTCATGATTTAATTGAGGGATGAATTTCAAATTTGAATTATATTAATTAATATAGATGATATAACAATCATTCAATAATGTCACATATGATTATATAAGTGACTTTGTATTGATGGTTTGTAAGAGTGGTACCACTTTATATTTATTTCATTATTCAATCATTCAATGTGAAATGATCGTCTTGTATCAAAAATTAAAGGAATCATCAAGGTTAGGCTATTTTTGAACCAATATATTCATACAAAGCTCAATGACGCAGCAACTGAGCTCACTAGTCGAGGACCACTCTCTACTTAATCCATTAATATTACGAAAATAAGCTACCTCTCTTTCTCAACTACTTGGATCTAGACAAAATTGGTAATATGAACATTGCATCAACATGGTGGTCCTTTCTGGCTACCTGGATCGTTGTCAAGATGAGCTCATTTACTTGTCTCTATAATCTCTTAACATATATACATAGGTGCTGCCGACAAGAGTTGCGATAATGCTAATTTTCTTCATATTTCTTATATTTTTTAATTTCTAATTGTCTTGCGACCAAATTGAGATAAATATATTCTTGTTTCAAGCTAATGTCTAGGAATCACTTACTTATTGATAGATCGATCTCAAAAGCTTTCTCAATTAATTGTTTCGAGGTAAAATTCCTATGACTAAATAACCTAATCATATCATCAACTAGCCCTCGCTCCTTTGTCTCCGTTATATATTGATTATTCAATTAATTCTTTAATTATTAAATAAAATATTTCTGGAAATGATATCAAATCATAGCCCTGTGGGAAACTCTCCATTGACTTATAAAATAAGTATACCACTAAGTATATATTGCTGAAATGAGAGATATTAATTAACCCTAAAATGGGTTGAGCATAGAAAATTATAGGATAATATCATTAACCTCCCCTGAACTTTACCCTAATATTACGTGGAAAACCTCTTATGGGTTTATATCAACGCGAAACCAAGCCCTTACAATTTTGTATCACTCAACTCCAACTAACAGTTTTCGTTTCCTTTTGATTAAACATACTGTATAAAAAGACGATATTACCCCTGACTTCACATATAAAAATATGAAATAATATCATTAACCTCCCCTGAATTTTGCCCTAATATCACGCGGAAAGCCTCTTTTGGGTTTATATCAACGCAATACTAAACCTTTACAATTTTGTATCACTCAATTCTAACTAACAGTTTCCGTTTTCTTTTGATTTAACATACTATATAAAAAGACGATATTACCCTTGACTTCACATGTAATACATAGTACAACTCCTGCAATTTAATATGCCAAGTTAAAATATGAAAATGCCCATATAATCATTTTAAAGAACCACTAATATAGTGAAGACAAAATACTATGTAATTACTATTTCGCCATTGCATTCAACGAGTTCAAAATTTATTAAAACCAACAGCTTTTGACCTTCAAAAAGTGGACCCTGGAGGCAAGAATGAATCAACTATTTAAAGAACAAGCCAGCCATCGTTTTTAAGCCAACAACTTCACTTTTATCATTAAAAAACTTTGCAACCACAAACTAGCATACGATAAAAAAGAAAAATAAAATTAAAAAAAGGAAAAAAACAAAGAAACCCAAATGGGATCTGATATGAAGTTTAAGGAAATAAAAAATGTTTATGGGTTGGGTTGGGTGGGGGTTTGTCTAAGAGTAAATTTTGAGAGTATTAATAAGAACAATAAATGAATAATAAAAATTGGAAATTGAAATGTCTGTCTAAGGTGGAGGCGCCAATTGAGGTGTCTATTATGTCAAATTTATTTATTTATTTATTTCAACCCATTCAATAACAATTCATGTTAACATGTATTTTACTTAAAGACCCCAGTCTGTTAAATCAAAAGGAAATGGAAACCGTTAGTTGGAGTTGAGTGATACAAAATTGTAAAGGTTTGGTATCACGTTGATATAAACCTATAAAAGACTTTCCACGTGATATTAGGACAAAGTTCAGGGGAGGTTAATGATATTATCCTAAATAAACAATTAATGTTAACATGTAATTTGCTTAAATACCTCAGTCTGTTAAATCAAAAGGAAACGGAAACCGTTAGTTGGAGTTGAGTGATACAAAATTGTGAAGGTTTGGTATCGCATTGATATAAACCCATAAGAGGCTTTCCACGTGATACTAAGGCAAAGTTCAGGGGAGCTTAATGATATTATCCCAAAATTATACATTATTTCAAGTTTGCACCGTCAACACTTAAATTCGTTATAAATAGCGTGCAACATAATAAGCATACCCCAGAAAGCCAGAGATCAAGAAAAAGAACTTATATTATAGCAAGTAAGTTGATTATTATGGGATCGCAATCACAGCCCAAGGTTCCCATCGTAGATTTTTCAAAGGAAAGCTTGAAGCCAGGCACAAGCACCTGGATATCAACTTGCAAAGAAATCCGCCATGCATTTGAAGAGTTTGGCTGCTTTGAAGCAGTTTATGATAAGGTTCCCTTGGAACTTCACAATAATGTCTTTGCCACGGCTGCGGAGTTATTTGCACTCCCAACAGAGACCAAAAGAAGGAACAAAAGCACCAAGACTTACTTCGACTACTTTGGACAATACAGCTCCTTTCCTCTCTATGAATCCTTGGCTATTGATAATCCAACAAATCTTGAGTCAACTCAAAGCTTCACCACCACCATGTGGCCCGATGGAAATGATCGGTTTTGGTATCGTCTTATCCTATCATTTCGTATTTTCCATTTGTTCATATAGAAAACGTTTTTTATTTGAAAATTATAACGAAAAAAACCTATAATTCTGTGCCAGTTTTCTACTTTAATCCCCTTAATTATAATTTAATTTGTTGCTTTAATTATTAGTGAAAGTGCTCATTCTTTTGCGGGGCTGGTGGCGGACTTGCACAAAATGGTGATGAAAATGCTATTTGAGAGCTACGGTGTGGAGAGGTGCTATGAGTCTCATATTGAATCAGGAAATTATCTTCTTCGATACTTCAAATATAGAGCACCAGAGATCAACGAGACAACAACGGGCTTGGATCCGCACACAGACAAGACCTTCACATCCATAATTCATCAGAGTCGTATAAAAGGCTTGCAGATAAAAACAAAGGATGATGAATGGATCTATGTTGAACCCTCGCCTTCATCTTTTCTTGTCATGGCAGGTGATGCGCTCATGGTGAGTCATTATCTATATCTCCTATTTCATCGAAGAACAAACGTTCCGATCAATTTAAATAATGCTAACATCTTTTATTAATTTCTTCATCTTTTCCATAAAAAATTACCCAGTCCATTTGCTCTTTCAAACGAAATCAATTCCTTTTAAAATCAGTCAATATTTTATTTGCTTCAATTGGATTAATCGATTCTGATTAATGGACTTTTATTCGATCAATTAATGGCATATATATATATATATATATATTTCTGAGTTAAGTGGAGTGATGGTATGTAAAGAGTCTTCATATTTTTATGATTTGGATCTCGTATAGTTGTCTTCGAATTATTAAGAAATAATTAATAGTTCTAATTAATAAGTTTTATGGCGTTCAATATTAGAGAATATATACTCAAATTAGGCTCACATCTACAAGTTTAAACTCTTAAAAAAAAAATCTTAATATGGTATAGAACTGGCATGACCCAACGGTTGCAAGTTCAAATCCTCTTCGTGTTAATTAAAAGAAGTAATGTTTTGGTGAGGCTCGACATTCAATCCGGCCGCATTAATTAGAGTCTCAAGTTAAGCTGAGTTTTAATTAATAAGTTCCACATGGTTTTGAATTAAGTATTATATATTCTAACATTTGAGTTTTAATGATATTAAATTTTCTCCTAGGCATGGAGTAATGATAGAGTACGATCTTGTTGCCATAAAGTCACGATGACCGCCACTGAAACGAGATATTCAATGGGATTATTTTCATTCAAGAATGGAATAATAGATGTACCCGAAGAGCTTGTTGATCACACAAGGCCCTTACGGTACAAGCCATTTGATCACTTTGAGTTCCTTCGTTTCGATCAGTTACAGGGTAGCAAAGTAGCTTGCTCAGTCAAAGCCTTCTGTGGTATTTGAATTTGATAAATACTTTGATTCAAGAAAGCACTCCACGCATACTATATATATGCTTCTGATTGTTTGTAACAACTTCAAGCGAAAATTGTTAACTTGATGCCAAGTTTGTCGGTTTCATATGTTGATGGTGTGAAGGCTCATCTTAATTTGTAATAATTAATGCTTCCATAGAATAAATACCATGTTGTGTCATTTCATAATCTGTATGCTTGTTTTACAGGCCAAAAATTGACAACTAGTGGACATTTTTTGATAATCGAAGACACATTGGGCCGATTTATGAAGAAAGAACCCCTGTTGAAATAATTTTAGTAACAACTTGTGTCATTAAATATGGTCTTCATTTTATATTGACAGTCCCCGTCAATTTGTTCTTTTCATAAAAAACAATCTACTTTTTTCAATGCTCAGTCTGATTAAGATGTTTGATGGATATATATTGTCATAGAGAATGCTTCCGTTACAATCAATGGAATTATGAACACTTTACTGGGTCTGGTTATGCAAACTTATGCAAGTTAATTGAGACAATTTCAATGTCAGTACAGTAGGATGTGTTGGAGTATTGGCTCTTTAGCCAATGCTATAAGCAATGTGAGGGATCCCACATTGCTCAAATAGAAATACTTGGGACTCCTTTGGGCTTATAAAAGAAGCCAAGTAGGAGAGTTATGAGTGTCCCAAGAAAAATATTCTCCACCCCCCTAAAGTTGTAAGGTCTCGCAAATAAGACCTCATAGTTTAAGGGCCTTTCCGTAAGGACCTTAAAGTTTGTAATATTTGTTTTTCCCCCTTTTATTTTGGGTATTTGTAGTATTACCCAATTGTTTGGGTAATTATAGTTTGACCCAACTATTTGGGTAATTGCAGTTTGGCCCAATAGTTGTGGAATTTGTATTGTAGCCCAAAAGTTTGTAATTCTCTTTGAAGATAGTGGAAAGTTTCTTCAGCGGCGCCCGAGGACGTAGGTACTTATACCGAACCTCGTTAAATCCTGGTGTGTATTCTATTTCTGCATTGTGGTTGATTGGTTGCCTCTTTAATTGCTATTATATTCAATTATCTGGCATAGTTGTGGTTGTGCATTTGGTTGTTCTATTGGTTATCGCTTCCGCTTGTGCATAACAATTGGTATCAGAGCCGAAGGTTTTGGGTAGTTAGTGGCTATTTCATTGAAGCACTTACTACTGTTCTGGGCTGTTGATTTTGGATTGCTAGTTATTGAATATAATAGTTTGTTTGGAGCTTGGTTATTGGTGATTTGTGTATCGAGCTTATTTGTGAGAGGTAGTAATGGCTTCATCGTCTAACTGTATCTGAGAAGACAGTGACTGTGACAAATGCAAAAATAGATGTTGAAAAATTTGATGGCCGAAATAATTTCGGCTTATGGCAGAGTGAGGTGTTGGACGGGTTGTATCAGCAAGATTTGGATATTGTTCTGGAAGAAACAAAACCAGAAGATATCAGTGCAAGAGATTGGGACAGGCTGAATATAAAAGCTTGTGGGTTGATTCGCTCTTGTTTGTGTAGAGAACAAAAGTATCCGTTCACTAAGGAGACATCTGCAAGCAAATTGTGGAAGGCGCTGGAAAACAAATATATGAAGAAAAGCAATGAGAATCGGCTGTATCTATTGAAGAGATTGTTCCGTCTCCAGTTGAAACCAGGTACGAGCATCAGTTCTCATATTGATGAGTTTAATAAGTTAATTGCTGATTTGTTAAACTTAGATGAAACCTTCAAAGATGAAATTAAGGCTATGCTATTGATTGGCTCACTTCCGGATGAATTAGATCATTTGTGCATTACTCTTATCCATGGGAAAGATAAACTGTCTTTTGAAGAAGTCTGTTCTGCTTTGTTGAATTATGAAATTCGTAAGAAAGATCAAAGGGAACATAGGGATGAGTCAGTAGATGCATTGACAGTGAGAGGGCGTAGTCATAGTAGGAAACCAGGAAAAAGGGGAAAATCTTTGTCGAGGGGTAGATTAGGAAAAGATGAGTGTGCCTTTTGTCGTGAGAAAGGGCATTGGAAGAAAGATTGTCCTAAGTTGAAAAAGAAAGATAAGGGCAAGGCTGTTTCTGATGCATGTGTTGTTGAGCGTGAGGATGATAGTGATTCAGATATTTGTCTAGTTGGTCATCCATCCACTTCTGTTTCTGATGAGTGGATTATGGATTCGGGTTGTACTTATCATATGTGTCCACATCGGGATTGGTTCTTTCAGTTTGAGGAGCTTGATTGTGGAGTTGTGTATATGGGTAATGATGATATTTGCCATACTGCTGGGATAGGTTCGATCCGATTGAGGAATCATGATGGACTGACTAGAGTTCTGACAGATGTTCGGTATGTACCGAAGTTGAAGAAGAATCTCATCTCTTTGGGAGCCTTAGAATCTAAAGGCTGTGGTATATCTATTCGAGATGGTATTCTGAGGGTCACTTCAGGCGCTCTTGTGGTATTGAAAGGTACTAGGAGGAACAACTTGTATTACTATAATGGTAATACGGTTATTGGATCAGCGGCTATGGTTTCTGATAATGATGCAGATTCAGAGATCACGAGACTGTGGCATATGCGTTTGGGACATGCAGGTGAGAAAGCCTTATTCAGTTTGGTGAAACGAGGCTTATTGAAAGGTGCAAAGACCTGCAAGCTGGATTTTGTGAGCATTGTGTTCTGGGAAAGCAGAAGAGAGTGAAATTTGGCACCGCTATTCATAATACCAAGGGTATTCTTGATTATGTTCACTCAGATGTGTGGGGACCTACTAAAACCGCATCTATGGGAGGTAGGCACTACTTTGTTACTTTTGTTGATGACTTTTCCAGAAGAACTTGGGTGTACTGTTTGAAATCAAAAGATGATGTACTTCGTGTTTTCCTTAAATGGAAAAAGATGATTGAGACACAGACTGGCAAGAAGATCAAGCATCTCAGAACAGATAATGGTGGTGAGTATTGCAGTGATCAGTTTTTGAAATTTTGTCAAGATGAAGGTATTGTACGTCATTTTACTGTTAGAGGTACACCGCAGCAGAATGGGGTGGCAGAACGCATGAACCGGACATTGCTGGAGAAAGTTCGGTGTATGTTGTCCAATGCTGGGTTGGGCAAAGAGTTTTGGGCTGGGGCTGTGACTTATGCGTGTCATCTCATTAATCGTCTACCTTCAGCTGCTATTGGTGATAGAACTCCATTGGAGGTATGGTCTGGACAACCTGTTTCTGATTATGATTCTTTACATGTTTTTGGTTCTACTGCATATTATCATGTGAAAGAATCTAAGCTGGATCCTAGAGCCAAGAAAGCGATTTTCTTGGGATTTGCTTCAGGAGTAAAAGGATATCGTCTATTGGTGTCCTAGTTCGAGGAAGATTGTATCCAGCAGAGATGTGACATTTGATGAGTCTTCAATGTTGAAGAAATCAGAAAACCAGACAAAGGTGAATGGTACTCCACAGCAGGTGGAGCATACTCAGCAGCAGGTGGAGTTTGAAACGACGACATTGAACCCAGTTAGATCTGTTGAGACAGATGATGGTACTCCTGTGACAGAGGGAGATTTGGGAGATGATGGTGAGGGTTCTACTCAGGAACCTCAACAGCAACAAGAATCTATTGCAATTGATAGGCCAAGACGTGAGATTCGCAGACCTGCTCGATTTGCTGATATGGTGGCCTATGCACTTCCAATTGTAGATGCTGATGTTCCTTCCACTTATAGAGAGGCAGTCAGATGTTCTGAAGTTGATGAGTGGAAGACAGCTATGAGGGAAGAGATGCAGTCTCTTCAGAAGAATGAAACTTGGGAGCTAGCTCAACTACCGAAGGGTAAAAAGGCAATTGGGTGCAAATGGGTATATGCAAAGAAAGATGGATTTCCTGACAAGAATGACGTCCGCTACAAGGCAAGGTTGGTGGCTAAAGGCTACGCTCAGAGGGAAGGAATTGACTACAATGAGGTATTTTCTCCAGTTGTGAAACATTCTTCCATTAGAATTTTGTTGGCCTTGGTAGCTCAGATGAATATGGAACTAGTTCAATTGGATGTAAAAACTGCATTTTTACATGGTGACTTGGAAGAGGAAATCTATATGACTCAGCCAGAGGGATTCAAAGTTGCTGGTAAGGAAAATCTTGGTTTGTAAACTGAAAAGATCGCTTTATGGTTTGAAGCAATCTCCCAGACAGTGGTATAAGCGATTTGATCGGTTTATGATGGGTCAGAGGTACACAAGAAGCAAATTTGATAATTGTGTATATTTTCGGAGGCTACGTGATGGTTCTTTCATTTATCTACTCTTGTATGTTGATGATATGTTGATAGCTTCGACGAATGTCGAAGAAATTGCAAAGTTGAAGACTCAGTTGAATCGAGAGTTTGAGATGAAAGATTTGGGTGAAGCTAAGAAGATTCTAGGCATGGAGATTAGCAGAGATAGAGGGAGAAGCAAGATTTGTTTGACTCAGAAGCAGTATCTGAAGAAGGTATTACAGCGGTTTGGCATTACAGAGCAGTCAAAACCTGTAAGTACCCCACTTGCTCCTCATATGAAGCTCAGTGCATCTTTATCTCCTAGTACAGATGAGGAACGAGAGTATATGTCTCGAGTTCCGTATGCTAATGCAGTTGGTAGCCTGATGTATGCTATGGTGTGTACGAGACCCGACATTTCACATGCAGTTGGAGTTGTGAGCAGGTATATGCATGATCCTGGTAAAGGACATTGGCAAGCAGTGAAATGGATTTTACGGTATTTGTTGAGAACCGTAGATGTTGGCTTAGTCTTTGAGAGGGATGATACATGTGGTCAGTGTGCTATTGGTTATGTTGATTCTGATTATGCTGGTGATTTGGATAAACGTCGGTCGACAACCGGTTATGTGTTTACTCTTGCAAGAGCACCAGTGAGTTGGAAGTCTACTTTACAGTCTACAGTGGCTTTGTCTACTACAGAGGCAGAGTATATGGCTATGACAGAGGCTGTGAAGGAAGCTATTTGGTTACAGGGATTGCTGGATGAATTGGGACTTGGGCAGAAGAAGATCACTCTTTATTCTGACAGTCAGAGTGCTATCCACTTAGCGAAGAATCCAGTGTTCCATGTTCGTACGAAGCATATTGATGTTCGGTATCATTTTGTGCGGGAGATCATTGATGAAGGGAGAATCTTACTTCAGAAGATTGGGACTGCCGAGAATCCCGCAGATATGTTGACTAAGGTTGTGACAGCGATCAAGTTCAGTCATTGTTTGGACTTGATCAACATTGTGCCTGTTTGACCGCGCCATTGGGCGCATTTGGAGGCGTTGCTGCTGTGATAGAGAATATGGGAAAAAGAAGAGTATTGTGGTGGATTGGCTAAATCGCCAAGGTGGAGAATTGTTGGAGTATTGGCTCTTTAGCCAATGCTATAAGCAATGTGAGGGATCCCACATTGCTCAAATAGAAATACTTGGGACTCCTTTGGGCTTATAAAAGAAGCCAAGTAGGAGAGTTATGAGTGTACCAAGAGAAATATCCTCCACCCCCTAAAGTTGTAAGGTCTCACATATAAGACCTCATAGTTTAAGGGCCTTTCCGTAAGGACCTTAAAGTTTGTAATATTTGTTTTTCCCCTTTTGATTTTGGGTATTTGTAGTATTGCCCAATTGTTTGGGTAATTACGTTTGGCCCAACTATTTGGGTAATTACAGTTTGGCCCAATAGTTGTGGTATTTGTATTGTGACCCAAAAGTTTGTAATTCTCTTTGAAGATAGTGGAAAGTTTATTCAGCGGCGCTCGAGGACGTAGGTACTAATACCGAACCTCGTTAAATCCTGGTGTGTTTTTCTATTTCTGCATTGTGGTTGATTTGTTGCCTCTTTTGTTGCTATTATATTCAAATCTGGCATAGTTGTGTTGTGCATTTTGGGTTATTCTGTTGGTTATCGCTTCCGCTTGTGCATAACAAAGAAAACTTCAAATATACAAAGAGAAGTAATGCGTGCTTGATGATTTCACTTACTGTCAACATGCTTTCTTTTGTCAGCGGTGAGAAAGTCCACCTGTCAGTGTACGTAACAGTGATGTTATGAAAAGATACTTCAGAGATATTTATACAGCAAAGAGAATCACCAAGCATGTCATAAAAAGAGAACATCTTCCTGTTATCATGTTAAAGATTTCCAAGGAGTTCAATTTAGAATTAATTTTCTACCTGAAAATTAAAGCTCTTTTTTGTTGCAACATGATAAGCTTTTGCCTAATCGACGTTAACTTTAAACAAGTGAGCATACATATATCTTATTTATTTTTCAAACATTCTGCAAGATTCATATATAGTTGCTATCAAGCGCTTTCCAAGATTTTATTTTGCAAAAATCAGAATAATTACAAAAAAATTCTCTAAAAAAAATGTCCAGTAACTACCCATTTTACCTCTTTTAGAGCAATTTCCCAAGAAAACACATCCAAAGACAAGAGCTTAAGGATAGATACACTTACCCAGTACCTTCACCACTGCCTCCCCTAGCATATGGATTGAAGTTTTCTACCGTATCCTACAACAAAAAGAGTTTCATTAGATGCAAATCTAAACATAAAACGAAAATAACACTTCTCTAAGTCTTGATGTTTGAACTCACTCGAAGTCCTCCAGTGGCATGAACTACTGGTACAGTTCCATATCTCATAGCATACAATTGATTTAGTCCACATGGCTCAAATCTTGATGGCATCAAGAGTATGTCACAGCTGTTGAATCCAGATTTTACAGTCAGTTAATAGCATTATCCTTTGAAAAACATGTAAATAATGATCAAGAAGTTTTGAATTACCCAGCAGTGATCCTATGAGAAACTGGAACATTAAATCCAACCCAACCACGGAACTTATCCCTATAAGTTGTCTCTGCAGCTCTCATCCAGTTTTCATACCGAGAATCGCCAGACCCAAGCATAACCTGAAACAGCTTGCCAGCTTTAGTTGTCATCAATAGAAAGTTCTAATCTTATCATAACCCTTTTTAAAAGGATAAATCAGAAAGCATCCTTACACATACATGCATAGATATCACTTGGCCTCTTTACCAAGGCTTCAGGAACTAACAATTTTGTGCCAGCTTTATTACAAATTTAAGAGATTTATATTTTTTCCTTTCATCTTAAGAAAGATGATTCTGTTTAAAACGGTCTCACATTGGAGTGAAAAGATAGATATCATATGGAACTGAAATAATATGAGTGACGAAAAATGTAAGCAACTTAAGATGTATCATGACTCATAATTTTAATTAGAGTCCCAGAATAAAATAATCTAGTGATTTTATAAAAAAACTAACTTACAAATTGAACATCTTCTTCCATAATCTCTGGGATTGCCAACTGAATCAGGTCAATGCCTTTCTGATAGTCCAGTCTTCCAATGAATCCAATCTACAAAGTCGAACTAAAAAAACAATTGAAGGGACATGTCGATTTTTGCCACCAACTCCAAGGCATAAAGAGAAATTTACATTCATACCAATGGACAATCAGGCCTAACAGGAAGACCTAGTTCCTTCTGCAATGCAATCTTGCATTGAACCTACATTTATAAAAAATCAGGGTTACAGAACGATGCTGCAGAAAAGCTAAATCTAGAAACGTGAGATCAAACCACCTTTCCAGAGAGATCAGCAGCAGAGTAATGGGAAGCAATATGATCATCCGTTGATGGGTTCCACTCAGCTACATCAATGCCATTTGTGATCCCTAAATTTAATAAGTTATGTTAGTTGAAAAAAATTGCAAGCACCAATACACATACAATCGTATATCAAACCATATGCTTTATTCCTGACCAGGCATTATGTAACAGCCTGCACGATATTCTCTTTATAAGTTGTTCTCGCTCACAAGGTGGTTATTCACAACATTGAGATCCTAGATTAAGGTCATTATATAAACTTGAAACTTTCAAAATCAGATACTAAGCATGGCCTGATATGGCCCTTACAGATATTTCCTAGAAATAAGTTCAAAACATGTACCATTCAGAACACTCTTGCGACTGCTTAATAGTTCATCTAGTCCATATCCGCCTTCGGGAGTGGTTATTTCCCATGAATAGCCCTGCAAATAATAAAAGATAGATTGGTATAAAGAGTATATTATACAATTCACATAAAGCACTTGTGACTTTTCTATGGTGCAAACAATGCTAAACATACATCATGCATCAGGACTAGCAATAATACCCAGTGGAATTCACCTACAATTTTTCTTTCACAAGTCAGATATTCTTGAATAGAACTCTCAAATCGAAGTTTCCAATTTAAACATCAAAAAGTCCTAAAACTTTAGAAGTTGAGAATCATTGCAGATTATAAAAATAAAAAAAGAAAAAGAAAAACTGATATTTCATCAAATTAAACATCCCAACAAGTTGGAAAAATATATGCAGGACTAATGACCTTGCTAACTGTTAGAATTCGATCAGCTGTCACAATGGCACCCTTCAGAATATTGACAGCTTCACCTTTGTCAAGAGCATGTGCCCTTGCCCACTCTGGAAACACCCATTCCACTGCCCCATACCATTGTGGAGGAAGTCCCAAATTCTTATATGTTACAGCAGGTTCAACACCCTTGCATATAGAAAACAGTTATGTTTGAGATTAGTATTCCATATTCCCATACATATATTTCATGAGATTTCTAGATGGAAAATTGAAAAAATTCAAATGAATGTGGAGAAAGTCATTCATATAAAGAACCTGATGTGCAAGGTTATGTATTACAAGAATACTTCGAGCATCCTTATAAACTCCATATGGACGATATTTTGCTGCCAAAAGCCTGACCAGAAGACATGAAATTAAGACTCCAATACTATAGCCAATTATGGCTTATGTATGACTACAAAAACCTTTGTGTTTCCGTAATCACAAAACAAAACAAAAAGACTAAGTTCCTACCGAGTAAAACAGTTTTTTTTTCACACTCAAAAGGAAGGGAAGAGGAATCTAGGGAAGGAACACCAACTTAGGGGAAAAAAAAAGTTTTAAACTATTTTTCAAAAATTTACAAATAAATTTATTAAAAATCAACCAATAGTTCAGTAAATGTAAACATTAATAAAATACTTACACTGGAACAAGTCCAGCATGCCAGTCATTTACAAGGAAAAGGCATTTCTCACCATAGGTAAACCCTCCCAGTGGAAGCACTAGTGGAGCTTCACATGCTGCATAGCAAAGTAAAGCGAACCTGAACTGTAAAACCAAATGGAAAACGGCTTGTCAATGTTAAAATAAAAAACTGTTATTTCATCAATCTAAAAACTCCAGCTCAATTAAAAATCTGTTATTTCATCAATCTAAAATCTCCAGCTCAATTAAAAATCATACCTGGTTATCACCAAAAGCACCGTTACTGTCACCATACGGATTTCCGGGTCTATGGTATGCAGGGTGATCCACAAAAACCTAAAAGGAAATGGTAAGCGAAGGTGTGAAATAGGAAGAATCTAAATATTTATGAATGAAAGTCTCTACAATTTCTTACCCAGTCAACACCTTCTTTATATTCATGGAAGAACGAAACTTCTTGCTCCCCCCCAAAACAATATACTTTAATACGACGACCTAAATCTTTAGCACCAGCAAACTTCTGGTCAGCAGCGGTGCCATTCAAGTATCTCGGCGACACCACCATTACACGATGTCCATGAGCAGCTAACGCTATTGGCAAAGAACCACAAACGTCTCCTAATCCACCTGTTTTTGAATAAGGTGCAGCCTCCGATGTGACAAAGACAACATTGTAGGTTACCTGTGTTTCAACTTTCGTTTCTTCTTCAATGTCCTCAGTTTTCTCTACTCCATAACTAGCTACATCTAAATCTTCATTAGAGTCACTGACTTTAGTGTCTCCTGCAATTCATGTTTATGTTTACCAATAAGATTTTTCACAACTTCTTTAGTATCACAAAAGTAGTAATAACACAAGACCAAATGATATATTTAGAGGTCTCAAATATACATGTCAAAACAGATAAAGCACAGCTACAACATAAGTCCAGCACTACAAGAACATAGTATCAGAACATGTAACTGCTATCTACATGACCATTTTGATTGGTTTTGAAAAGTTTGCAACAAAAATAAATAATGTGCATGGAGATATTTCATTTAATTATTTAGAGAATTTTGCAAAATATTTTTTTCGAACCATTACATTAACATGTAGAATGACAGATTTTTTGACTAGAATCATGAAATGGGATATAATCAATAGGGATAATGATTTCCTTTCCATTGTATCCCAACATATGCATTCAAAGCAATTTAATAATCGAATTAACATACACACACACACACACACACACACACACACACATATATATATATATATAGGGATAAACAAACAAGTCCCATCGTTAATTTCTAGACCATGTCGCGTTACATTAAAGTTGAACCAATAGACATTTTTATCAAAACTTATTACACCATAAAAATTATAAAGTTCAGGTTATTAACAGTTATTAATAATTTTAGTTTATTAACAACCACATGAATGATCTGTAACCAAATAACCAGATTCAGACCAACACAATCTCCTATAGTCCCCTGTTTTCCCCTGTTGTTGACCCAGATCCTCATTTCACTGATTCTAAATTTGATGGTAAGCCCAGCTCAATCTCCTCAACTTTTGTTCACCCACATACCGCGTCTACCTTAATTTTACATCACATTCTAATAATCAAGATGGGTAATTGGAAACCAATCTTTCACTGAAACCCCATATTACTTCAACTAATAATTTTTTCAACCAAAATTTAAATAAATCAGTAAAAGCTAGTTGTTTTCACCTCGTTATCATCAAATGGGAAAAATTCTATAACACTTACCAACAAATTAGAGCCACCCAAGATCAACTAGTGATTTTGTTAACATTAAGCAAAATTTAGGATTCCATGACTTCTCGATTTTGTAATAATGAGTTGGTACAGAGTCAAATGAACGGAATAAAGAAAGAAAAAGAAAGCTACTCATCATATTGTAATACAAAAAGTAAACAGAAGGAATGTGTAAAAGCTACCCCTAAATAATAACAAAATAATTCCGGAATCATAGCTAATAAAAATATTTAAAATATAAGAAATGATTCACAGAATCGAAACTAGTTAAACATAATAAAAATAAAGATACGGTTAACTAACTTGCGAAAACGATCAACAAAAACTGCTCTGCCGCAACGCATACGCACATGTTCCTCTCAAAAATAAATAAATAAATAGATAAATTAGGATTTTTTAAAAAATGGATATAAGATATTTTAAAAAAAAAAACCATAACGATGGAAAAACAGTTTTATGAAACAATCTAAATTGTGAAATTAAAAAAAATTAAAATTAAAATGTGAAAAATAATTTTTTTTTAAAAAGTAAAAACATGTTCTTTGTTTTTCAAAGTTTTTAAAATTGGAAGTTCTGAAAATGATTATCATAATGTATATTAATTCGTTAAAAACAAAACTCCAATCCAAAAAAAAAATCCCAGATTCCAAAATTCAATAAAAAAGAACCCAGAAATCAAAACTATTAAAGAATCTCTGAGAAGTGATCAAAGCAAAACGAAACAAATAAAAATAAATGATCATACCAAGATGAGGAATCAAGTTAAAGCCAATAACAGAACCAGAACCATCCTTCTCTGCCCCCAAAACAAGCCCCTTATTAACGTTATTAATCTCTTTCTCCTTCTCCTTCTCCTTTCGATCATCTTCAACAGCAGAAGTGCCATCATACGAGCCACCAGAGCCAGCTGCACCACCACCACCACCAATAACAGATGAACTTCTGATCACCAAGCCACCATTTTTAACCGATTTTCTGCAGAAAGAGGCAAACCCCACTTGCCTTATCGGTACAAAACATCGACCAACTTTGGCTACACTGGGATAGGATTTGCATGACACAACCAAACGAGTGGCTTGCAGAGACTCCATTAGAATCGAGCGAGACTCTCCACAGAGAGAGAGAGAGAGAGAGAGAGAAGTCCAAAACAAGACGAAAGGGATCGTGACTTTGAAAGTTGAAAGTTAAAAACAAAATCTAATAAAGAGCGAGAGACAGTTGTGCGTTGTAACGGAGAGGAGGAGAAAAGAGAGAGATAGATGATGATGAGATCCCTGAAAAGCGCGAAAGTCGAAATTAAATCCTCAGTGAAGCTTCCTAGATCTTGAAGCTTTACTAACACAACCACATTTCGCCACGTCATAGTGTTCATACTTATATATGACGTGGCAACATTTGAGTGGGGTTTAGTAATCCATCCTGATCATTCCACGTGATGAGATGATGAGGTGGCGAGATCTGGGTGCTGGTGGACTGATGTTAAAAAAGTTCGAACACCTGTCTTTTCCATGAAGGAAACATACAAAACTTCTCACGTGAAACTGTGTTTAACTATTAGAGATATTATTACTAAGAGATGCACCGTCTCAGTCACCTGCTTGGCTCATTTTGCAAAATTGGAAATTGTCACTTTTTGTGGTACGTGTTGAAGTGAAATTTTATTGATATTATAATCTGACTTATCATTATTAAACAAGTAATAACGACCGTCAATCATTAATTTAAACAAAACTAAATTTGAATATTCATCCAATGACAATATTATTATTAAATGTTAATGTCAATCCTATCTCCAACTTGGTTTCAATAATTGTCAAGGACAGGTTGAACCCAGATACAAAACCAAAATATCCAACACAAAATGGACTACAATGAAACCAAAAAAAGAAAAAAAATGGTGTATGATGTGGCAACGACGGCCCATTTTTAACCTTGCAAACGGCGATGACTTCATCGTCATCATGATATCATCCAAAGCTGTAACATCTCAGGCTCCTGGCAGTACACAGTGGATTGTGATTTAGTATTTGTTTTTATTATAAAATATCATAGGTACGTACACTTCAAATCTAATTTTAAAGAACAAATAATATTATCTCAATTGTTTGATGTGGATTTTAGAATAACCTTCATATATAGGACAGTGAAAATTCTTTGACGTGGCTTTTAGAATAACCTTCTTTGAAAATTATGATATCATGATTTGTAAATAATTAAGTTTGATTATTCATTGTTGTAATCGATTTTAATTTACATAAATAGGTTTTTTGGTAAGAGTAAGGAGCCGAGGGGACTTCTTCTATTTTTAATCCATCACGAATTAGGATCATCTCTTAATCTTAGTTTTTACATATCTTAACTTCTCTTATTTCTCTCTTTTTTCTCATTTATTGTTAATTAGTCGTCAATTATATATTTATATTTTGTCAAGATGAATGTCAAATCATGAGAGAATTATGGTCCATCCATCACACTATCGGTTCTTAATTTATGGTTTATATAGTTAATACATTTATGTTGTCAAAGATGGATAAACCGATGCAATGGTGCAACGTTAATTAAAACTAAGCCTAGCCACCAAAATGATTTTCTGGGCATTATAGCTTATCATTAGTACTGTCCAAGAAATTCTCAAAGGAAGAAAAATGTTGTAGAAGCAATTGCAAATCAAATTGTAGCTTATCATTAGTACTGTCCAAGAAATTCTTAAAGGAAGAAAAATGTTGTAGAAGCAAATCAAATTACTCTAAACTGAACTGAATGCTTATGTCGAAATTCGAATTATGGAAATTGAAGAAAGAGAAGAAAAAAAGTAAAAGAAAGAATAAAGTTGTGGTTGGCTAAGGGCTTGTTTTTTATTTTATAATTATAGAGGGTGTTTAGCGTTATTGAATTAGTTTTAAAATCTTGGATTTTGGGTAGAAACCTGGAATATAACCAATTTAACCTTAAATCTCATTTTAAATGTTATCCCTTTTTTTTTAATTTTTTTATATACTATTATTTTTTAAAAGATAAATATTTGATGAATTTAAAATCATCTAGTCATTTATTGGGTAGGATAGAATATTCTTACATCTCAGGTACGGAAGTGTGATTGAAATTTAATTAATGAGTGCAATGCTTCCAATCTCAATATTTTTCTTTTCAATTTCCCTCCAATTCAAACCAGTCTACAAATTGAACCCATCTTCATCCAAACACAAAATTCAAAACGAAGCAACCTGATTGAATTTTGGTTTTTTTCTGACTTGAAATTTTTTTCTCTATCTTTGATCGTGTTTTTTTTCTGGCCTGAAGAAATTGATCTTTGATCGGTTAGCATCCGAAACCAGAACTCAGAAGACATCAGGATGGAAAATTTCCGGAATTGGGTAAATTTTATCGTGTGCTCGTCTCAAATGCACGGACAAAGCATAGTTTTTCAGTTCCAACGTTTCCACCAACTCCTTCAATTCCTGTAACTCTTGCTTCTCTTTCTGACGTTGCTTGTGTTGAATAAGAAGTGCACGTTTTAGTATGATGTTTTCTTTCGTTAATGTCTTCATAGTTTGATCCTTAATCTCCGTGTTGACACCGCGGGACATGATGGACTTCTCAAAAAGGTCTTGCAATCTGGTTGCACGGGCTTTGGCTTCATCCAAACTGGTGGCCACCATCATCGATCTCCTTCACAAACAAATCCACTCTTTCTTCGCCGTTCATGGAAATATTTTCTGGGGCAGATGGGTTCACTACATTCGTTTCTTTTGGTGCAACAGCTTCCAAACGAAGCGCTTGTAGCTCCTGGATAGCAAGTTCCAACTCGCTCTCGCATTCTCTCACCGCGCTTTCCAAAATGTGGGGCTCCTCCTCAGGAAACATTACTTTGATTTGAGCTTTGAGGTGATGCAGCTGCTGAATCGAAGAAGAAAATTAAATAACAACAAACAAAGAGAGAATGAGAGAGTTAATTGATAAGAATATGGATTACAATCAATATATACATATATAGAACATAAAGTTGGTTAATTTCTATATGAAGTTGGTTTCCTAATCCTTTTCTATGAAGGATTATGAGAAATTATGAAATATATATCATGGTTTTCCTGATAAGATGAGGTAATCGACTCTTATTAAGATAGTAAAAAGATAAGATTTTAATTTCATCTATCCAATGTTATAAAAAATATAAGGCTCTGTTCGTTTATGAATCCAAATACTGTTTTCTGTTCTGCACATTTTCCAATGTAATTTACATTTAATCTTAATCACATATCTTTTTCAAAATTCAAAATAATTTAAAATCAACCACATATTCCTAAATTCAATTGAAAACAAAAATATCGGATTCATAAGTGAACACACCCTAAATATTTTTGGATAAGAAAAGGTCACATAGAATAAAATATTTTATATTACAAACTCTCTCACGGTTTACAAAATATAAATAGTAATATTACTACCTATTTGGCAACTTCCATCACACGCGCAATTAATTGATTATATAACAATTAAGTAGCAATTAATTACACAACTCAATTGAATTAACCAAAATCATGTCTCCAACCATGACCGCCACTAAGAGCCGGCCTGCTCCAATCTTCACCTGGACTGTATTCCGGGCTAAGGCCCGAAACCCGTCTGTTCTGTACCCGGATTCCATTGTTGTAAACATGGCTTGGGCTCCTTGGGACCTGATAAGTTGTTCCTCCAGTACCAGAACTTGAGGAATCACAGCCTGACCCAAGCATTGAGCCTCTCTTTGTTGATGTGTTCCACTGAGGCATATTTGGACTACGTTGTTGCTGCTGCTGCTGCTGCTTGATTGTTCCTTGGCTTTGGCTTCTCACCTTGGCCTTTGCAGACTGTGTTGGAGCCATGTAGCTAGGGGCATTGTGGGAGCCTGCGTGTCTTTGTAATTGGCGAGTTGAGTAGGAGCCTGAGTCCAACATGGTGGCATTGCTTGACCCTGGTGGGGTGACAACTTCCATTTCAACTGTCTTCTCCGATAGCATGTCGTCGGTGGTGGAGGTGGTGACCGTCATGTACGAACCTTCATGCTGGCCGGCTGAGTGGCGGGCGTGGTTTGGTTGTGCTGACATCCAATGCTCCAGCCAATTCCATCCCCATTGGGCTCTTTCAGGCTCGTCACCATAAAGCTCAGCAACATCTTTGCCATTCATAGCCAATGGTGAGAGTTGTTGATGTTGATGCTGTTGTTGCTGCTGCTGCTGTTGCGAGTATTTAATCATGATAGAAGTTAAAATCTAATTTTACTTGTGAAAATGTTCTCTAAAACCTGTTTGCAGTAGTCTCTTTTAAATTCTAAAATCAAGAAATTATTTTCAGGAAACAAATTAACCAACCTGGTAGGCATAAGCATAAGCGAGGGCTCGTTCTTTTTTCACTAAAGCATCATGTTTTCTTGAAGCGTTTTCATTGAGCTTCTGATTGGAGTAGTTTATTACATGGCGGCCGTCCGACCTGAAGCCTGCAGGTGCAGGGTACTGCGCCTTCAATGGGCTCCTCGGCTTGTTCATCAAATCTTCTTCTTCATCTTTTTCTTCAGTTTTCACTTTCTGCTGAAGCTTCTCGTGAGCCAATTGCAGCCTGCGGGCTCTTACTCTTGCCTGTACTCGCACTAGTGCTTGCATGCATCGCATAGTCATTTGCGCTTGCTTCCGCACATTGTGGCCTCTTACTAGTGCTTGTAGCCTCACCAATCCCTTCAACGCTCGCAAAGCTCGCCGAGCCTATACAACACAAATCATACAAATTACCGTCTAATGGCTTCAATAACTTATCAAGTCATCGTACTAGTTAACTGACCAGAACCCAAATTGCGAATTAGGATAATGTTATCATGTGGTTACAATCTTTTAATACAAAATTTTTAAACAAAATCTAACGTGAATTTTTAGCAATGTATCTCAACTAATACAATGGTTAAAGTTAAAATCAAAATAAATCATATTTAATAATACCAATTCATCAATCAACACAAAGTTTTTTTAAATCCTCTTAAAAGCCATGAAGATGAATACTACAATATGAGGAATATTATCTAAAAGTTTATAGTAAAACATTCATGGTAAATTAACAAGTGAATTTTCAACTTCACCAATTTATCTCTTAGAGACGATAAAATGTAAGAGAGATAGAGAGTGAACATTACCAGGTAGCCTCTGTAATGCGATTGAATAATTGTCGCAGCCCGTTCCTCCTTGGAGTGGCGCCCATAACCAGCCAACCGGACAACTTTCGCTGCCGCTTGAGCCGCCGCGACGGCTGCTTCAGCTGCGGCGGCAGTTGCCACAGCAACAGCAATAGCATGGTTTCTATCTTCAGTCACCGGAGTTGACCCTGTGCTCTCGTCATTGGTCACTTCCGGTGAACTCTCAGCTGGAAAATGTTCGAATGACACCACGTCTGGGGCCTCCTGGTGCCATTTTTCCACTTTATCCTTCTGAAAATTATCCAATTACCAATCAGCTAGCTAATTTATCAGCATTCAACAATCATTTTATTGCAATCATCAGTTCCTACCACAAGTCCACATTAATAAAAGAAAAAAAATCAAACAGAACATTTGTAACCACAGCAATCAATTTTGTGTTTTTTTTTTTAAATCTAAAATAAAAAATAAGTTAGACTTTAAATTATTGATAATCGAGAGAAAGTTTAATATTATTTCCAGGATTTATATTTTAAAAAAAGAAAAATGAAAGCATATGTGTTTAATAGATTTTTTGAAAGTACAAAATATATATATATATATATATATATATATGTAAAAACTAATAAAATAAACATAAGATTAATATATGTGGTGTTGAAAAATGAATTCTCAAAATAAAAACAATTTATAAGTTACAAGAGAGCTGAAAACGAAAGCAAAAAGAATATATGAAAATCATATATAAACGAAGTTGATGAATTTATTTTTGGCATGATGGCGATCTAACAATTGAAGGCACATGAATGATGAAAGGGAAGATGTGATGGCTTAGGTGGAATGATAACAATTTGTCACGGAGTCTGTAAACTTATTTATGCTGGTCAAGTTGATGGGGGACCAAACAAGCATTTCAATGGTGCCCCGTGTACCTTCATGGTCCAACCCACAAAAAGTAAAGGTAAGAACCTTTGGTGGTTGCAGGTAAACACGATTAAGATCTATTCCAACTCTCAATAATGGTTACCTCAACTAGCTACGCAAAAGTTTAGGTTATGATCTTTACAAATATTCAATAACTTAATAGAATATCAAATGAGCGTATCATTAAGTTTTAATTTAATTTTAAGTGAGAAACGATTATATATTTATATTCATCACGCTCCTGAAATTATTCATTTTCATCAATCATACCCCTAAAAATGACGATTTGAATGGTGAAAATAATAAATTAAAAATAACTTAAAAGATATGATTGATAAAAATACATAATCGTCCTCCGCTTGAAATTAAATAGAAACTCTAGAGTATTTATTGTAATTATTGCATACCAAAATCCTTCAGCTTAACATCACAAATCATTTTTTTTATATGATGAGATAATTTTATTAATATTGAAGACTTTTCTCTTTTACTTAGCCTTTGCCGGCAAATTTATTTGAAAATGATTTATTAGCATCATATTTTTAGTGTTACCGTTTTATATAGGTAAACTTTAGAGTCTTATTCCAAGAGTTTCATCTACAAATACATTTATAACATTCATAATTGTCTCTAACATTATATGATAAAGTAGTACATTACAACTATAAAGTGAACAAAATGTCACAAGAGTTGTGGTTGATATATGTGGAAATTAGGTGGAGGGTGAAAGTGAAAGTTAATAAGAGAAAATATATTAAATGTCAAGAATTGGCCCAAAAAGAACTAGTCAAGAAAATGAAATATTATCTCATTACATTGCTTTCCAATAAAGCAAGGCCATGTTATTCATTACTCACTCACTCAAATCTTCAAATCATAGCGTAAAGAAAAAGTTAAAAATTGTAAAATTACCTTTTTCTCTTGAAACTCCTTGTGAGAAGATGATTGAAACACTCTCTTCACGGACGAGAACCAACCTCCCCCTTTCTTCCCCATCCCGGAGAATCGGACGACAAGCTTAATTTATGTCAAATAAAACAACTATTAATTAACAAAAAAAAATTAATCACATAAAAGTACCTTTATATAGATATGAACATTATCATTGAGTACTCTATATCTAACACTATCGAACTAATAACAATTCTTTCGAGGTTTCGTATGTTACTAGAAATACGAAATTTTTCGTGAAAGTACTAAAAATAAAAATAGAAGTGGAAAACTCAGCTATGTATGAAGAGAAGTGATCTACACAAACCTGAGAGGAGATGTGATTAGAGCAGCTCGGATTGAAGTGATCTCAAGGTGAAGACATGGCGATTTCTTTCTCATTTTACAAGCATTTCAGAGAGGGAGTTGCTTCTGAAAAACTGAAGAGAAGGAAGCAGAGCAACCAGATCATAAAGATGGAGTTGAGAGAGGGAGAGAGAGAGAGATGAGGGAAGAGAAGAGAAGAGAAAGAGAAATGAAGAATGAAGAGAGAGCACTACATGAGAGCAGTAACTGTAAACCCCGCGCATCCGCCGTTAGTATTTAACTGATTCACGGACCTTCCACCTCGTTGCAATATTATACAGTTGGCTTGTTGCCAATCAGATTCTGCCACATCACCTTTTATTTCCTAGATTTTGCAAATAACCAAAAAAAATTCTATATTCCATAAACACTAATTCTAGACTTATAATCTTCATACAATTCAAACTTTATAACATGATATGATAGTCGACGTGATAAAATCCTATTGGAAATGTAACTTTCCTCATATCAAGTTGTAGAATTTAAACTATGCGAATGTTGTAAGTCTTACATTACTGTATCATAAAAGCTTCAAAAACTCTAAACTTCCTTTCATATAATTTATATTATTTGTTGAGCTTAAAAAATTCCTTGCATATGTCGTTCTCTTAGCTAAAAATTATTTAATTATTGTAAGATGATGAGTCAATTAAGTTCCCCATTAATGTGAAATATTCTAATTATCAACTTTTTGAGTTACTTTTGCTTTAATACTCGTTATTAGCAATCAAACAAAGGGAAAAAAAAAATTTATCAAGTATGCGATCGAGCTGTAAAAGGACCAGAAATTTAGACAGATCACATGAAGCGCCTATGTAGATTATTGATCTCGTGACCTTTTGTTTTTGTTCTTTTGTTAAATTTTAATTCTTTCTAATTTTGTTCATTAATTACTAGTTTACTACATGTGGGACTCCTATTTTCTCAATCCGTATTCTAGATTATTATTTGTATATTACTTTCTTAACAATAATTTAATCAGTTTTACCATTTATATATAATCCAAAGTTTAATTAAGCAACAACATTTTTTTTAATATAAATTTTAATTCATTATTTGTTTAGTAATAAATAGGTAATTAAGAACATAATCATCCAATAATATTAACAGGTAACTAATTGATTTCAATAAATTTAAGTGTCATTGAGCAATAATATCCCTGTTACATAATGGTTTACATATAAAGTTTGTAAATAGTTAATTTGGTCTCATCCTTTTATTCTCGTATCATTTATTGAGTTAATTTGTTTCTCATTTATTTGTGTACGTCGCTTCAAATGATATTCAAAAATAATTTCTCTATATAAAATTTATATAGGTAATATTGTTCCCATATTAATTATACAACCTATTCGTTCCTCAGAAATTTAAAGAATTTTGTTTTTTTCTCCACCAATATTAAATGCCCAAATCACTACAATAACTACCCAACCAAAAATCCAAGTTGACAATGGTAGGCACATAAATACATTTTGTTTTTTGATGCTATGCCCTTGTGGGTTTGAAGCATTTGTAGATACAAAATTTTCGTTGTCGAGGGTAAAGTCACTTTCATGGTACCTATATTAAAGGCAATATGGTTCCACCACATACACACAAATACTTTTCTCTTTGCTTGCTGAGTTGTGAAACCTTAAAATATCAATTAATTACATCACTCACATCTATGGATGTTGTTGGGGTTTTCAAAGAGAAAATAAAAGGGTTTAGCTAAGTTAGATGGCACATTGCTTGCATTAAAGGAAAATTTAGAAGCAATAAATAGTTAAAAGAGCCTAGTTGAGACTTCCTTTTGTTGGGTAAACTTGACTGTTTGGTGACAATTGACAAATACCCTTTAACCAAATTTGCCATTACTCTTTCATTTCTCTACCTAGTGCATAGGTGCCTATAGGCTATATTAGAATTTCAATCATAAGAAATGATACATGAACCATTAGCATAAAATTTCTTGTACGCACAGGTAATAGAGAGATAAGAGTCGGTCTGATAACGTTACCGAATTGATATAACTATTAGCCGACGGTTAGATTATCGATTTTATTATAGCAATAAATAATTATCAATTGGTACATTACAACTAGATAAAAGAAAAAATTCTCATAAATATAGATGAGGTTTTGTTCATTGCATGAAACTTATAATTAACGTTGATATCAACAAGTAGGAGTAAGATATTTTAAATTGTTACCCATAATGAGTTGGTTCAAGTGGTAAGGACGGCCCAGGAAGGAGTTGGTAAAGCCAACGGTGAAGTGCTAGCTTCGACTCTTCACAATGAAATTTCCCCATGAGGTAAGCGGGAGACCGTGACAGTGGGCTGTAGTCGCGCTAGTCTCTCCCGAGGATTAGTAGTAGGTAAGCAGAGTTGTAGTAAGCGGGAGACGGTGACAGTGGGCTGTGGTCGGCCTAGTCTCTCCCGAGGATTAGTTGTTATGCGTGTAAGCTGGCCCGGACACCTCGGTTACAAAAAATAAAAAAATTCTAAATTGTTGAGTACTTAATTAAAAAATATTACTTTTATCTGCCCTGGGACTTGAATATCAAGAAATGTATGTATGATGGATTAAGGTTATCATTGGGATTATCCTTCTATGAAATTACTTAAATATTGCGACTCTTTTGCTATTATTTGTTGATAATATTGTTTAATTGACAACAACTTTAAACCCTTTAAGTAAAATGTTAAGTACAATACTGATGTTCAAATTGAATCCCACTATGGTTACGCAATCTACCCAATAAAATTATTGATTTGTGATATAATAATCTTTCTTTATCTAATTGTAGCTTTTGTGGAGTTTTTGCTTTATATAGAATCAAGGGAGCAGCATTATCAATTGGACGTTTTATAATTCGGTAATGATGGTGATGCAATTATATTTATACATATAGCAATAATAATAATAATAATTATAACACCAAGAACATTTAATGATAATCACCTGCCCTAAAGTTTCATAAAATGAAAAATTTTACCTCTTTTTTACCGTTATGTAATGATAAAATTTACATTTTATCTTTGAGATCAAAATGTTTGAATAACAAAAGGTTTTAAATTTTATGAGACATAAAATCTAATTGTGCATGAGTTACAAAGTTTAATTTTATTTGTAGGTTACATAATTTATATGCACATAATGTTATAGGAATTATACTATTAATCATATAGGTTACAATGTATAAGTACACTAGTATATGAGGAAATCTTTAGGTTCAATTTTTAGAGACTAATCATCAAAGCCATCACTCCCCCATTTTCAATTCCAAAATTCTACAATTTTGCAACTACGACTTGTAAGACTATTTTATATTCTTCCGGTGATTGTGCTCATTGAAGAGAGTGACTGAGAGCTATTGAGTTATATCTTGGAGTCCTTGAGGACCGTCTTTTACCCGCACAAAGGAGATGACTCTTTGGCTTTAGGGCAATGCTTTACGCATGCCTCTCATAGCATAGACCAGATTTTTCTAACTTGCTTTTATAGTTTTTATATTTGTTATTTATTTTATTACTTGTTTATTTAATATATTTAAAATAATATTGATCGAGCATGTATTATTTAGTGAATTAATAATATATTTTTTAATAACACAAAATACTAATTAAAATTACTGAAAACAGGAAATTAAAGAACGGGGAAATTTTCTATTTGACGAAGCCTTAAAGGAAGAAACGATCATTTACCTAATCATGATGGTAATGAACAAATAATCCTTATTGGGGTTAGCTACAATCAATATGTGTACGTGATCTGGAATCATTAAACTACACATAGAGCCTTGATGCTTGTTTTGTGGGACAAAGTACAATAACATCAAATAATTATAATTATAAACACCTTTGTAGATCTAGAGCACTGTGTAGAGTTGGTCCTCCACATGTTTAAGTTGAACCAATTAAATTCAGAAAACTTGGGTTCGGTTGTGGACAATGAGCAATATACATACATCTATTCTATCTAACATTGACCATCTAAGATATGTATTAGAAAAGATATCATGATTGATAGTTAACCACCTAAATTGGAAGATCTCAACAACCAAATGAAATTATGATACATGAACCTCTCTTTACATCTCATTAAGGTTTGGTGCAACAAATCTAAATAAGGTTATGTTTCCATGTTTCATATCTTACTTTCGCCATTTCGGGACCAAATAATTATGGATGGTCCAACATAATATATACATTCCTTCTTTCTCACAATTATTTCTGATTTTTTCTTTTTTAGATCTATAACTCAAATTTACAAATTTTGTCTTTTAACTCAAATTTACATGTTCATAAATTTATATCGTAAACTCCTGTGTATCAAATCTTTTCATCGAGAGTCAACTTTTACGGTTAAAATAAAATATAGATGTGTATACTTCATAGATATATGAATTGAAATCTTCAAGATATATTATTCAGTTGTTCCTTTTATAGGATCAATATATATATACAATCTATTGCTTACAGCCTATAACATGACAACATATTACTATATTCTCTTATATTTATTGCGTCTGACTACTTATACAACGGAGTTATACAATATAACTTGTATAACTACAACATGTTATTATATAAATTTATTGAATGCTTAAAAATAAAAATAAATTAATAAATATTTAATAAATGTTATGGTAATCACTAATTCTAATCATTTGTGTCACGTGAACATCATACTGTATAAGTTAAATTGCATAACTTAATTGTATAGGTAAAATATTTTTATTTTTATTTTTCTTTTATTCTTACCATTTCAAAGTATTAGATCATATATTGAATTATATATATATATTAATGTATGTATGCGCTTGTGTGTATTACTCTATTTATTTCTATTTTAAGTTCTCTAAAGATTGGATGAAGCCGTCGCATAGTTGATGGTTTGTGATTGCGTTATTCTCATGTTAATAAACATTTAAAATGTTGAATTTTTCATGTAAAAACTAGATTACCGATGGCTACTAATAGAAAGTGTCTGATGTTGGTTGAACTTGAATACAATAAATTTGAAGAAGCATCAAATAGGTTTTCATTCATGCACGATAAAATTAAGTCGAAATATTACTCGGGATTAATTAACCAGCTAATCAAACTTAACTTTGTTAAGTCCTTCTCAACGAAGGCAAGCCAGTATTTCTAAGCTATAAATAATCGATGTAACTGGCGGGGTCTAAATCAATTATCATTGGATATTTAATTTGATCTTTATAATTAGTATAAGTATTTTAAAAAATAATACAATTATTATATTTAAATAATATTTTTATCTTTTTTTAACTTTATTATATATGTTTTTATTATTTTTAGTGTATAGTACTATAGTTTAAAAAATTGAGATTCAAATTTTAATTTCTCAGTTTTAAACCGAAAACGAAAAACGAAGGCATATCATATGCGTGTCCGAGTTTTCATCTGACGGAAAGGCAAAACAACACTAGTTGGGCTCAGTGTCGTTTTACTGGACTCACTAAACTAGTCATGTCATGGGCCCAATTTATAAGCGTTCACAGATCACAGTCTCACGGCCCGTGGGCCATATCGTAACACATTTTTCATCATGGCTACTTGCTTGCCTGCCTATTTTGTAAATAATACTTACAACTATTTCAAAAAAAATTAAACAAACATAGTAGATGCAATCATTTTCATATTATATAATTTTCATATTATCATTCATAATTAATATATTAATTTTTTAGATGCAATCATCCAGTAATATCATATCATATCAGTTTTTATCAAAATTTTGTAACTACCTTATTACTATTTTTAAAATAAAAATAGAAGAAAATCTCGCATATTTAATAAAGAACTAGTAGCTCTTCGATTTTTTAAATAGAAGAGTTAAATATGTTACATTTGTCAAAAAATATTCCTTGGATTCATATAATACTTCTCCTTAAAGAAGGTTAGACAAGAAAAAAGTATTTAATGCATATCTAGTCATTCTCGATCATCATTATATAAGAAATGGACACAAACGTCTAATAAATTTTAATTTGTTCTTTTCACAATAATCAAGAAATTATACAATAATCTATTATAATTTCATTCCATTTTTGGTTGTTAAAAGGATTCGAATAGAATCAATAAAAATCTATAGTAATTTTACCATACATTTAATCATTTCCTGTTAAGATTTATTGACCTGTTAAGTTTCGTCCTTTGCAAAATCGTTTCATTACAAAATCAAATCATAGTTGAATTAAAAATTTTATTTATTAAGTATACTCAATTTTTATTAATGATCCTTGAGGTTGGTTGTACATTTACTCATTTCCATAAGCCACACAACTTGAGGGATGTAATTTTACTCGTAACATTCTTTCATCTGCACTTTGTTGGCGTAATTCTAAATTCTTTCAGGGGTCGGGTGAAGTGAGGATGAATTTACCAAAATAACCTTATCAAGTTAAATTTAACGGAATAAATTAACGGACGTTACCAGCATGTATTGGTGTAGGGGTTTCTTCTTGAACAAATTATCGAACAAGAGAATTGGCGAAGAGCGATGCAGAGGCGGGATAGCCTCTGAAAACAAATGGAATTCTCATTCTTGGTCTAGGAGAGAGATGCAGATGCTTTCTTGTTGCTCTTCAAAGGTACCCAAATGCAAAAATTTTCTCATTAAATTTTATACCATTAATAAGCTTTTTTACTGCTCTAGAAGCTTAATGGACCATATCTCAAACTTAGAAAACAAGAAGCAAGTGAAACCCTTCTTAGCTAACCTTCTCAAATCCCATTCCACTTCTGCCATTGCCATTCACAACTCTCTGTATGCACCCCCAACTGTACAGTCCTTGTGTTTGCTCATTCACGTACTGCTGCAGAACCATATGTTTGAGGGTGCTTCGCGGGTTTTTGATGAAATGATTGCTCAATTTGGAAACAAAGTGGACATTTTTAACGAGTTTTGTGGATATTTCAGGGATTTTAATTCGAACGCTGGTGTTTTTTACAGCTTCTTGTTCGAAAATTATTATAGAAAGGGAATGACTGAGAGGTCTGTTGAGGTTTTTGCTTATATGTGTGAAATGGGTATTTCTGTATACCCTATTATGGTGCAGAAAATCCTGGATTGTTTGGTTGGTCTAAACCGTGTTGATATGCTTGTTAATGAGTATTATAAGTTGTGTAGGGCAATGAGAGGGAGGAGTTTTTGCGTATATGAGTTTGTGATGGATGGTTTTTTAGAGAAGGGCGAAATTGAGAGTGGTTTTGATTTTCATGGACGAGTAAGTCGGAGGGGTTTTGTGCCTAATATTGTCGCTTGCAATAAAATATTGAAATGTCTTTGTGTGAAAAATAAGATTGGGATTGCTTCAACTTTCTTTGATATGCTGCTAATGGTTGGTCCAAAGCCAAATGTGGTGACATGTAGCACATTAATAAATGCATACTGTAAGGAGGTGGAATTGGATAAAGCATTTCATATCTATAATGTTATGATAGAGAGGGGTGTGATGCCTGATTTAATCATTTATAGTATTCTTATTGATGGCTTATTCAAGACTGGTAAATTGGAAGAGGGGCATGAACTTTTGTCTAATGCCTTAGATAAAGGTATGAAATTGGATGTGGTTGTTTTCAGCTCAATTATGGATGCTTACGTGAGAATTGAAGATTTTGGAAAGGCAGAGCAGGTATATAGGAGAATGTTAAAGGAGGGAATTTTGCCTAATGTAGTTAGTTATAGTATTCTTATAAAGGGGTTGTGTCAACGTGGTAGAATTGTTGAGGCTTGTGCAGTATTTGGTCTAATTGTAAGACGAGGGTTGCAACCATCTCTTTTAACTTATAGTAGTCTCATTGATGGCTTCTGCAAATGGGGAAAACTGAGAGATGGGCTTTGTTTTTATGGCAATTTGATTAAGAATGGCTTTAAACCTGATGTTGTCATTTACAGTTTATTGATAAATGGTCTTTGCAAACAGGGGTTGATTGATGATGCTCTTAGATTTTTCTTTCAGGCTGTAAGCGTGGGTCTAAATCCTAATGTAGTTACCTTCAATACATTAATTGACGGCTGCTGTATGTTAAAGCGTATAAGAGATGCTGTGAAGTTGTTAATGTTGATGGAAGTTTATGATACAGAACCAGATATAGTTACCTACACTATTCTTATAAGAGCGTTTGTTAACCAAGGAAGATTGGAAGAGGCTTTATTGCTTTTCTTCCAAATCCTGAAGAAGGGTTTATTCCCAGATGCAATAACATACTGTGCTCTAATTGAAGGCCTCTGCAAGCAGAAAAATTCCATCGCTGGATTGCATGTTCTTAAACTTATGAGAAGGGATAAAGTAGTTCCTGATATAGTAGTGTATAATGTTCTCATTAAAATGCTTTTGAAAGAACGCCGTTTAGATGCTGCATGGAAACTCTTTAAACAGCTTGGTGATAGAGGTCTCGAACCTGATGTTGTAACATACAATACAATGATTTGTGGTTACTGCTCTTTGATGAGGTTGGATGAGGCAGTTCAGCTTTTCGAAAAGCTGACACGTCAACAGTTCAAATTCAGTGTTGTTACTTTTACCATACTGATTGATGCTTTCTGTAAAGCAGGTAGAATGGATGATGCAATGTTAATGTTTTCTAAAATGTTGGAAAAGGGTCCTGAACCGAATGTGGTCACTTATAGTTGTTTAATTGATGGTTATTTTAAATCTCAAAACATAAAATGTGCCTTTGAGCTTTATGAAGAGATGCTTGAAAACAATATATCTCCAACCATTGTTAGTTACAGCATCCTCACTGATGGTCTTTGCGAAATGGGTCTTGTAGAGGAAGCATCATATGCCCTTCATTGTGCTTTAGACCATAATTTATTGCCTGATGTAGTTAGTTATACAATTTTAATTCGTGGTTATTGCAAGGCTGGGAGACTAATGGAAGCTATGCAATTGTATGACTGTATGTTGAGAAATGGAATTATGCCAGACACTTTGTTGCTAAGCACACTTTCCAGGTATAATCTCCAAAGTAGTGAGACACAAGATACTCGTGCTTAACTGAAGTATGCTGAAGGAGATTTCTTGTTTCTACCATGACGAATGATATGCATCCGGCGCCATTAATATAGGTAATTGATAGACATTTGAGCTATTTTCTGATCATTTTTGTACTTAGTTTAGATTATTTAGATTATTCTCATTTTAAATGTACTTAGAATTACTCTAGTGAGATTATCATACTTTTGAAGATACTCTTTTATTTTCCCCTTTTCTGCATGCTTTTGCTTTATCTTCAATTTTAATATTAGCTCAATATTTGTTGTGGACCTTTGTTATTTTTATGTTTGCTTAATGAAGATGTTCTAATCAGTTTCTTGGTTGGGCTTGTTTTGTTTTCAGAACATGTGGAATTTAACAACAGATACTGATTTGTTGATGGAGCTGCCAGAAGATTGTACTTTTGAAACTGCTCTTGCAGATATGATGGTATGTTGTTTGTTACAGTTGAAAAAATGGAAATATGTTTTGGCTTTTCTGCTTTATTTTTGGTTATTTGGGAACTCATCTCTGCTGTTCATGTTCCAGGATAATGCCTTGCAAGCTGTATGGATGAATGTTAAACATGATGCGAGATTGATTAGGTATGACGTCAGTGTGAAAAGTTTATGGTTATTTCATGCTTTATAATTTTATTAAAGGTTTATGTTCTCTTGATTGCTTGATTTTTATTTTATCTACCATATCTATCTATTTTGCCAATTATTTGATTGTTTTATAATTCTAAATGAAACGTTATATTATGTCAAAACTGTGAATTTTAATGGTTCATCCTCAAAATGATTTGCTGGATATGCATCTGTCTGAATTTGATGGTTTGTCAATTAGTTGGGATGAAGGTCTTTCGGCGTTGAATTTAGATTTGCTAGCATGAAAGCATCTTTATCCCTTCTGGTGATAAGTAGTTCTTCAATTTGGATTGACATTTATTTGATGCATATATATTATTCAGTCAGTTGTGCATTAAGGGTATGTTTGGTGCGCGACACTGTATAGTACTATTTTACTATATTGTATTAAATAGTATAATATATGTGTTTGGTGCTAATTTAATATAGTATTAATTAATACAAAGTACAACCCTAAACCCTAATCCATGACATTAGCATTACATTGTATAGCATTAATAAAAAATATCAAAATTATCCCTATAAAATTCTATATATCCAACAATATCCTTTAATTTTTAAAATTTTAAAAATAAATAAAGATGTATTTAATAGATAAATTATAAAATCAATTTATTTAAAATTTATTTTTTAAAAATAAAGAAGGGATGAAGGGAGTCACCGTCCCCAGATTGTCTAATAGGTCTAGGGGGGCATTGGACCACAAGTGATTTTTTCAACAATTAGCAACTATTCGATAAATTATGAAATAACTAATTTCATAAATAAACTAAAAATATATTTATACTTTGTATATCTTTTTTGAAAAAAATTCTTACTTTTTTGTGCAAATTAATACAATACATGAGTATATCAAACACTATATAATTTTGACATAACATTATTTTTAATATTATACAATACAATACTATATAATACAATACTATACTATACTATACTATACTATACTATACAATGTTACGTACCAAACATGCCCTAACTACTATAGCTTGGCTCAAGTTCTTACACTTGAATTATTTGGAGCTCGTTATTATCTAAATTTGTTTCAAGTGTGGATATTGTTGAGATGAAATTCCTTCTTGACACTGTGCCTGGTGAGGAAAACTCCATAGTGAAGTGGTATTTTATAACAACCTTTTTTAAAATAGACTTCTATTGCAGGGTATGATTATGTATCAATGGAGAAAAAAACTTGTAATGGTCACAATTACAATTTCTAGTTATCTTGTTGAATGGGAATCTTGTTTTGCAATTTCCATAAACATTGTTCTTGATTTGTTTCCTTGAAGATTGCATTAGAAACTGTTATGAAGAAACCAAAGCTTTACCTTCAAAGTCAGATTTTTAAATTTTTTAAAATTAACTAGAAAAATGAAGCTAAATTTACAACTAGGAAAAGAAACTTCTTTTGACATCCTCTGCTTCTGCTCCAACAGAGGAAACCAATGGTTAATTGAGCTCAAAGTCTCAAAGTATATCTTCTTTGTAGAGCTAACTGTTTAAGAATTTTTGTTCCTATGTAATATCTACTATCATGCAGCATTCCTCATGTTTTTCTGTTTATATTGTTGAGGTTAATTCATATGATTGTAATTTTCAATAATAAAAAGCATGCAATGTGTTCAGTAAACTTTTCTTTTTCCACTACACAGGTTCTTGACTCGGCTCTCAATTATTTGATGTTCTTACGGTTATTATCTTCTTTTGGATATTGGTGCCTGCCTTCACAGGCCCCAAAGGAACTGCTATTGGAGGCAAACCACCATACTAAATGGTAAAGAGAGACTCTGAAAATCTTTGTTGCTTGCCCTTTTATTTTAATATATGCACATAAATCTTTTTTTCTTTTTTTGAAAAATATTTTACATAAAATAGATTTAGACATAAAACTCTGAAATGGATATTAATCCTTTTGTTGCAGGCTGTTTTCTGTAAGATGCGGCCTTGTTTTGGCATTTTCAGATCTGGAGGTCCAATTGCATCTGGGAAAATATGATATCTCTGGAATCTTTTTTTTTTTTTTTTTTTTGGTCTCATACTTTTTCTCGTGTAATAGATGAATTCATATAATCACGAAATAATGAGTCAGGTTCAAGTATTGGCTATTACTTTTTTGCTGCCTTGTTATTGTTGTGCTTCAATTTCTTTAAAGACAGAAATGTCTGGGACACTTCTATAATCTACATCTTGAGAGAGAGGCATAGGTGGAGGATCATTGGATTATTATCCTAGTAAAGACATTTTTTCTTTTCTTTTAAACGAGGGTATTAGTGCTTGGATGGCGGCTCAAGATCAGCCTCATGAAAACCTTTGCATTCTTTTGTTTACTTCGAGATGATTGTCACATTTATTTGTTCCACTAACTTCATGACTCTTTTATTTATAGACTACTGGAGGCATCAGGGCTCCCTCAAAAGAAGAAGAAAAAGAGAAATCACCTCATGCAAGTTTTCACGAAGGTGAAACATGCTTCTCTGTTTCTTCTTTATCTTCACTTTCTGTTTCAACCGGTGCATATCATTCTCACCATTATGGATTAAATGGATTAACTATCAGGTTATTTTATGCAGTTTAGAAAATATGTGCTCTACTTTTCTATTTTATTTTATTTATTTATTTTTATTTCTACCTTCCGGTTATTTTCTATGGTTGAGACTGATCTTCTTGTTATGTTTTGTGAAGGTAATTCTGTGAAGTCACAGTAGGACAATTTCAAGATTTGTCCTCGCCTCCTAGCTCTCTCTATCTCTGGGTTTCATTTGTTAGTAGCAGATTTCTGCAAAGTTGTTTTGTCGACTTATTGGTTCTGATACTACGCGAGGTAGCCTAGTATTCTGCTTATTGATGACGTCGAGGCATCAGAATTGGACACCTTATGCTCTTTGTTGTAGAAGTTTTTTTTTTTTTTTTCTGAAAACGATTTTTTATTAATATTTTCATGGCATATTTTTTTTCGGAAGAAATAACACAAAATATGCTAAAATAGTCAACTTATGCCACTACTAAACTCTTCAAAATTTTAAATTAAATAGATAAATTCTTTTCTTTTAAATGAAATTATTCCTCACTTTCACATAAGACTTATTGAAAATGTTGGGCAAGGTTGCTTTAAGACTATATGTAACCCGTTTAATCTCTCTTTTTTGACTTGTCTTTGAAAAAGAATGTTGGATAGAGAATTTAACACTTAATTGTAATCTCAACTACGTAAAGGGAGTTGGACATATTTGTCTAGCAATTTTCAAAACATTTTTTTTGTTAAGGTAATTAAGCTATATAAAAATAAAAATATTTAATAATTTAATTCTTTTTTCGGTTAAAATAATATTGTCTTGTCTGTCTGGTTCTCAACTAAGCAATCTTGTGTCCAGCTTAACCGGCGAACAACTACTGTAGAATGTGGAACATTTTTTTATCTTACATTTGTGAACTTGATCAGTTGATTTAAAATAAATGATGGAGGCGTGGTATTTATCAAAACACTCCCTTTTAATTTGGTTATCTCTGAGCATATATATACTTTTTGAATGAGGCCTTTTATTTATTTATTCACATATTTTTTTTAATTCAAAGATAAGTTCAATATATACACGAACCTAAACACCTGGTATTTGTTAATAACACGCCCTTTTAATTTTTGTCATCTTTAAGGAATCTTAAAGGGCATATATACTTTTTCGACGTGGCCTTTCTATTTTTTTCTTTTTATTATTTTTTTGGTTTTTGTCATCTTTAAGGAATCTTAAAGGCCATATATACTTTTTTGACGTGGCATTTCTTTTTTTTCTTTTTATTTTTTTTGGTTAAAAAGTACTTCAATGTATACAACAAAAAATAGTTTACCAATGATAGACTTTGAAAGTGTGATGAATAGTAATTTGTTAATTTCTATCTCCCACTTTGAAAGTCTATTGTTGGTTGACTACATTATATCATCGCGATCACGTGGTATAGTCGTTACATGATAGACTTTCTCTTACAACCAACCTAAATGCGCGGCGTTTATCAAAACACTTCTTTTTAATTTGGTTATGTCTTCGGGTATATATACTTTTTTCAATGTGGCCTTTGTATTAATTCTTTTGTTTAAAAGAATAGTTTTAATATACAATAAATCTAAACAATCAAATTCATATAATTTAAGATGACACAAACTCAAGAGATACAAATAAAAAAATTAAATAATTTTTAAAAAATAAAGTGACGTCACAAATTCAATTCAAGGTGTAAAAATAAAGAAATATTAAAGAATTTTTAATAAATAAAGTTACGATATAAATTCAAAAGGTAAATTTAAAAAATTGAAAAATTTTTAATAAATAAAGTGAGATTTGTCTATTTGATAACTTTGTATTAAATCAGATTATATGATTTTAATTATTTAAATTAATTTAATTATTTAAATTAATTATACATTTAGAATTATGGGTATGATATATCACGTTCCATTATAAATATATCATATCAGACTATTAAAATTTAAAATAATTAAAATCTCGTTTTTTTTATAATTAATATTAACTTATTTTATTTTCATGATTTTTTTCTATTCATTTATTCGATCGTTTTTTTTACAATTTTATATGATGATAAATCAGAATCTAATTAAATAGACTGATTTATCAGCTGTTAAATGAATTTTTTTGTGTCCTAGTAACAAGGCGGCTACCTCTGTAATTACCGTCCCAACAAACCCTTTTGGTTAAAATTTTACATTACAGAATAGTATCATTTTACAAGTTATTTATAAATTTTACACAAGAATTATGATTTTTCATCCGCATGATTACGAGTTTTTGAAATTTGAGTTTTGTCCTCTTTTCGTGTGAACAAAAATTTTGAGTGTGTTATTTTATGAATTTAGTATTTTTGTTTTCAATTGAATTTATGAATATGTTGTTGATTTTGAATTATTTTAAATTTTAAAAAAAATATTTTGAATTATTTTAAAATTTGAAAAGAATATGTGGTTGAGATTGAATATAAATTGTATTAAAAAATGTGTAGTATAGAAAATAGGATTTGAATTTATAAAAGAATATAGTATTTGTTTTTGATCTTCCTATGAGGTTTAGGACTTTTACATAATAGTATATAATTTTTTAGTTGTCATTTACGATTTTTATAAGAAAATGTTAATTGTTAAAATATTGTTATCATTTTAGCGGGAGTGCTGTAGACTTTGGGTGGGAGCCTAGCCGGTTAACGAAACTGGTTCTATGTTTTTTATTTCTTTTGTCTGTTTCACCGTATTGTTGCCAAGTGTCAGTCATCCGTCTCACTTATATACAATATAATTACAGTAACTGATGTACGCCTACATCAGTATTATTGTAGCCAGACCCCTTGAGGGGTCGCGATGCACAATGCCCTTTGTCCTTTCCATTTCTTTAATGCTCAACAAAAAGCCAAATAAACCAATACAACATTTACACGTGCCAAAAATTGTATATCCACCGGGCCACACTGCTTTTCCAGTTTCCACCGTGTCGTGTCACACATTAAAGAACTTCTGCTTACCGTGCGCAATAGGTGCATGTTAGCCACAGCACACCCCAAAAACATGCACTGCACTGCTCTTCTCCACTAGAGCCTACATCGCATGGCTTGCTGGAAATAGTAAATCGTCTTTTTCTTGTGCTTTAAGCTTTCTCAAAGTCCCTTCATTTCTCTTTCTCTTCTCTACAAACCCTAGCATCTCTCTTCATTTGCTCTGTTTCACTTAAAAAAATCCTAACTTTGTGTAGCTGACTGTATCTTCGGTGCGAACTGTGCGCGGTAAGAAATGATGATGCCGTAGCGTTTCTTTTCAGTTCTGAAAACAGTGTTTTTATGTTTTGACTTTTGAATCAAAATGTGTGTGTTTCTGTTCGCATCAGTGAAGGAGTAAAATAGTTCAGTTTTGTGGAGCAACAATGCTCTGTTATCTCTAGAAATGATTTGTCTTATTTAGCTTTAAAACTTGCATCTACATGTTGATTCTGTTTCTGTTGCTTGTACGTGTCTTTAGATGATGAAACAAATAGTTACATTTATACATATATGTATAACATCAGTATAATATATCGGTTCCATGTATGTTTATTTGTAGCTATGTACATATGTGTGCGCTTGTTGACGAATTTTCATATGATTTTGGCTTAGATTTCTACTGATTTGAGTTGTATTACACGGAAGCAGGAAAGTCGTGTGTGGTTGCAAAGGCAAAGATCACGAAGTTTTGAATGTTTTGATCTTACTTTCACAGACTCCCGGTTTGTTTGTTTTAAGTATGGATGTACGTGTCCGTTTGTGTGCATTTTTGTGTATGTGTATGTATGTGTGTGTGTGTGTGTGCACTTGTTGGCTAATTTTTGCTGTGATTTTGGGTTCGATTTCTACTGATTTGAGTTGTTCTAAAGGGAAGCAAGAAACCTTTTGTGTTGATTTCTTTTATTTTTTTTTTCACAGACTGCCAGTTTGTTTGTTTAAGTATGGAAGCACCGGTCATGTCCCAGAGGGGTAAGAAAAGGACATTGGAGGAAAGCCGTACAGATGTTAATATAGGGAGGGATTATAGGTTTAAAATTTTGTTCCCGAATAATGGAACTAGCGTAGGATTGACTCTGCGGGATCCCAAGCCTTGTATGCCCTTGCGGGACTTCGTTGGATTGGTGAAGGAGGAGTATTTTCAGGCTTGGATGCAATCTAAATCCATGAAGCAAAAAAGAAAGATAAATTGGAGAAGTGAAAGTGTGTTTCTTATGGATGCAAATGAGAGTGAGATAAAAAGTGTAATGGTCTTCGACAAATTCAAGCCTAACATGTGCCATATTTTACGGCTATATGTGAGTACTAGTTGTTTTTAATGTTTTTTATGCACCGTGGTTATAAGGGTTCTCTTGTTCAATAATGCTTTAATGTGTTATATTTTGTAATTAGGATGGATCTAATGAGATTACCGATACGTTTGAGGTTAGTACTCTTTTGTTTTTCCCCTTTCTTTATTATTATTTTTTAAATCATTAATCTTAGTAGTATAAATTGTTGTGGATCTTTGATTTTTATATCTATGCTAAATGAAAAAAATGTTGTGATCAGTTCCTTGGGGGCTTGTTTTGTTTGCAGGACATGTGGGATTTGACACCAGATACAGATTTGTTGATGGAGCTACCTGAAGAATATACTTTTGAAACAGCTCTTGCAGATTTGATAGTATGTTGTTTGTTACAGTTGGAAAAGGGGAAATTTTTTTGGATTTTTTGCTTTATATTTTAGTTATTGAGGTACTTACACTTTGCTGCTCATATTCCAGGACAATTCCTTGCAAGCTGTATGGCAGAATGGTGAACTTGACAGGAGATTGATTAGGTATGACATTAGTGTGAAAAATGTCATGGTTATTCCGTGCCCTATAATATTATCAAAGGCTTATGCCAACTTGATTGCTTGATTTTTATTTTATTTTATTTACCACATCTATCTGTTTTGCAAATTGTTTCTTGTTATTGTTTGAAATGTCCTGTTACTGTTATGTTAAAACTTTGAATTTAAATGGATCATTTTCAAAACGATTTGCTGGATATGCATCTATCTGAATTAGATGATCGGTCAATCACTTGGGATAAAGGTCTTTCTGAGTCGAGTTTAGATTGCTGGCATGTCAGTTTCATTGTTTCTGCTGATAAGTAGTTTTTCAACTTTTCTTTCAATTTGGATTGAGATTTATTTGATGCATATATGTCACTGAGTTAATTATCCCTTAACTGCTATAGCTTGGCTTAATTTTTCACTCACATTTCAAGGATTTGTAGATGATAATTATTTAAATATCTATGCAGCGTGGATGTTGCTGATGATAAAATTTCAATTTTTGACACTGGCCCTGGAATGGATTGCAGTGAAGAAAACTCCATCGTGAAGTGGTATGTTATAGCAATTGTTTTTTTTTTAAAATAATTATTGGCATCTAATTTTGTCGGTTAATTACCAAAGGAAAAGAAAAACTTGTAATGGTCACTATTATAATTACTAGTTATATTATTGAATCGGGAGCTTGTTTTACAATGTCCTTGAACATTGTTCTTGTTTTGCTTCCTCAAAGAAGGCAATGAAAGCTATCATGAAGAAACCAAAGCTTTAGCTTCAAAATCAGATTCAGAGAAGAAAAAATTAATTAGAGAAACGAAGGTAAGTTTAACACGAGGAAAAGAATATTCTTTCAACATCCTCTGCTCTTGCTCCAAAAAAAGTATAGCAATGAAAGACGTAAAGGGTGAGCTCAAAGCCTCAAAGTAAATCTTCTTTGCAAAGGCTATTAGTTTAAGAATTTATGAGTTTTTATGTAATACCTACTATAATGTGTTACTAAGCATTCCTGATTGTTTTCCTGTTTCATATTGTTGAGTTTAATTTATATTATTGCAATTGTAGTAGTAATGTCCGTGCAATGTGTCGACTACATTCTTCTTATTTGATGTTTTTCTACGTTTATTATCTTCTTTCAGATACCCAAGTGACATGTTATGTGGTAATTCATTTTGTTCAGGGGTAAGATAGGTTCCTCACTTCACAGGACATCCAGAAGAAAGGCAATAGGAGGCAAACCACCATACTTAACGGTAAAGAGATTGTGAATATCTTTGTTGCTATCTGTTTTATTTTAATATATGTATGTATAGAGGTTTTGGGCATAAATTCTTTATCCTAGATATTATTCTTGCTGTTTGTTACAATTTTATTTATTTATTATCATTATTATTATTATTATTTATAACAATGCAGCCTTGTTTTGGCATGTTTGGATATGGAGGACCTATTGCATCTATGCATCTAGGAAAGTATGATCCCTCTGCAACTTTTTCCTTTTTCTCCTGTTATAAATGAATTTATGTAATCATGAAATAATTAGTCAGGTTTACGTTTTGGCTCTTACCTTTCTGCCTTATTATAGGTGTACTTTGGTTTCTTCGAAGACACAAATGTCTAGAAAGGTCTATACTTTACATCTTGAGAGAGAGGCTTTGCTTAGGTGTTCTGGTTCTCAACTTAATTGGCGGGTAATGGGATTAGCATCGTTCTAAAGACATTTCTGCTTTTGCTTGCTTTGGTTTGCTCCTAGATATTGTCACATTTATTTGTTCCAATAACTTTATTGCTATTTTATTTTTAGACTACCGGAGGCATCAGGACTCCTTTAAAAGAAGAAATAGAGAAATCTCCTCATAAAAGTTTCACGAAGGTGAAATATTCTTCTCTACTTTTCATATTTCTGTTTTATACTTTATTTTCCATTTCTGTGTCCATTGTTGCATATCTTTCTCACTGTTATAGATTTAGTATCAGGTTATTTCATGCAAATTAGGAATATATGCTCCAGTTTTTTTGTACCTCCTATTTATTTTCAGTGATTGAGACTATCCTTTTTGGTATGTTTTTGTCAAGGTGATTGAGTTAAGTTATATTAGCTGCTTACCTTTTCACCTTTTCCTAGTTACAGTTGGTAAAGTCTGCTTTTAGTATCTGATTTAAATGTGGTCCACAAGTCAATTTAGTTAAAAAGAAAAACATATTTGTTTTATTGAAGAACAGCAGATACAAAAGTAGACCAGTTGCCCACAAAAGCAGGAAAAAAAAAAAGCTTTTAAGGGGACAAAACCTATCAAGCATGCAATAGAAAATTGTTGAAGTATTGGACTACCTATACAATATAGACAAAAGAGAAGATCTTTTTACAGAAATCCATAAGTATAAAACTATCTGACAACCTTTTTGCAGTTTAGTTGAATAGAGCAAAAATAAGTCTTGAAATTGATTAGAAATTGAGGACCAAAAAGAAGCGAATCCTTAGATATCTCTAGAATAAGTTTGATAGTAGTCTTGGTCAATAATTAGTTGAAAAGTTAATATAAATATTTCTGTTTGTTTACATAATTTTTTCAGACTTTTATATTCCATCATCCTGTTCATTATGTTACAGAAATCTTTTGTCGTGTTTCTTATGAATAATTCTTATTGTGTTAAGTTATATTATATGCCTTTGTCACCTAAAGGATAAGAGGACCTTTGCATCTGAATCATATGAGCATTCTGAGATGCAACTGAAGCTTAATTTTCCAAATATGGCTTCAAATTCATTATCTTTTATGCAAACTGCATATCCTAATGTCTCATTTTATTTTTGGAGCTTAGGCAATATATTAACACTATATAGTTAACTGCATGACTCCAGAAAATGGAAACCGAATTAACAGTTGGGAGTCTGAAGGTAGTATGGAGGTGAAATTAAGTAGGAATTATTAATTGGACAATTGCGAAATAATGAAAAAAGAATAGATGAAGAGAATATAGAAATATTCAGGAATAAAACAGTTACTTCTGCATGTTAGATATTCTATTTATTTGAGTTAGAGATATACATCATGCTGGGGTATTTGACCTAGGAATGGCAGTTAACACAAAATAAAGAATTTTCATTGATTTAGTACGAAGTGTAGTTGTTGATACTTTTTGCTTTGTATTGGTTGGTACTTGGGTTGGAACTATGTTCTTTATCTTATATAATTCTTTGAGATTAAATAACCAAGCTAGTTGTCTGTACTATAGTTTATTTCTAGCGTTTTTCTTTTTCTTTGGTATCTAGTTTGTAATCGGTTAATTCTGCAAAGCACTTTACAGGTTGAAATATTAGAGCCAAACATAAGAAGCTCTGGCATATATCAACTCCAATGCAAGCTAAAGGACATCTACTTTCCATATATTCAGGTTTTAATATGAACAATTTAAAACACTTATTGCATGTGGACTTCTGAAGGTTCTGTAGTATGATTTTGTTGAACATGTCTTTGACAATTTTCATAAGAACGTTGTTACCATTTCTACTATTTTTCATATGCTTATGTTTTTAAGAGTTGTATAAAACTATTATTGTAATAATTTTTTTATTACTGTGTGAATTTCTCATGTTTTTGGCTGTTGCAAGATTTAAAATATTTGAATTACTAGGATAAGAATGCTTTGTTTATTGTAGATATTATTTGTTAGTGTATTTAAGCTTATCTATTTTTTAAATTTATATTTTATCAGATTAGATTTAGAGATTATCAGATTAGAATTTGATGATTATCTGATTAGAATCTAATGCCTATATATTGTATTGGCCTCTACCTCAAATGTACTGAAAAATACAGAAATACTCATATTTGTGTTTATGGTATCAGAGCCAGTTTTGGCTCTTAGGTTTATTTCTTAGCAGTATATATTTTTTTTATAAGATGTCTTCATCTGGTGATGTCAAATCTGGTTCTAGTTCTGGTTCTACAGCAAATCAGCTAGAAGAACAGACTTCTGTCCATGATAATCCTTCCCTGCAGATCACCACTCATAAACTGAACGGATTGAACTATCTTCAATGGTCTCAATCCGTAAAGATGTTTATCACTGGGCAGGGAAAAATTGGCTACTTGACTGGAAGTATAGAAAAACCTACAGAAAAAAATCAATCGGCTTTTTTCACTTGGGAAACGGAGAACGCCATGCTAATGGCTTAGTTAATCAACTCAATGGAGCCTGTTATTGGTCAGGCCTATCTCTTCCTCTCTATTGCCAAGGAGATATGGGATGCTGTGGCTGAAACCTATTCTTATAAAGGCAATGCAGCTCAAATTTTTGAGATCAAAACTCGACTTAAGGACGATAAGCAGGGGGATGGTGATGTTACCAACTATTACAATCGCATGAAGGGTCTATGGCAGGAAATAGACCAATATTGTGAGGTTGAATGGGAGTGTCCTGGAGACAGCGCTCGCTATGCAAAATTGTTAGAGAAGGAGCGTGTTTATGAGTTCCTTGCTGGACTTAATTCTAAATTTGAGGAAGCCAGGGGGAGAGTGCTTGGAAAAGAACCACTTCCATCATTAAGAGAAATGTTTTCTTATATCCGGAGGGAAGAAATAAGGAAGAATGTGATGATGGGTGGATCTCGTATGAATAATAGGTTGAATAACTCAGCCTTGTTGACTGAAGTACCTACGAAAGCCATGATTGGAGGAGCACAACAACGTACAAACAGGAAAGGAGACGATCGTAGCACTCGAATATGGTGTGACCATTGTAATAAGCCATGACACACTCGAGAAACATGTTGGAAACTTTATGGGAAACTTGCTAATCACAACTCTAGAAATTTTAGAGGTGTTGATAAAGGTTTCAATTCCAATAAAGCCTTCCAGGTTGAACCAAACAATGGTGAAAAACCTGCTGAATCCAGTGACATAAACCCTCAAATATTTACCAAGGAACAACTTGAGGTGCTCAACAGGTTTCTTACTCAATCTTCAAAAAATTCAACTCTTTCTTCTTCTTGTGCCATAGCCTAGCAAGGTAATTTCATCACTGCCCTAAATTCTAAAGTCAGTAAAACTCTTTGGATAATTGATTCAGGAGCGTCGGATCATATGACTAGTGACTCAAGATTATTTTCCTCATATATTCCTAATTCTGGTATTCAAAAAGTTCGTATTGCAGATGGATCACTATCTTCCATTGCAGGAGTAGGGTCAATTCCTCTTTCCAAAGAATTAACCTTAACATCTGTTCTTCATATCCCCAATTTATCTTGCAATTTGTTTTCCATAAGTCAATTTACTAAAAGTCATCATTGCATAGCTAAATTCTTTCCAACTTATTGTGAATTCCAGGATATGGATTCGGGGAGGAAGATTGGCAGTGCTAGAGAAGTGAATGGACTGTACTACTTTGAAGATGATGTGCTTCTAGAGGGACAAGCCAAAGTGGTGAATAAAACTCCTTCTATGTCAGATGAAATTATGTTGTGGCATTTCCGTTTAGGACATCCTAGTTTTCCGTATTTGCAAAAGTTGTTTCCTTCACTGTTTAAGAATAATAATCCCATTCAATTTCAGTGTGAAGTTTGTGAACTATCTAAACATCAAAGATCTCCCTTCCATATTCAGCCCTACAAAAAATCTGCACCTTTTACTTGTGTTCATAGCGATATTTGGGGGCCTTCCCGTTCTCTAATCTTTCAAATGCACGTTGGTTTATTACTTTTATTGATGACCACTCCAGATTATGTTAGGTTTATCTTTTAAAAGAAAAATCTGAAGCCGCTTCTATTTTTCAACAATTTTATTTCATGGTTAAAACACAATTTGGGGTGAATATCAATATTTTAAGAACTGATAATGGGAGAGAGTATTTTTCATCAATATTGGGAAAATTTCTTTTACAAAATAGGATAATCCATCAATCCTCGTGTGTTGATACCCCGCAACACAATGGGATTGCGGAGAGAAAAAACCGACACTTACTTGAGGTAGCTAGGGCACTTATGTTCACAAACAGTGTTCCTAAGCATTATTGGGAAGAAGCTATTCTCACTGCCTCCTTCTTAATTAACCGAATGCCTACAAGAATACTTGGCTTCCAAACATCTCTCCACACATTTACTAAAATTTATCCTCATTCAAAATTATTTTCGTCTATCCCTCTTAGAGTTTTTGGATGTGTAGCCTTTGTTCATGTTTTTTCTCACCTAAGAGGCAAGGTAGATCCTAGGGCAGTCAAGTGTATTTTTCTAGGTTTTTCCCCTACTCAAAAAGGATATAAGTGTTATGATCCTGTCACTAAGCGCATTTATGTGAGTTTTGATGTTACTTTCTTTGAAAGACAATCTTTTTATCCCAAAACTTCACTTCAAGGGGAGAGTTTAGGAGAAGATCAGTTTTGGCAACCAACTTTTCCAATAGCAGTTGAGCCTAATTTAATCACAAAACCAGGAACAACACACATGCCATTGACAGAAATCTGTCCAATAACTGAGACTCATCAACAACCCAGGTTCCATGTCTACTCTAGAAGGCAACAACATTAAAAAGGGACAGGACAGGTCTAGGAACAAGCACCAACAACAGAACCTACCCCGAGTCCACAATATCCAATATCTCAAGGTAATTCTAACCCTTCATCTCAAAATGATCTTGACTTACCAATAGCTCTTCGAAAAGGGACTCGTTCTTGTACACTTCATCCACTCTCTAAGTTTGTATCCTACCATTGTGTCTCACAATCCTATAAGGCATTTCTCTCTAATATTTCTAGTATAGAAATACCTAAATCTGTGCAAGAAGCATTGACTATACCTGTTTGGAAGGCTGCTGTTTTGGAAGGAATGAGGGCACTGCAGAAAAACAAAACCTGGAATTTGATAGAGTTGCCAAAGGGAAAAGTACCTGTTGGTTATAAATGGGTTTTTACGGTTAAACATAGAACTGATGGCACTGTTGAAAGATACAAGGCAAGGTTGGTTGCGAAGGGGTACACCCAAGCATACGGGATTGATTATCTAGAGACTTTTGCTCCGGTTGCTAAGATGAATACAATTAGAATTATTCTCTCACTTGCAGCAAACAAAAACTGGTCACTTCACCAATTGGATGTAAAAAATGCCTTTCTTAATGGAGAATTAGAAGAAGAGGTATATATGCAAATACCACCTGGTTTTGAAGAAGCATTCGGAAAGGAAAATGTGTGCAAACTGCAGAGATCATTATATGGGCTAAAACAGTCACCACGAGCATGGTTTGACAGATTTTGTAAGTCAATTTGTTGTGTAGACTATTCTCAAAGTCAGGCTGACCATACTATGTTCTTTAAGCATTCATCTGCAGGGGGAGTTACCATATTGATTGTGTATGCAGATGACATCATTTTAATTGGAGATGATGAAGTTGAGATTTGAAGACTTAAAGGTGTATTAGCAAAAGAATTTGAAATAAAAGACCTTGGACCTTTACGGTACTTTATAGGCATGGAAATAGCTCGATCTAGCAAAGGGATAGTTGTTTCACAAAGGAAGTATACGATTGATTTGCTGAAGGAAGTTGGAATGCTTGGATGTAAACCTGCTGATGTTCCTATTGATTTTAACCATAAAATTGGAGTATTAGAGGCAGGAAAATCTATGGACAGGGAGAGAAATCAGAAATTAGTGGGAAAGCTCATCTGTTTGTCTCACACAAGACCTGATATAGCTTTCTCGGTAAGCGTAGTGAGCCAATTTATGCACTCACCAAAAGAAGAGCATTTGGAAGCTGTATACAGAATTTTGAGATACTTAAAATGAACTCCAGGGAAAGGATTGCTGTTTAAGAAAAATGAAGCAATAGAAGTTGAGGCATTCACAGATGCTGATTGGGCAGGTTCGGTTAGTGATAGAAGGTCAATCTTAGGCATTTGTACATTTGTTGGAGGAAACTTGGTAACATGGCGAAGTAAAAAGCAATCAGTGGTGGCTCGAAGTAGTGCTGAAGCAGAGTATCGAGCAATTGCTCAAGGGATGTGTGAACTCTTATGGTTGAAACGATTACTGGAGGAATTGAGGGTAACAACTAAAGGTCCAATGAAGTTGTTTTGTGATAGCAAGGCAGCAATAAGCATAGCAAATAATCCTGTGCAGCATGATAGAATAAAACATATTGGGATTGATAGACATTTCATTAAGGAGAAGTTAGAGTGCAAGGTTATTTGTATGCCATATATTCAGTCAAGAGACCAGATAGCTAATATCTTCACGAAAGGTTTACCTAGACAAAGTTTCGAATCTATAGTTAGCAAGCTGGAATTATTAGACATCTTTAAGCCAGCTTGGGGGGGAGTGTTGCAAGATTTAAAATATTTGAATTACTAGGATAAGCATGCTTTGTTTATTGTAGATATTATTTGTTAGTGTATTTGAGCTTATCTATTTTTTAAATTTATATTTTATCATATTAGGTTTAGAGATTATCAGATTAGAATTTGATGATTATCTGATTAGAATCTGATGCCTATATATTGTATTGGCCTCTGCCTCAAATGTACTGAAAAATACAGAAATACTCATATTTGTGTTTATTGGCAATTGGCGATATCCAAATTGTAGAAATTATTATTTCTAATGTATTTATTTGTGGACATGCAGTGTGATGAGGTTTCCAAAACAGGGAAGACTAGTACACCAATTGAGTTCAAGGTTTGATGTGTTTCTATTACTCGCACATCTCTTACCAAATCTGACTAGTTGATGCTCTAGTTTAAATGGCTTGAAATACTTTTGTTTTTCTTATGAATCCAGGTTTAGTCTAAGTTTCCCACCTGTTAAGATTATTTTCATTTCGGCTCCTTTTTTGCAAGGGCAGCTTGTTTTCTCTTGTCTACATCCTTTTATTATATAAAAATTATATTGTTTTCAATAAACCAAGGACAAAAAAAAAGGGAAAGAAAAAAGATTCGGTATTTGAAATTCCTGTGCCAAAGTTTGTAAGCATTGAGAAAAATTTTTGTGTTGCAGGTTAATAATGTTGATTTAGCTGAAATTGAAGGTGGGGAGGTTGCAATAACCAACTTGCATTCTTGCAATGGCCCTGAGTTTGTTTTAGAGCTTGGTTTTTCCCTTAAACAAGACAGTGCTGCAACCGGAAGTCCTGGTAGCAAACAAAGTTTCTTCAATTGTTATTAGCTGATGCATTCTATCTGCCTACAAAATTAAATATTATTCACCTTTTACTTTATGAGGATTGGAATATTACAGGTCCAAGGGCATTGCAAGCAAATGCACGCCTTAAGTGTCTTTATTTTCCTGTTATGGAGGTATGGGATGTGTATATCATATCTTTCTATGCATGCTGGAAAATTGTGTAACTTTATGAAACAGGGAATAGAGAGCATTGAGAAGATTATAGAGAAGTTAAAATCTGAAGGTTGTGGAGTTGCTGAAAACTACGAAACGTTCAGTCGTGTCTCCATCCGACGGCTTGGTCGTTTACTTCCAGATGCCCGCTGGGTATGTTTCATATTTGACCAATAAAAGCACTTGCCTAAGCAATTTAGAGATACTGCATTTGGCTAGCCTCAAGGTCATTCTCCTGAAAATACTTAAATAGTTCACATCCACATGGATAAAAATGGATTCTCTTGAGACATACTTAAAAGCCAAGGTTCTGATTTAATTTTGTGTGTTGCTACACTTTTTTAACTAATGTTTTCTCATGGTTAATAATGCTTGACTGTATGACTACAGAAAATTAAAAATGTAAATATAGGTGATACAACATTTGAAGCTTTCCTTTTGCTTTACAATTATATATAGCTTTATTTTGAATAATGCTGATATCCAATAGCTAAATACTTGATATTTCTGCTCACCACAGCCATTGCTTCCTTTGATGGATTTGAGGCAGAAAAAAGGCGATAAAGCCCATGTATTGAAGAGATGTTGCATGAGAGTTAAATGCCTGATTGGTATGGTGATTGCATTCGTGATAATAATTCCGTCATGGTAATTTATTTTCCTTATTTAATATATATGATTTAGCAACAATTGATTGGCTGCAGATACTGATGCTGGTTTCAATCCAACACCTTCTAAGGTATGGAATGCTATGATTTTTACATGCTTGTTGCATTAGGTATAGCACACTATTCCAGACAAATGAAAGTAATAAATCAAAACTCAGTTTGTGGTCATAGGTTCACTAATTGAATGAAGACAATTGTGCAACTTTATAGTTCTTTTACTTGTTTGTATTTAATTATGATATTTTTGACAGACTGATCTAGCGCTTCATAATCCATTCACCACAGCTTTAAAAAATTTTGGTGCCAAGGCTCTTAAAGAAGAAAATGGTAATTTTCTATCTATTTTGGGATTATGAAACCATTTTAGTCAGTTCTTATTAAATTATATTCTCAAACAAAAATTTTCGAATTTGTAGATGTGAGAGTTGAAATTAATAGAGATGGAAAATCTTTATCTCCATTGCAATTGGAAAAGGACTACCAAGAGTGGCTTCTGCAAATGCATGATCAATACGATGAAGAAATTTGCTGTGGAGAGGATCAACCTATTCTTATAGTCAACCCAACTAACAAAAAGGCACTTGGCATTTCGTCTGATGGTTGGTATTGATTAATAAAATATCTAATTTATAAATTTTATTCAATTGACTTATGCCTTCTTTTAGTTCTTTCATCTTTGATTTGTTATTCACATTCTGCTTCAATATGATGCTATAGATTATATTAACCATTATTTCAACTATAGTTGTCAGGTTACATAAAGTTCTGAAGAGGAAAGGGAAAATTTGGAAATCGGCCCAAAAAATAAAAATTTTCAAGGGAGCATGTGCAGGTGTCTATAAAAATAATGTGTATGCAACAGTAGAATATTTTTTAATTGAAGGATTTCAAGGGGATGCTGGTGGTAAGTGATAGACGTAGATTTAAACTCATTGAATTTGACTATTACTGCGATATACAATTTGATTGGTAATACATACATATGACTTGCATGATTGAAACAATTGAACCTTTCTTTTGTCCTTTTACAATAGGGGAAGCTCGAATTATATGCAGGTATGTTGTATTGTTGTGTTATTGTCTATGGAAACCCCGTATTTGGCATAAGAATTTGGTTCTTGTATTGATTCTCATATGATATCTCGTTGCACTTAATCTTTGGAAGGCCAATAGGTCTCTCGGATGAGAATGGCTGTGTCCTTGCAATGAATGATGGGATTGCGAGTTTAGATATCCGTAGCTCCTTATCTTTACCTATTAGTGTCATTGATTCTGGAAAGGTATGCCATTTTATTTTATTTTATTTTATTTTTCTTTTGTCGTTGTTACATTGTATTTCCTTTATCTATTTAACTGTTAAATATTTGGTGAATTTTGGACCTTTGAAATTAGTGCGTATGTATGGACAACATTGACTGGAATCAACAACTAGAGAAGCAACGCCAGAAAGCTCCTTCTATGATTGACTTATTGGATGCAAATGAATGTCGAGAGTTAGAGATTGGTGGGGTTAGTATAAATGAGCTTGTTTTTATTTTGACTTGTTCAAAATAATTAAAAAAAAATGAGACGGAATTAACAAATGTTAGAATGTTACATATATATGTGTATGTATTTATAGAGATAAATAGAGCATCAACATCTTAATTGCTAGCTCTTTCTCTCCTTTTGAGCACATAAAGAGCACCCTTTTTTTTTTTCAGATATTACCTTTTCATGCTGTCGCTGGACAAGTTCCTCCTGCAGAAATTGTGGCCGTTGTTCGGCCTGGTAGCTTTATTCCTGCTCGTGCTTTAAAGAAGCTGGATCAAAAGTACATTGTGAGGGACAAGTTAGACATGGTCATGGAAATCAAGTTCAGTGGTGAAACTGGAAATCTTAAAAAATTTGAAGACGGTTACCCACAACGTGTATCAACTACTGATTGTAAAGGATTTCAAGGTTTTTATATCTTTCATTTGAGAGCCAACTACCCTCGCTTATTTCAGGTTGCTGGCCGGTACACGTTTTCATTTTATCTTGTAAGTGATGTAAAGGAATATTTTCTCCCCTTTCTCCTGTTGTGTAGGATAATATTATTTGGTTTCTTATTATTTCTGATCATGTAACCTGATGTGATGTTTGTGTTTCAGATTGAGTCAAGCTGTAAGATTTGTGAGAAACAAGTGCTAGTTAAGGCATCTTCTAAGATTGGCAAGTGGAGTCTTTTTAGCACTAAACAGAGTTCAGAGTACAGTATTAAGTAAGCTTTCTATGGAATAATATCATCATTTTATGTTGATGAAGCCCCTGTGAAGCTGCTAATGTGGCTGAGATGATTCACTAATCTGAATAGATGGAACATTTTGGGAAAAAATCATACTCCTCAGGAGTGAAATCTAAATGAGAATGTAAGCAGTGGGGAATAGGCCCAATGAATATACAAGGTGTTGCCCATTGTGCAAAAGAATGAAATACATAGTATGCATTTTTTTAGCTGTCTTTTAGAAGGACCTAAATGCAATTTTTGTTTGCTCAGACCTATCATTTGCTACAGTACTTACACTCCACCTTGATTTTAGGGAGACAAAATAAAAGTCAATGCAACTGCTTTCTCATTAGAAAATAAGGAGGTGGGAAAAGGCCCAAGTAAGTATAGAAGGTGCTGCGCATCACTACCTTATTTGTCGTTTTACCTGGGCCACAGAGCAAAATCTTTCTAGCTCAGACCTAGCATTTAGTCAAGTACTTATGCTTCAACAAGATTAGAGAGAGAGAAGTTGGGGACAATAAGCAATTTTAATCATCTTCAGTGTATTGTGCTTAACTTTGTGCCTAGTATAACATTTCTGATTGCGGGACAAGGAAGCCTTTTTCCCCTTAACGCTTACCCTATAAATCTTTTGTTAATAATATGTATGCTTACGTGTTAATATTTCTAATTTTCTTTGTTTCCCTTCTTTTTCTATCAAATGGCCATTTTGCAGAGTTGGTTCATTTTTTCCACCTCTGTCTATTGCATGCCATGACATCTATGGTAATCGGACTTCATTTGCATCAATTCCAAGTCTGACGATCAAACTTAAGACGAGCAATATTTTGCTCTTCCATGAAGACAAATTGAAGGCAAGCCTTTCAACTAATAAATCCATCCTTACAATTGAGGTACGATATAGACATGAATGTCTTCACCTTTCTTCATGCCATTCTAAAGAAGTTGGACCATAATGTTATAAGAATAATGTTATATATACAACAAAGCATTGTCCTAAAATTGCCATTCCAAGTGATTTTGTCTTCCTATGTGGCATTGATATGTAAATGATGTGACAAGTTATGTGTTAGTGGTACAGAGGCTGACACATCTTTTGATGAAAAATTTGGAATAATACTTGGGATCTATATTATACTCTAGTTATAACATTGTTAATGCCTTTTATTTGCATTAATTGCTAGCTGGGTTTTCCTCTTCTTATAGGATGTTCTGATTGCAAGCAACAAGTTAGACATGATCAGGCCACATTACAAGGCCACCCTAGTGATATCTTCACTAGATGAATCAATGTTGGTTTCAATTCCATGCCAAGGTACACTGGCCAGCTTAATGAATCTGTGTGAGGAGGCATAGATAATAGAACTCGATTGCTGTCCTGTCTCTCTATACATATTTTATACTTTTCTGCACTAATGCCACAGTAGTACTTGTGTGTTTTTTAAATTATCAGTTATGCCGGGATCTCTAAATAATGTCAGTGCCCAACCATCAAATTGGGTAAATTACTTGTGTCAAGGCTCTGTAGTTGACCAGCTCAAGTTAGAGGTATTATCCCTTTCCTGGCTAGACTTGTGTCAAGGCTCTGTTATTTGCTCAAGTTAGTCCTTCAACAGTTAATATGTTATGACAATGTAACAAATATCGGTAACATGATTTGAACACTGTTGACAGCTTTATTCGTACCAATTGCTTTTTAAGTACGTTCTCGGATAGTTTGCATTTGATTCCTTAATATAGCATATCTTATATCACTGTGCATTTAATCTTAAGCTGCAGTTCATGATTACTATTGTGGGATTTGGTACAATGTAAGGATATTTAAAATCCAGTCTAATCCCATCTAAACCGATATATCCAATTCAATCTTTTATATGTCCTGACAATTGGATTGGATTGGATTTATATTTTCAACGTATAATTGGATTAGATCAGTTGTTGTAGTTGCTAAGTAAATCTAATATAAAGAAACGAATGCTACAAGAGTATTTGACAAAATATATTGAACACTAATATCATGTATTCATATTTGATTTCAAAAGTTAAGAATATGGGTTTCTGTACATTACATTTATGAAAGATTTTGTGTATGGTCTAATATGATTAGTATTTTACAAAAATGGGCGGATTTGAATTAGATATTCATAATTTGTAATTGATTTGATCTAATTTTAGTTAAATGCATTAGATTGGATTGGAAAACTATACTCCAATCTATCTTTTTGGATGGATTAGATTCAATAAAATTCATTCGTTTCAAACAAATGAACAGTCCTAGTACAATATAAATAGATTTTAATGTCAATATCATTTTAGTGATTAAAAATTGATTCAAATTATTTCATCAATTATAATATTTGATAGCGACGATGCCAGAAGCCTAGAATTTAGTCTAGTGATGCTCTTTTACTACTAGTATAGTTGGCCAAACATCGTTTTGAGACTTTGAAAACTTGACCGCTTAACCTATTAACAATCATATGGACTTTTCTTTTACATGTGGGACGATAATAACTTGCACAACTGCAAGAAATGATTTTATTTACTCTTGCTAACCTGTTTAGCTGGTTCATTTGTCTCAGGCATTTGATGCATATGGTAATCATGTCAAGAAAGGCTTGGAGGTTGAACTCATTTTGGATGGGTTTTGTTTCGAAGACCAAACGATCTTAAAATGCAAGGTTAGAACCTCTGTAAACATCTGTGATGGTGTCCACTATGAGGAAATAGTATTGTACTTGAGACTTAATGTTTTATTTCTCCCTACATATTGCTTCTTTCATTAGTATGTGAATACAAGTAGCTCATCGTAGCCAACCTGGTAAAAGATATTGAAGGAAATAATTTTGAGGTGCAAGGATCTGGGTTACATGGTGCTAACCGTTGGGTTTGATCTCACTTACATGAAACAAATGCTACTGATTTGAACAAATTGATATTTTTAGCAACCGTATTGCTATCATTATTTATGTTTGATTAATGGTAGTAAATGTGCTGAAGTGTTTAAACATAGAAAGAGTTAAGTCAGCCCATTTTAGTTTATGATATCATGAAGCTAGGTTTTGGTTCTTGTTGTTTATTTGTCATTCATGATGATAAACTTATGAACTTTAGTTGCAATTTGAGCCTTTGTTGCATTATGAGATTAGCCTTTTGGTTTGTATATGATCAAATCATCTGATAACATATTTTTCAAATGTAGGTGGATAACTATGGATGCATAGACCTTAGTGGCCGCTTGAAAGTAACTGCTTGTTATGGAAAAAATGGTTTGCACTTTTGTCTAACAACTATTTCTCTTGAAAACCTATGTTTGTCTATACATTAAAAGCGAAAAAAAGGGTAAGAAAAGAAAATGATTTGTCTATTTAGCTGGGATGGCTTTTTGATGCAGTTTAAAGATTAAAAGAATAGGGGTCAGTATTAATTCATAAAAGTCACTTTTGTAGAAGAAAGTTGTTGGCTATATGTGTCCAATCTTCAATATAATGTCACATTAGAATTTTGCAATTATTAAATATGAATCCACCAAGCATAGTAATAAAAAATAGTTAAAACAAAAAGAGTGTACTTTATTGAAAAATTTAACAAATCTCAATTTAATAAATGTCAATGAGATCTCATTTTATCTTTCCCCCCTTGCAGTATCACTCTCAGTTTTATATGATCGTGAAGTAGTTTTCAAGCACGAGTTTGAAACCGAAAAAAGGGAGCTGAGAGTTGTATCAGGGGTTTGTATGCTTTGCTGTTGTCTTTTGTTGTTTGAACTATTTGCATGTTATGCCATTTAATTGGTGGTTATAATATCAGGTTATGTCTATAACAGGTACCTCGATGTTGTACTGCTGGGTCTCAACTGGAAAATGTTATTTTTGAAATCGTTGATTCTAAGGGTGATGTTGATGTAACTATTCATGATGATTATAAAGGTGGCCAGTCCCATACACTTACAATAAAGTCAGAACTAATTAGCATGGAGGATTCTGTTCGGTATGCTTTCAGGCAAGGGCGTTGCACAGTTCCAGCTATTCTTGTCCCGCCTAATGAGGGATGCTTTTACTTTGTGGCTGTGCACTCTCGTTTTACAGAGCTATGTCTAAACATGAAGGTTGCATCAAAATAGAGATGATCATTTTTAACCATCAGTATTATGCACTGATAAAATATTGATTTTTATTTACAGGTCCCTGTTATGAGAGCCCCAGAAATGGAGTCTGAGGTTGAAACACCATTTTCTAGTGGAAAGGTTTTACTCCTCGAGGGTAAACGTTCATTTGAATATGAGCAGGTACTGACGATTTATTTAGTTATTGTTTTGTTGAGAAACTGAAAGGATGAAATTACAACTGCAGACCACGTGTCCTAAATTAAAAGCCTCCTCCATCTAAAAACGGGTATCATGCTATGCAAAAGATTAAAAAAAAAAAAAAACATAACTAAAAGACTGTTTTGTATAAACCAAGAGCCTAATAGTCCTATCTGAAAACAAGCTAAATAGGGAACACAAAGTTAACTAAAAATCCTTCCTAATTGAAGCGAATGAAGAAAAAGATGTATCTTTGAGTTCTTTAGTTGGGGGACTCATTTAGAGGCAAAAAGATGATCCTGTGACAAAATATCGATATCTTCCTCTCTGTTTTTGAGGATACATTATTAATTTCTTCCCTAATCACGCAAAGTAGAGATAGAACTTTGCATTTCCAAAGATCCCTGGGTTAATTTCCTTTTACTCAACCAAAGATTTTCTCAATAAGCAAAGTGTCACAACTACCAGGAGTGACCCACAAAATCTAAGGGTGTGTTTGGTATTGAATATTGTACTTTTGTTTTTGAAACATGTTTTCAAAATGGAAGTGTAAATTTATATAGTGAATTCTGAAAACAAGAATTATTTACTTTTCAAAATGAAAGATTTCCATGCTTCTTTTCATAGTTTAGCCAGAAACTAGAAGCCACAGCACACTGGAGGCAGATTGCTTAATGTTTCTTCATTCTTTTTGCGCATAACGCACTGCAGAGGAGGAATGCTCATCTCTAGATATATCCTTTCATGAAAATTTTATAATTATATTATTTCTGCTGATGCATTTTGTAGATGTTAGTATGGTTGTATTATTGTCCTTGCTTTATGTGTTCCAGCTAGAGTTTCCTGTCACTGATTTTGGGCCTCTTGAAAAATCTCTTGATTTTTTTCTAAATTTTATTCATACGATACTACTTCTGGAAATAGAAAGCCTGTTGATAAATAAATCCAATTTGCAATAATTCCTTGTCAAAATTTTCTATTTAACCTTGGTTAGTTTGACTAGATCAAATAATCTTATACCGCAACATATCTTGACTCTCACTTTTCTCCATTAGTGGTAGTCAACCTCACTGCCTCTGTAAGTTGTTGCTTGCCAAATATGTATTATTTTATTTGGAAATTGCTACCAGAGCTGTTCATGTATTGAACTGTTTCTTCTTCTTTTTTTTTTTTGGTTTTTTTAAGGAAATTAGTGATGGTATATGTAAATATGGCTTACTCATTGGGAAGTATGAGGAGCAATTGAAGTATCTCAATGATCGGAAGGAAGAAATTGAGCAAGTCTTATCTGGGTTACAAGGTTTTAGCCTAGACACTTTTTTTTGTTCTAGTTAATTAAATTTATGAAATTGATGTCTATCAACTTTAAACAAATAAAGTAAATGAAGATGTCTTATGTCCTCTATTGGAAACTACTAAGCTGGGTAATAGTGCATGCCTCTAATGAGATTACACAATTTTGGATAAGATATATGATCATTTTAATGACTCTAACCAAAGGTTTTTTGCCGATATATCTGCTATTAAACAAGTACTGGTTTCTGGCAGACATTCTCTCTTTAGGAGGTTTTGATTATTAAACAAATTCATTATATGCTTGAAAACCATCCAGTTTAATCTCATGGCCTATGGTAAGATGTGACAGGTAGACAAAAACTAAGATGAAGAAAGATATTGATGGAAAGAGGGAGAAAGAAAGATGGAGATAAATTAGTATATTACGAGATAGAAGAACAGGGAAGTAGGGAGAGAGACACAATAGAATAAGGGAACAATTTCATATTTCATTAATCAACCATTATCACATCTAGTCAAACTGATAAATAGAGCCTTAATTATATCTTGACCAAGACCCAAAGATGGTAAGAAATAGAAATCTACTTGAAATAAGCAATTTAACAAGACTAGGGTATCTAAGTAAAACAAGAAATAATATGTAAATGCTTAAAATTGAATGTTTCAGGATGCGTACTTTAATGACAATATAGAATTTGATTTTATTAGATGCCTTCTCCCATCATTATGTTGCTAGTTTAAAGACAAAATGTGTGAATAGATGAAGTGGAAGTCTCACTGGTTGTTTTCTTGACTTGTTTACCAGCTTCAATTGAACCTAATATGTTGACTGATCCTAGCTCCTCAATTTCAAAGGAAGAAATGATAAGACGAATTCAAAGCAGGGGTCAAGCTGCAGCAGCTGCCCTTTGTAGTTTTACTAGGCAACATAAATTGCAAAAAAGATTAGATTTCATGGAAGATATAGTTGGCCTGGTAGCCCTCATCGGAACAGTTTGCACCAACAAGCTCAGCAGGTTATCCCCTTTGATCATTTTACATGTCTTAACAAATTTGAACACATTTTCACCACTGTATTTACCCCTCTATACTTCTGGACCTCCTCTTATACAGGATATTAGCAGAGTACTTAGGTGAAGATAACATGCTTGCTTTGGTGATGAGATCCTTTGAAGCAGCACAGACTCTTGAGTATTATGATCAAAATGGGAAAGTTGATTGTATGCATGCACTTCATAAAAAAGCAGCTGAACTTGGGAAGCCAATAGTTGGCCGATTTCTTGTTATATGTCTTGATGATATAAGGTACGGCATAGAGTTCCATTGTTGCAAATTTAAAAAATTTTATTCGATGGTTGGTATCAATATCATATGAAGAAGTTATCAAATATCATTCTGTCCCTAAGATTCCAAGTTGTTTGGCAGGCCTTACAGAGGGAAGATTGAGGACAGTGACCCTCAGAGGTGGCTGGACCTGCCACCACCTACCGCTCCAACAGGACCTCCAGGATTTATTGGCTATGCGGTTAATATGGTTAACCTGGATGACCACCATATACTCACTAGAACAACTTCCGGGTATGGCCTTCGAGAGACTTTACTTTATCGACTTCTGGGCGAGCTTCAAGTCTACAGAACCCGCGAAGACATGACTGAGGCTCGTGCCTATATAAAACATGGTGCTGTGTCTCTGGATGGAGGGATTTTGAAAGAGAATGGAATGATTTCTCTTGGTCATTGGTACGTATGAAACTCTCGTCTCTGAGTAAATGTATAAATTCTTAAAGATGAACAACTTGTCTTGATGATTTTATCTTTTCAGGAATCCTGAAATATGTTTTCCAGTTGCCAGCTCCGGAGTTGAGATGCCTGTATCTCCTGAAAGTTTGGAAAAACTGAAACAAATTCAAGAAAAGGAGGAGGTACGCGCGAAAATCACTGAAGCAATAGAGAAGTGTAGTAAAGGCCGAGAGAAAGCTCTAAAGAAGTACAACAAGAGAAAAGGTAAGTTTGACAGGTTATTTGGTGATGAGGAACCAGTGATCAGAGACAATTTATTAGAATATAAACAAGATGTGAATGAAGAAAATCTCACCTAGATTATCTGGTTTAGGCTCCATAATTCTACAATTATGTATATATGATAGTATCAAAACTTTGGTGAATGGAGGATATTTATAGCATAGTTACTATTTTGGGAAAATTGCTCTCAGTGGTTCTGTGATTTCGAATGCTTTGGGGATAAAATATTTTACAATCTCACAAAAATATGTTTCTGTTCTACCAGATTGAAAGGTCATTTCAAACACCCCATTATGTTATTTACAATTACTGGTATTCATTTGTCTGAACTAGCACTCAAAATAAACGTAATAGTGTTTTATGATTTTACAATTATATATGCCCCATTGACACCATTCTTTTAAAAATAAAAATAAAACCTCATCGAAGCCGGCTATTTCCATCCAATTTTCGACAGAAATGATATGTAGATAAAAATACTGGAGAAGTGTGCAGAAATTTTTAAGTTGTACTGAGATTAGGTAATCTTTTATGTAAATATCTATTTTATTTCAAAACTCAAACAAATTATCAAACCACTCAATCTTTGATCGAAAATGATTTCCTAGATATAAAATTGCGAAAAATTAAAAATATAGTAAAGTGTAGATACTTGATAACTTAGATAACTCAAAGAAACTTATTTCACATTTATTTGGTTGTTTGATAATACTTGATAAGCTTCAAGTAAAGTAAAATGTTAAGATGTCCTCGCAAGGTTTAGCTAGTTTTTAAAAATAATACCAAAATAGAGCGTAACTAAATCTTAAAATATCTCTTAAAATTTGACTACTATTACATTTTTTCTTAAAAGATATTAAAAATACAAAAAAAAAAAATTGAAGTGGTAATTTTGAAATTTAGTTGAATTTTTTTTAATACTTTTTTTTTGTAACCGAGATGTTCGGGCCAGCTTACATGCACCACGACTAATCCTCGGAGGAGACTAGCGCAACCACAACCCACTGTGACGGTCTCCCACTTAAATCATGGAGGAGACCATTGTGGAGACTCGAACCATTTTTTTTTTAATACCCTAAACCAATTTTTCAGATAGGGTAAACCGACTCAACTATTTAACAATCTGTTCAATATTTACTTGATTCAACATAAATACTCAATAAGTATCAAAATGAATAGTGAAAAAAACTATTGGATAAAAAAATTAGGCTTGACTATCTATTTAAAAAAAAAGGGTTGTGGTTAAATTTCAGAACTTTTCCTTTTTCAAAATTGCCCATCTCTCCGTGGTACCCGTCTCATTGAGGTTATTCTCTTTGATTTAATCTTAACGGTTAATAATCCTTTCATTAAGATGAATCTTAACCGTTGAAAGGGATTACTCAACTTACTTAATAATCCTTGTACAATTTAGTCATCAATTGCAGGAGAGTTAATCTTAGCCGTTAAAAGCAATTACTCAGCTTACCTTTGACACAAAAAGCGCAGTTTCTTTACAAGTAAAAATTCAATTTAAAAGAGAGAGGTCGAGTTGAAGCTTCGTCAAGCTCAGCTCAGGCATGTTTCATTCAAAGCAGCAGGTGAGTCTCGTTCCCGCTTTGCAATTTCAAGCCTCCCGCAATTTCAGTTTCTCTGTGCTTCGATTTCCCCTGTGTTTTCTCTATTTCCCTCTCTCTCTCTTTTATTTTTTTTATTCACGCATTTTCTCAGTAAGAATGCTTAGCATTACTTAGGTTTTATCTATCTCATGCATGTTCGCTTATTTTCGCTCTTTGTAACTGTTTGAGGCTTGGCGTAATGTAAATTAAGCTTTATGTAGAATCTAGTTGTGTTATCTGGCGAAATTAGCTAAGGAAATACCATGTTTTTCTTGCTTTCTGGAGATTGTATGGTTTTGTTATGTCTCAGTTTACAAATTGGAAGTCTACTTCGGTAATGATTCTGGGAATTGTGTCTCAGTTTAATTCTCTGCATGTACTAAGAAAATAGCAATTTCCTGTTGGGATTTTTTTTTTTAACTGCATGTAAACAGCAAGAATATTGTTTTATCTGGGTATTGCTTTTCTGAAACTTGCGGATTTGTAGGAAGAATTAGGAAAGAGAGTACTAGATCCGTTGATTATCCGCTAGAATTGCTGTTAGCAGTCATTTTGCTGGAGTCCAATCATATGGAAGTTACAATTTCTTGGAAATAAATTATCAAAAATTAATAAAGTCAGCTCAAGTTTTTAATGCTTGGTTGTACATTGTTCTTGCAGTTTGTGTATGTTCTTTTTGTTCTTGGCTCATGCAGGGAATTATGGCTGTTAAGTTATTTTGTCGTAGACATTTCATCAAACATGGTCAGTTCATGAGATTCGGTTCAGTTTCAGCTTGTTCCCAATTGAGAACAATCTCTTCAGAAGAACAGAATGTCAGTAGCCATAATAACAACCGAATATATGGTCATTTCGTTGAGTTAGATACAAGTAAAGTGGCTGAAACGTTGCATAGTTTGAGAAAGGAACCTGGTATTGCATTATCGTTATTTGAACAGTTAAAAGAAAGTGGGTTTAGACTTGATGTTTATTCGTATGCAGCACTTGTAAGAATATTGTGTGATTGTGGCTGGGGTAGGAGGTTGGAGTCTGTGTTTTTGGAGCTTATTAGGAAGGAGAATGATTTTGATTTTGAAGTAACCGACTTGTTTGAAGCTCTTTATGAAGAAGACTCAAATTTTTTGGTTAGAGTTTCTAATGCAGTGCTTAAGAGTTTTGTTAGTGAGGGAAAGTTTGATGAAGTTATTGACTTTCTGTTCCAAACTAAGCGTCGTGGATTTGTTTGGTCTATAAAGTCATGTAACTTTTTAATGAATCAGTTGATTGAATGTGGGAAGGTGGATATGGCTCTAGCGGTTTATCCGCAATTGAAGAGGTTAGGATTGAGGTCTAATGACTATACTTATGTTATTGTGATTAAAGCCCTTTGTAAGAAGGGTAGTTTAGAGGAAGCATTAGATATATTTAAGGAGATGGATAATGCTGGGGTAAACCCAAATGAATTTGCTTATTCAACTTATATTGAAGGGCTTTGTATTAATGGGAGGTTAGATTTGGGTTATCAACTTCTCCGAGCATGGGCAATGGCAAAGATACCTTTAAATGTCTTTGCTTATACTGTTGTGATTCGTGGGTTTTGCAATGAGAATAGATTGGAAGAGGCTGAAAGTTTGCTTCTTGATATGGAAAAACAAGGGCTTGATCCTGATGTATATGTATACAGTGCCCTGATTTCAGGATATTCCAAAATTGGGAACATAAGAAAAGTTTTAGCTCTTCACAATGAAATGACATTGAAGGGCATTAAAACCAATTGTGTGATTGTGAGCTTGATTTTAAAATGCTTATGTCAAACGGGTATGGCTTCTGAAGCAGTAAACCTTTTTAAGGAGTTCAAAGACACCAATGTGTTCCTTGATGAAGTTTGTTATGATGTGGCAATGGATGCTTTGTTCAAACTTGGGAAAGTAGAAGAAGCAATGGAATTGTTCAATGAGATGAAGCGTAAACAGATGGGTCCAGATTTTGTCAACTACACGACTATGATTTATGGTTACGCTCTTCATGGAAAACTTGGTGATGCTTTGAAGTTATTTAAGGAAATGAAGGAGACTGGCCATAAACCTGATATTGTTACTTATAACATACTTGCTGGTGCGTTTGCTAGATATGGCCATGTACAAAGGGCAATTAATCTTTTAGAATATATGAAGACACAAGGAGTGAAACCTAATAATGTTACACACAACATGATCATTGAAGGCTTGTGTATGGGAGGCCTTGTGAAGGAAGCAGAGGCTTTTTTAGATGGTTTGCAAGAGAAGTGTGTGGAAAATTATAGTGCCCTTGTTAATGGTTACTGTGAAGCACACCATTCAGAGAAAGCCTTTCATGTATTTATGAGGCTGTTGTCTGAGCAGGGTGTCTTGTTGGGAAAAGGGTCTTGCTATAAACTCATAGGTGAATTTTGTAAGGCCAGAGAAATGAGAAAGGCTCGATTGATCTTTGATGCCTTGATTGAAAGAGGATTAACTCCTGACCTGATTTCCTATACAATGATGATAAATGGTTATTGTAAATTAAACTGTTTGCAGGAAGCCTATGGTCTTTTCAGTGATATGAAGCAGAGAGGGATCAAACCTGATGTTATAACTTATACTGTTTTATTTGACAGTCATTCAAAAATAAATCTAAACAAGTCTCCTTTCTCATCAGATGCCCTGCAAAGTAAAGAAGAGGTAGTAAAGGCTTCGGTTTTTTGGAGTGAGATGATGGAAATGGAAATAAGACCTGATGTTGTATGTTATACTGCTTTGATTGCGAGGCACTGTAGGACAAAAAACCTTCAGGATGCCGTTAGAGTCTTTGATGAGATGATTGATAGAGGATTGGAACCTGATACTGTGACATACACGGCTCTTTTATCTGGTTACTTTGCAAGTGGTGATGTGGATAGGGCTTCAGCCCTTGTTAATGAAATGTCAATTAAGGGAATAGCACCAGATGATCGCACCAAGTCATCATTACAACGTGGCATAATGAAGGTCAAGAGAATGCAGTATCAACATTAAAGCCTATATTGAGTTCAGCATTCATGATGACTGATTCTCTTAATTGACAGTTGAAGACATTTAAGAGTCAACTGAGCAATCACTGATTATGAGGATTCTTTTGTAAGATTTCTTAAAAATTCTAATTTACATTTACAATCTTACATGTTAGGTGGAAGGTTTTGTTGACTTAGTATGGATTTTCTATTTTGATATTTTCTTCAAGAAACTAATTTCTTAAAAGTTTGTTCTTTCAGCAAGTTGAAAGCTTTCGATATTGGGACTTCTGAGTAGTTGGTTACAGGAGCCTATCCTGACAAGGTAACATTAACCTCATATGAATGATGCTTGTTAACTGTATTTTGTTCACTAAAATAATTTAACTTCGTCTTTATTGTTGTCTGGCTGGTGGTCAGCTTGTGATACCAAATAGATGAAGCAATGAACAGCTACATGGTGCAAGTTCCTTCAGTGGCTCAACAGATATGGAGAAGGCAACTACCTGCCAAAATGATTGATGATGTGGATATTTAAGCGTTTGTTGTCTGGAATAGTTTTTGGGGAAAATTTTCAGGTTCAAGGCTTTTTTGTTATTTGTTGGCTTCTATAAGAGGAGTTGGGTGGTAATTTTGTCTGGATGGTAATACTTAAACCTTTTTTTTTATTTTAGTATAATTGAGTTTTAGATTAGTTGAATCTATCATATGGTTAAATCTATCATTTTTGTTTCAGATCTAATATTGTTTCTCGCATTTCTTAGAGATTCATTTTGGCAAGCAAGGGTAGGTACTGTAATTTTTTTAGAGCACTATGCTATAGCAATACAGCATGGGCTGATGCAATCTCTGTGTGATGTGAAATGTTGTCCAAGTTTATTGGACAATATCTGGATCTCATTATGCATTGTCATTGTTAGTTATGTGTGGGTGGAGTTTTAACTGTCCTTTTTTTTTTTTAATTTAATTTTTGGACATCATTTTGCAGGGTTCTTCCCCCTCCGAATGTGACTGAGGCTTTACGTATAGGTCAAGCTCTCACTACAGAAATATAGGTCTTTTACTAGTTTATTGTTCCTGCTTTTCTTATATTTTTGTTCCATAGTTCATATGTTGACCAGAATTTTTTTGCCTTATGCAGGATACAATTACTCGTTGGAGGAGAATTTCTGGATATAATAACTTGTGGGTTCCTGGCATGGACCATGCTGGGATATCAACACAGGTTGAATTTCTTTACCATTTGAGTTGGTCAAGAGTAGAGTAATGCTATAATATATGATCATAGGGGTCCTAATAATGCATGCCAAAGAAATTTTAGTGACTGGAGCATGCTAATGACAGAAATCATTTTTCTGATAAAATGTGAGTGCATTTTAAGTGCTCTTGCCTGTGGTATCCCACTTCAAGTCTGTTCCTTTTGTATGCGTTGAACACACAGGATATGTTATTACATTTTCCATACTTTGCTGCAAAAGGTTTGATCTTACCTGGCCCTTTAAATGTGCATATGCCTCTAATCTTGTGGTGTGTCTAGGGGACAAATTGCTGTCCTATGGATATCTTATTTCTTAATCATTACAAGAAAATGGATCCAATACTTGTGATTTGATGGCTTTTCATTTACTTGTTGAGTAAATTCACTCCTAAAATGCATCAAGGTACCGTCCTGGTCGGCCGGTCCCACATACATGTTGTCAAAACTTTTTAATCCCTGAAGCATGATAACCATGTAAAGTTTAATAGTTAAAATTCTCCCCATAATTTGGTGGCCTATAGTGTAGAAATTCTACATTTAATGATCTGATTTTTAGGAATCAGTGTTCTGATTTTTAGGAATCAATGTTCTGATTTTTAGGAATTAATGTTCTGACTTTTAGGAATTAATTTTCTGATTTTCAGGAATTAATTAGCTGAAATAAACAGATTTAGTCCTTGACTAAATCTGGTTGATTAGCTGTCTTTATTATATATCCCTTAATCAAAGGGATTATTATTTTCTTTCCTTATTTATGGGAGATTTTCTCCTATAAATTTCCTTGTTCCTTGTACTGGAAATTCATTCAGAAATAAAGTTAATACATTTTCTTTTCCCTAATTATCTTTATGGTATCAGAGCGGGAAATCTGATTTCTTCTCCCAAAAATGGTGAAATATGGGGCTGCCATGACAGGAGATAATCCTGAATCTCCAACTTCCGGCCAGTCCCATGAGACACCTCACTCTTTCTCCACCACTCTTTCCGGTGGTGATCTTTCTTCTCTTCATATCACAGCCCACAAGTTGGATGGAAAAAACTATATATAGTGGGCACAATCTGTCAAAATTGTTATCTGCGGTCGGGGCAAACTTGGTTACATCACAGGTGAGCTTGCTGCTCCCTCCCCAAATAGTCCCATCTACAATACTTGGATGGCTGAAAATTCTATTGTTCTCGCATGGCTTATCAACTCCATGGAGCCCAAGATTAGTCGTCGCCATTTGTTCTTTAAAACGGCTAAAGAAGTCTGGGATGCAGCCCGCAGAATGTATTCAGATCTTGGCAATGCTTCCCAAATATTTGAACTCCGGTTAAAACTAAAAGCTTTAAAGCAAGGTACAAGTTCAGTTACTCAGTACTTTTCTGATCTCCAAGATTTATGACAAGAACTAGACCTATTCAATGATGATGACTCATGTTGTGCTGAGTGTATTGTTAAACAACGGCGCAAGCTTGAAAATGAACGGGTGTTTGATTTTCTGGCCGGGCTAAATCGGAATCTTGATGAAGTTCGTGGTCGTGTGGTAGCTCGAGATCCTTTTCCTTCAACAGAGGAGGCATTTGCTGAAGTACGACGTGAAGAGGGACGTCGTAAGGTGATGTTATCTGATGATCCTTCTCCTCTCACCTCTAACTCAGAAGGATCTGCCTTGGTGTCCAAGAATTTTACTTCGAATGGGAGATCCAATCATGATCCACGCATGAACAAGCGAGGTGAACGACCTTGGTGTGATCACTGCAATCGACCTGGTCATACCCGTGAGAAGTGTTGGAAACTCCATGGCAAACCTCCAGATTGGAAGCCAAAGGGAGCAGCAGAAAGTCGTGGTTTTACCTCAGCCGGAGAAACGCCACAACCGACACCTGAGACAAATCTATTTAGCAAAGAACAGTTAGAACTGCTTAAAAAAATGTTCAGTTCCTCTTCAATAGCACCACAGTCCTCTCAACATGATCTTATTGCAAGCACAAGTTTGGTGGCGCAAAGAGGTAATCCTGTAGTAGCTTTTAAATCACATATGGAAACCTCAACTTCTTGGATAATAGACTCTGGTGCGTCGGATCACATGACTGGTAATGCTTCACTTTTTCATACATACAAACCCTATTCAGGAGACTTTATGGTGAGAATAGCTGATGGGTCTCTATCCAAGGTGGAAGGAATGGGTTCAGTGGTCATTTCCGATAATCTGACCCTAAAATCTGTCTTGTTGGTTCCCAAATTATCTTGCAGCCTATTATCTATTAGTAAACTTACAAGGGATATGAACTGTGTTACTAAATTTTTCTCTACTCATTGTGAATTTCAGGACTTGGAATCGGGGAGGACGATTGGCAATGCTAAGGAGTGTGGTGGACTCTATCTTCTCAAGACTCATAGTAATCCTGATGAACAAACTCTATCTGCTAGTAGTGTGTCATTTCCTGGTTTGTCCAATAACGAAAATGCTATTATGTTGTGGCATTATAGATTAGGACATCCTAATTTTATTTATCTGAAAAAGTTGTTTCCCAGTTTATTCAATGATAAAACCATCAAACACTTTCAATGTGAGGCATGTCAAATTTCAAAACATGTGAGAAACAATTATCCAATCCAAGGTTATAAAACATCTCATCCTTTTTCAATCATTCATAGTGATATTTGGGGACCTTCTCGGGTTAATAACGTTTCTGGATGTAAGTGGTTTATCTCTTTCATTGATGATCATACAAGAGTGACATGGGTGTATTTAATGAGACAAAAATCAGATGCAGGTATTATCTTGAAAAATTTCTTTAGTATGGTCCAAAATCAGTTTCAAGCTAAAATCAATATCCTTAGGACTGACAATGCCACAGATTATTTCAATTCAATCCTAAAAGATTACTTTTCAATCCACGGAATAATCCACCAGAGTTCTTGCGTGAATACACCCCAACAAAATGGGGTTGCAGAACGAAAGAACAGACACCTCTTGGAGGTGATCCGATCCATTATGTACACCATGAATGTCCCAAGTTATTTTTGGGGGGAGGCCGTCCTCACAGTTACATATCTCATCAATAGAATGCCATCTAGAGTTATTCGTTTTCAAACACCATGGCAAACACTTTACCAATCCTATCCTCAGCTTCGAATATTCTCCTTCCTTCCACTAAAAATATTCGGGTGCACTGCTTTTGTCCATAACCACCAACCTAACCCTAGCAAACTTGATCCTAGAGCCATAAAATGTTTGTTTCTAGGATATTCCACCGCTCAAAAAGGGTATAAATGTTACTCTCCTGTTACCAAGAAAACCTATATCACTATGGATGTAACTTTCTTTGAGAATCAACCCTATTATCATAAAACCCACATTCAGGGGGAGAACTCAAACACAAATGAATGTGGTTTTTGGCTGCCTAATGTCACAATACCCGAGCCTGCCTTTACTCCTGCCACTAATGTTCCAACGGTTAATCCGAGCCTACAAAATGAGTTGGAAACTGAGTCTCCTTCAAAAAAGACATCCTACGGACCATATAGACCTTCATCTGAGCCTACCCTGCCTATTCTCACACCAGAAAATTTAGAAATGTTTCCCAATACACTCACTTCAGAAATCCACAATACTACTAACAAAGAGTTACGTGTTTATTCAAGGAGGGAAAAGCTCCTAGAAGAGGAGTCCCCAACATTTTCTGAGCAAACTCAAGAGTCCAATCCGACTAATCCAAGTTCAGAACTTCCAGGTAACACAACTCATAACTTTCACACTGATAATGACTTAGGCATCCCTATTGCATTAAGGAAAGGAGTAAGATCCTGCACTCAACATCCTATACATCGGTTTGTTTCATATAAGGGATTGTCCTCTCAATATCGTGCCTTTGTTACTAATATGTCTACTGTTGAAATACCTAGAAATGTTCAAGAAGCTCTAGGTAAGCTTGAGTGGAGGGCAGCTATTGAAGAAGAGATTAGAGCCCTTACGAAGAATGGCACATGGGAACTCTCTGAATTACCACAAGGAAAACGACCAGTGGGATGTAAATGGGTCTTCAACGTCAAATATAAACCAGATGGAAGTATAGATCAGTATAAAGCCAGATTGATAGCAAAAGGATTTACTCAAACTTACGGTATTGACTACCAAGAAACCTTCTCCCCGGTTGCTAAGTTAAATACCGTTCGTGTTCTACTCTCACTAGCTGCTAATCTTGACTGGCCACTGCATCAAATGGATGTCAAGAATGCATTTTTAAATGGAGACCTAGAGGAAGAAGTATATATGGAGATTCCACCTGGATTTGAGACCAAGAACAACGTCCACAAAGTGTGCAAACTTAAAAAATCACTTTATGGACTTAAACAATCACCAAGGGCTTGGTTTGACAGATTCACAAGAGCAGTCAAGCAACATGGGTCCATACAGGCGCAAGCCGATCATACCATGTTTGTCAAACACTCGACAAATGGGAGGATTTCTATTCTTATTGTGTATGTGGATGATATAATTATCACCGGAGATTTTCATGAAGAAATTGAGAATCTAAAGAAGGGACTCGCTAAAGAATTTGAAATTAAAGACCTAGGATATCTCAAATATTTTCTAGGAATGGAGGTCGCTAGATCAAAAGCAGGGATTGTTGTTTCTCAACGAAAGTATGTCTTGGACCTACTCAAGGAGACAGGTATGTTAGGGTGTAAGCCAGCTGACACGCCTATGGAACCTGGTTACAAAGCATGCTTAGAAGAAGAGAGTCCACCCATTGACAAAGGAGGGTACCAACGCCTAGTGGGGAAACTCATTTACCTCTCCCATACTAGACCTGACATTGGGTTCGCCGTTAGCTTTGTAAGTCAGTTTATGAATGATCCGAAAGAAGTTCACCAAGAGGCAGTAAATAGAATTCTTAGGTATCTCAAAATGTCACCGGGAAAAGGGTTGTTTTTTAAGAAAAATACCACCAAAGAGATTGAGGTTTTCACTGATGCTGATTGGGCTGGAAGCATAACTGATAGAAGATCTACAACTGGCTATTGTACCTACGTTTGGGGAAATTTAGTCACATGGAGGAGTAAAAAACAGACAGTGGTAGCAAGAAGTAGTGCTGAAGCAGAATTTCGAGCCTTAGCACAAGGAATCTGCGAAGGAATGTGGCTGAAGAGAATACTTGAAGAATTGAGAGTTACAAACACTTCAATGAAGGTATTTTGTGATAACATGGCTGCAATAAGTATTGCTAAAAATCCAGTCCATCACGACAGAACTAAGCATGTGGAGCTGGATCGGCATTTTATCAAGGAGAAGATTGAGGGTGGCATACTTAGTCTCAGCCATACTCCAACCAATCTTCAAATAGCTGATGTTCTTACAAAAGGCCTTCCAAGAATTAAATTCGAACTACTGATATCCAAGCTGGGAATGATTGACATTTACTCCCCAGCTTGAGGGGGAGTGTAGAAATTCTACATTTAATGATCTGATTTTTAGGAATCAGTGTTCTGATTTTTAGGAATCAATGTTCAATGTTCTGATTTTTAGGAATTAATTTTCTGATTTTCAGGAATTAATTAGCTGAAATAAACAGATTTAGTCCTTGACTAAATCTGGTTGATTAGCTGTCTTTATTATATATCCCTTAATTAAAGGGATTATTATTTTCTTTCCTTATTTATGGGAGATTTTCTCCTATAAATTTCCTTGTTCCTTGTACTGGAAATTCATTCAGAAATAAAGTTAATACATTTTCTTTTCCCTAATTATCTTTATATAGTAATAAAGTTTGCCTCCTAGATCTACTGAACCTGAATCTCTTCCTCTAATCAACTTCGTTACAAATGCTACCATGCAATGCAGTTATATGGGGTCTCGGGGAGGGTTCTGGGTAGATCATAGAGCCCCGTGCATCCTTGGATCTCAAATTTAAGTTGAGGACCTGTGAGTCCATCTACATTCTGTACCACTCCTAGTAATGTAACATGTATCCAGAAATAACAGTAAAAGCTTCACTGATGATCCAGTCCTTTGTATTTCTAAATTTTTATTTTAAATCTTTTTCTGACTGGAATATTTGGTTGCTTTCTGGCAGGTTGTTGTGGAGAAGAAGCTAATGCGCGAACAGAAATTAACCAGGCATGACCTTCGTTGTGCGGCATTTGTATCTGAGGTGAGTTTCAACTGCCTGAAACTAGTTTAAGCTTATTTACATTTTGACTCTCTATATATCTTTACTCACTTAACCACTTATGGTTTTGCTGATGTTGTGGTGGAAAGGTGTGGAAGTGGAAGAATTAGTATGAGGGTACCATAGTAACACAGCTACGTCAATTGGGTGCCTCTCTTGATTGGTCCTGAGAGGTAAAAGTTTGAATATAATGCTGTATTATGAGATTGTTAATGTTCATTATTTTTTTTTTCACTGGCATGTTTCTTATATATATTTTTATGATAATTTTTTTTTTCCATTTTTACTGGGTCTTTTTGTTTTACAGTGCTTTACAACGCATGAGAAACGATCAAAGGCTGTCACAGAGGCCTTTGTTCGGCTGCACAAGTAAGCTCTCATATATAGGCAAGTACTATCATTGGACTTAATTGCAATCTGTATAATCGACAATCATTTATGTGGATAACAGGACAATTTAATTGTTCTCAGCGTAGAGAATGGTTTTAGTTGTGTTTTATCAAAATTCCATTTTAAAAATATCAATGGCTGAACTGAAGTTGATGGTTTTAAGTATTAAATTTCGAACTGTCTATGTGGTTTCAAGTCAAAGCTATATATGATATTTGTCCTGAAAAATGATTTTTAAATTTTATTACTGGTTGGCCTTTTAATATTTGGTTGTGATGACTTTTTGGATGATAATAGTGTTATCTTAGCTGGGTGGATGATATTGAGTTTTCCTAATTATACTTTTTCTAGACAAATTTGTTCAATTAGGTTTAGCCTCTTTTTTTTTTTTTTTAAGAAAAAGGGAAAAAAAATTTTAAAGTTCAAATATCTATTCTCACTTTGGAAACTGTTGTCACAGTGACTTTATCGTACCCAGAGTTAGCAAACAACTGTAAAAAGGGTCCTATAGGTAGTTCTTTTATAACCTTAGATGAATGAAATCTTCATTTATCTGATTGTTTATTCGATTGTCTTCAGTTTGATGAGAATACATTATTGGACTCTTTTAAAAAGGAAGAGATCTTCAGCTAGTGATTTGGGATTGTGTCGTAAGATCAGCTATATCTGATATTGAGGTGAGCTGCTTCCTTTGAGTGGTGCAGTTTTTAGTTACCACATTATTTCCTGTTGATTTAGAAGTTGCTTTGGGTTTGTAGGTGGATTATATTGACATCAATGAAAAGACTCTGCTAAAAATTCCTGGTTATGAAAACTCTGTAGAATTTGGTGTTTTAACATCTTTTGCATACCCTTTGGAAGGAGGATTAGGTGAGATTATTGTTGCCGCTATTAGGGTGGAGACAATGCTTGATGACATTGCTATAGCTATTTGTCGTGATGACTCGAGGTATAGTCATCTGCATGGCAAATCTGCAGTTAATCCATTCAATGGAGGAAACTTCCTATAATTTGTGATGCGATTCTTGTTGATCTGAAGTTTGGGACTGCAGCTGTTAAGGTAATAATTCTCAGGTTTGTAGAATGCAAAAAAGAATTGGATTGTCAATTTTCTTTGAAGCAATGTGTTATAAACTCATGGGTAGAACTCACCCTTAAAAACGGGTTTGTAAGGGAAGGGAGCCTATAGGTTTATAAGCTAATGACTAATCCCATACTTAGTTGATGTGGGATTATAATATACCACCACATTTCCGACACCGACGTTTATGGCGGCCCATTCTGACCTTCCCAAGTCGCCCCTTCCGCAACGTGGGCCTCCCGTGGGCTAGTACTGATACTAGTTGTTATAAACCCATGCGTAGAACTTACCTTTAAAAAACGGTTTGTAAAAGGAGAGAGCCTATAGGCTTATAAGTCACCAACTAATCTCATATTTAAGCGATGTAGGATCCTAGTAGTATCACCAACTAATTCCATACTTAGTTGATGTGGGATGGTAATACAATGCCAATTGCTCCCACCTCCTTCCCCTTGCCCTTGCGGCGCCCGCGCAACCCCCCCCCCCCCCCCCCCCCCCCCCCCCCCCCCCCCCCCTCTCCTCCTATATATTTTTGTAGATCACTCCAGCCTATGGTCCGAATGGTCTTAAGGTTGGCAAGCGGCACAAACTTGGTTTTATAAACATTTTCATGGATGATGGAAAATAAACAGTAATGGTGGTCCAGATTTTGACGGGGTGCCATGTTTTAAGGCTCGTGTGGCTGTGACTGAAGCATTACAGAAGAAGGTATTGTTACTGAACCATACAAGCTGTCTGCTTGACCTGTATAACCTGATATGGTTGTTCTATCAACCATTCTTCTTACAATTGGGGATTGTATAGAGGTGAAAAAAATAATGAGATGTGCCTCGGCCTTAGGTCAAGAAGTAATGATGTTGTAGAGTCAATGATAAAGCCCCAGTGCTATGTTAGTTGCAAAGGTTTGGAAGAGGATGCTCTTATTGCGGCTGTTGACGCTGAAAATAGGAAAAGCTTGAGGTCATCCCAAAACAGTATGTTGCTGAATGGAGAAGGTACTCTTATGTCATATCACTATTTTTTTATGAATATTAATGAGGAAATTATCAGGGCAGGATTCTGTTGCTATGTTTGCAAGTTGTTGGGCGTGGACTGTGCTGAGAATATAGTTTCAGATCTCATATATTCTGTTCACTTCAACACTTCAATTGAGAAAGCCTAGAGGCGAGCAGTCTTGGGAGAAAGATATGGAAATGAATGATAATCTTTCCCTTCTGAGTAATGGGAATCTGGTTCGATAGATGTGATAGTGGGATTAACCTATTTTTTGGTCTCATCGACTTTGTGACCTGAATTTGTATCTTGCTTAGTTATTACCTAATTATGCTTGTATGGATGTGGCCCCATGATCAATTTTACTGATTTGATGATTAAAATTGACAGATGGCTTGAGGGCATACGTGACTGGTGTATCTCAAGGCAACTCTGGTGGGGTCACGGAATTCCTTCATGGTATGTTGCATTGGAAGATGATGAACTGAAGGAATTTTGTACATAGAATGATCACTGGATAGTTGCTAGAGATGAGAAAGGGGCACTGGCAGGGGCTTGCAAAAAATTTTCTGGGAAGAAGTTTGAGATGTCTCAAGATCCTGATGTACTTGAAAGCTATTGAAGCAAACCTGTTATGTGAATACAAGCAGCTCGTTGTAGCAAACCTGGTGAAAGCTACTGAAGGAAATAATTTTGAGGTGCAAAGATCTCGCTTACATGGTGCTAATCGTTGGGTTTGATCTCAGTTACATGGAACAAAACTACTGATTTGAACAAGTTGATATTTTTAGCAACCGTAGTGCTATAATTATTTATGTTTGAATAATGGTTGTAAGTGTGCTGAAGTGTTTACACATTGAAAGAGGCAAGTCAGCCCATTTTAGTTTATGATATCATGATGCTAGTTTTTTGGTTCTTCTTGTTTATTTGTCATTCAGGATGATAAACTTATAAACTTTAGTTGCAATTCTGAGTAAATGTATCAATTATTAACGATGAACAAATTGTCTTGATGATTTTGTCTTTTCAGGAATCCTGAAATGTGTTTCCGGTTACCAGCTCGGGAGTTGAGATGCCTATATCTGCTGAAAGTTTGAAAAAACTGAAACAAATTGAAGAAAAGAAGCAGGTACACGTTAAAATCACTGAAGCAATAGAAAAGTGTAGTAAAGGCCGAGAGAAAGCTTTAAAGAAGTACAACAAGAGAAAATATAAGTTTGACAGGTTATTTGGTGATGAGGAACCAGTGATCAGAGACAATTTATTAGAATATAAACAAGATGTGAATGAAGAAATCTCACCTAGATTATCTGGTTTAGGCTCCATAATTCTACAATTATGTCTATATAATAGTACCAAAAATTTTGTGAATGGAGGCTCGTTGTAGCATAGATATTATTTTGGGAAAATTGCTCTCAACGGTTCTGTGATTTCGAATGCTTTGGAGATAAAATATTTTGCAATCTCATAGAAGTATGTTTTGCTCTACCGCATTAAAAGGCCATTTCAAACACCCCATTTCGTTATTTACTGGTATTCACTTACCTGAACTATTAGTCAAAACAAACGTAATAGATTTATATGATTTTACAATTATATAACACCCATTAACACCATTCTTTTTAATAGAAATCAGACCTCATCGAAGCTGGCTATTTCCATTCAATTTTCAACCGAAATGATTGTAGATAAAAATATTTGGAAAGCATAGAGAAGTTTGTTAAGTTGTATGAGTTTAGGTAATCTTTTTATATAAATATTTATTTATTTTGTAACTCAAACAAATTATCAAACCATTTAGTTTTCCACCGAAAATAATTTCCTATATAATAAATTGGGAAATTTTTAAAATATAGTCAAGTGTCAATACTTGAGAACTTAAGCAAATTGATTAAGTTTATTTAATAAACCGATACCTCATTTGACATTTATTTAGTTATTTGATAATACTTTATAAGCTTCAAGCAAAGTGTTGCAAGGCTTGCTTAGTTGATTAAAAAAAATATTAAAGCTTAACTAAATCTTAAAATTCGACTATTATTTTTTTTCTTAAGAAAATTATTAAACAAAATGCAAAAAGAATGAAGCAGTTTTAAAATTTAGTTGATTCTTTTTTCTTTTTTTATAACCTAAACCAATTTTTTGATAGAGCAAACCTGTTCAATTATTTAACAATTTGTTCAATATTTACTTGATTTAACATAAATACTTAAGAAGTATCAAATCGAGTGTTTAGCTGTGAGTCTTGACTATTGAAAAAAAAAAAATTGGACTATCGGATTAATAAAAAAAAGGTTTGACTATCTATTAAAAATAAATAAATTAGGATGTAATTAAATTTCAAAACTTTTTCCTTTTTCAAAATTTAACTTACTGAGGATATTCTCTTTGATTTAATCTTAACCGTTAACAATCCTTACGTTAAGGTGAATCTCAACCGTTGAAAGTGATCAATCAACTTAGTCAATAATCCTTGTAAAATCTAGTCATCAATTGTAATTGTAAGAGAGTTAATCTTAGCCGTTAAAAGCGGTTACTCAGCTTACCATTAACACAAAAGGCACAGTTTATTAGGTGCAAAAATTCAATTTAAAGAGGGGGGAGAGAAAGAGAGAGAGAGAGAGAGAGAGAGAGAGAGGAAGAGAGAGTTGAAGTGAAGTCAAGCTCAGCTCAGCCATGTTTCAATCAAAGCACCAGGTGAGTCTCATTCCTGCTTTGCAATTTCAAACCTCTGTTTAGATGCCGATAAAATCCCATAATTTCAATTTCTCTGGGCTTTAATTTCCCCTGTGTTTTTTCTATTTCCCTCTCTCTCTTTTTTTTTTTTTTTAATTTCCCGCATTTTCTCAGTAAGAATGCTTAGCATTACTTAGGGCTTCTCTTTTTCATGCATGTTCGCTTATCTTCGCTCTTTGCAATTGTTTGAGGCTTTGCGTAATGTAAATTAAGCTTTATTTAGAATCTAATTGTGTTATCTGGCGAAATTGGCTAAGGAAATACCATGCTTTTCTTGCTCTCTGGAGATTGTAGGGTTTTGTTGTCTCTCAGTTTATAAATTGGAAGCCTTCTTCACTAATGATTCCGGAAATTTCTCGGTTATGCGAGATTGTAGTGTTTAACTCTCTGAATGTGCGAAGAAAATAGCAATTTCCTGTTGGGATTTTTTTTTAACTGCATGTAAACAGCCAGAACATTGTTTTATCTGGGTATTGCTTTTCTGAAACTTGCGGATTTGTAGGAACAATTAGGAAAGAGAGTACTAGATCTGTTGATTATCTGCTAGAATTGCCATTGGAAGTCATTTTCCGGGGTCCAATGATATAGAAGTTACAATTTCTTGGAAATAAATTGTCAAAAATTATTAAAGTCAGCTCAAATTTTTAGTGCTTGGTTGTACATTGTTCTTGTGGTTTGTGCATGTTCTTTTGTTCTTGGCTCATGAATCTTGCATTATTTCTGGGCAGTTACCGGAATAGTTTTGGGTGGATGTTAGTCATTTTAGGGATAAACTGATGAAATTAAAAATTTTGTTGATGAATTTATCTTTAAGAGTTATCTTTTAAGTTCTTCTATGAGATGCCTTTGTGTAGGATGAGAGTGCTAGAAAGTGATAAACAATTTGACATGCCATATATTCCCTGCATTTGGTTGGCATAATCGCACACTTTATATTGCATGTGCAAAATTTTGTGTTTATTGTAAATCTTGGAAAGTTCACCTTTCCAGGATTATAATGCTATTAAAGTAATAATGTGAAGCCAAAAGATATTCTCTTACAGATCTGAAATATAAAATATAACTCTTAAGGGTTATCTAAAAACGTGTCCTATTTTCTAATTGTGGTATTTATTAATTATCAATGTACCTAGTTTGAAGATATCGTCTTTTCTTCATATTCCTTGAAGTATAGCTAGCACCAATAAGCCATGGCATTGTTGTTTGGTTGTAAGTGATCCATCAAAGCAACAAGCTATTCCTTGATTGCAAAACCACAATATTTTTCTTTACTGTTAATAAAATACACTTTCTGGATCAGAGCATTCTTAGAGTTTGTGTTTAAGACCAATACATCTATGAATGGTTCGTGCTTCATTGCTACAAAAATTAAATGCAGTAGGCACGACATATATGATCCTTTACATGTTATATTACGTTTTATATTTTACTCTTTCTTTGTTCTGGATGATGAATGAATGAATAAACCTAGGAGAAAGGCATAGCCTGTACATGATTAATTCTCTTTTTTGCAGCTTTCAGTTCAAACAAATGCATTATCCATCCAAGATTCTTCAGAAACCATGCAAGTGGATCAAAAGGAAGCCTCTATAGTTGCAGTGGGTGGACTGCAGAATGGGGGAAATTTACAAGCAGATTTCATACTTTACCATTCTAAGGTTTTCTGAGGAAAGATATATTAGAACTAGTTTATGATTTTATTTTACTATAAACATTGAAGAAGATTAAAAGAATATATTGATTTTCTCCTTTGGACTGAGATTATAGCTAGATGCATAATTTTTGCTACATTCTAAATCTATCCCTTTATTTTATTCTAATAGCATGCTGATACTTTTAAAGGGAATGTCAAAACGATCTAACTTTGCTATAACTAATCTCTGTAGAGACTTGAAGATGGTTTAAAAGTGTTAGGCCAGAAAATCAAGCAACATGAGGACAACATAAATGCTCTGAAGACACAAAGAAATAAGTTAGATGATTCCATCCTTGATTTGCAAGGTATGCTCATTCTTTCAATCTACAATTATATTAATGTAATTTAACTCCATCCGGTGCTTTGCTTAAGAAAACTAAATGAAAAGTAGTATCAGAGCCTGCTTCAATTTGGATTAAATGGATCAGGCTCTAATTTATAAGAATAGAATGGACACGTGTTTGATAAAGAGTTAGTTGGCATACAGTAACCATCCTCTTTTAGGATATTTAACTTGCTTATTAAGTTGCACTCCTAGCTTTTAAATAAAGCAGTTGTCGCTTGGCAATAGTTCTTGGCAATCAGTAGATATCATTGAGGTGGTTCCAACAAATTGCGTTACTATATCCTGTAATGTTTTATTGAAAATCCAGATGGTAATGCTAGTGCAACAGTTTATGTTAGTTACATCTCAAAGGGGATGACATGTGACATTTTGGACCTGTAGATGATGTTTACAAGGGAACAATTTCATTGACTTCAAATTTTGAAGTGTTTTGAGGTTTTGATTTGTTTTGGTTGTGTATGACACACTTTGATATTTGGTTTTTTATCTGTTTGCTTCTGATAAGTTTTCTGTCAGTTATTCTTGGCAAGTATCATTCTTCAAGTGCACCTGAGATTGAGAATGAGGCTTCCAACCTTCAAAGTGAGGAGGAAACAACAGGGCAGATTCTTCAGCATGAAAAATCTGCTGCTGGAGTTTTTTGTCAGCTGAAAACACGTCATGGCACTCAAGCATCTCATCTTTCGTTTGCCAAGGATGTTCTAGGTATTGTTGCTTCACTGGGCCAAGTTGAGGATGAAAATCTTAGCAGGTTTGGTTTGATCCAATATTTTATTTCTTTGCTTCTTTTTTCTGCATTTAGGTGTTGTGCTTTTAGATGGCTTGTTTTTAGCTTCATTTGCTTGTTTATAATCCAATAATTTTGTTACTACTCATCAATCAGGAGACTAGAATTAGTTGTATTACTTGATTTTATTCAGTCAAACATGATCCATTGAGTTTGGCGCCTAGTAGATTCATCCTTTAAAGCTTGCATTCTATAGTTGCTTTTGTGTCTTCCCGAGTGGTAAGGAGTGAGATTAAGTGATTCATTGTTGCAAAGAGAGTTGAGGGTTGGAATGAGATAGAATGTTTACTTTCACTGGTTTGTATTGGGAAAAAGGCTGATAATCTAAATATTGACGACCCACGCTTTTTATGTTCCATCTTATTTGGAGTGCAGGCTGTTCTCTGAGTACCTAGGAGTGAACACTATGTTGGCAATCGTCTGCAAGACTTTTGAAGGTGTTAAGGCTCTGGAAACATATGATGAAGAAGGCTGCATTATTGAAAGTTCTGGTCTTCATGGGCTTGGTGCTTCTATTGGGCGGGCTATAGATGGGCGTTTCCTTGTCATATGTCTTGAAAATTTGAGGTATGAGTCTCATATGCTGCTTTCATTGATGACATGGATGTGCAATCTGTAGACATTCTAAAAACTTCTCCTTTAGCAGACCTTTTGCCGGTGAGTTTGTAGCTGATGACCCACAGAGGAGGCTTGATATTCTGAAGCCAAGATTGCCGAATGGAGAGTCTCCACCTGGTTTTCTTGGCTTTGCAGTGAATATGATTGATATAGAAAACACAAACTTGTTTTGTGTAACTGCCAGTGGGTATGGCCTCAGAGAAACTCTATTTTATAATCTCTTCTCTCGTTTGCAAGTGTATAGAACGAGGGCCGAAATGTTGCTAGCTCTTCCCTTAATAAGTGATGGAGCTCTCTCTTTAGATGGTGGAATGATCAGAAGCCCTGGCATCTTCTCCCTAGGATGTCGGTAAGAAAGTTAACCATCAAAAGTGAAGTGGTTTTTATTTTTTTAAGTTATTATTAATAATTTGGTGTGCTGTAGGACTTAATTTTTGTTTATTCTCCGTCAGACCTTTTTATTTAGTTTTCCACTTAGAGGCTAACATTACTTTTAGAATGCAAATGCCTTCAGAGATACTGATCCCTCTAAATTGGGACGGATTGTTTAGTGTCAATTGAGCAAAATGAATGTCCTGACATATGCTATTTGATTGATGGACTCTTCCATTCCTCTTAAGAGTCCATAAATAAACTCATGATTGCCAAAAGTCTATATGCTTTTCAGTTGTAAATCCCAGGAATTAACTCATGACTGCCACAAGTCTATATGCTTTTACTGTTTTCCAGCTGTAAATCCCACGATTGCAGTCAATGACATTAATTGTTACTTTACTGTCAAACTGCATTTGCTTTGTAAAAAGAAAACATTATCTCATGAAGGATAAAAGCACTAGCTGTTACTTGATTTTGGTAGACAAAAGACAATAGTTTCTGTTTGTTGTTTATGAAACTGGCATTTAATTTTTCTATTCTAATATTTTACTTGCTTTGTAGAATTTGTTGATGAATCATGATTACCAGTTTTGTAAATTGTCCTTTTATGCTAGTATGCTGTCACACATCTGAAAAGGAGATTCAGACCTCTGTGCTAGTCATTGCACAGCCATATAATCAAAATTGGGTACTTTGTGGTTTATAATTAGAACTTAACACTTTAATTTTAATTGATTAATCACGATGTGGACTTGTAGGCCGCTACTTATTTGTTTCTGAAATTTGAACATAAATGATCTTAGGCAAGATGTTGATGTGAGATTTCCAAAAGCCTCTGGAACATTAAACAAACCTGCTAGCTATGCTGCCACTGAGAGGCAGATCCAGGAGATGAAATGGCGAAAAGAAAAGTTGCAGGAAGATGTGAAGAGAGAAGTCTCACTATTAAACAATGCAAAGGCTAGTTTTGACAAGAAGAAACAAGAGTTCGTCAAGTTTTTGGCAGAGAGCTCATCATATGCTAGTCAGGTAATGTGCTGTTAATATTTGTGCTCTGATCGTGACTTATGAAGTAACTTTGTTTGTAATTTGAAAGGGTAAATATCCAAAATGGACTTCTGATATAATTATTTCCTTTTAAGATGCAAAAGTTTGTGAACGAAGTCATGCTTGCAAGTAGCTGTGCCAAACTTTTGACTATTTAGACAATTGTTATTTAATCGTCTCTTTAGTTTTATTTATTGTTATGGTTAATCTTTTAGGTTGTGCTTTTCTCTTTGAATTTTACTGAAATTTTCTCTCCTATTCTTCCTATTCTATGTTTTGTAAGTGTTTTATCTCAGTGGTAAAGATTTGATGTAACAATGATTGTCTGCAATGGTTTGGATGAGGGAAGCTTTCTGTACTTGTTAGGCTCTACCTGTTTATGAGCTCTTCTTTATGTCCTCTGAAAATCAGATAACAAATTTTTTATACTTATGCTAGCTGGGCAATTTCTGAGACATCAAGGTAGTTGTTAAGGCCATTATGAATCACAAAACTGTATATAAAGGCTCATAAACTGTTGGTTCATAAATTCAATTTGGCTTTCAGAAAAGAATGTAAAATTTTCTTTTGTATTTGCTGTCAGCCATAGAAAAAGGTTTTAATAGCTGCTTCTGTGCCTTGCCTCAGAGAACTGGATAGGCAATGTTTTATATCACTGCTGTCTAGCATTTTGTTTACTTCTCTTTCAGTATTTGCGAGTAAATTCAAAAATATGTAATTGATAAATTTATTAAAACCGATGCAGACTGCACGAGAAAAATTGATGCTGAGGAGATGTTGACAATGAATAAAGTCTGGTCTTAACATATTGTCCAGTTTTTTTCTCTCTCTTGGTGTCTGGTCTTAACATATTGTCCAGTTTTTTTTCTCTCTCTTGGTAGTTAGTAAAAACTAAAAGTTGTTTCTTATTGGTAAAATTGTTGAATCCTATGCAGGCTGCACAACAAGGGTTAACCCCACGATGACTTTGAATGAAGTCTCCCTTAACAAGAGAAAATGGAGATGGTTTCATATCCACCATGAAATTTAACCTTTAACTGAGACTATTATTCTTGATGCGAAGGCAAAGTCATGTGCTTTATTGAGCAAGATTGAGTAATGGCTTTTCTGGGATGCAATTCAATTCAGGTTGTGCTAAAGTCGGATTAGATCAGAGTCATGCTTTGTGTTTAATAGGATGTTAGGGAAACTGTAATTCATGATTGTCCAATGATGGCAGATGTGCACTGAGGAAAATTCAGTGAATTTTCATTTCTTCAATGGATTCACAATCATCAGTGATTTGTATAGTGAAGGCTGTTGCATCATTGCCTTATGTATGTTCTATCTTTTTTACATCTTGTGAGGCGTTTCATTATGGGGTTTTGTTTTTTCATTTTTAGAAGATTAATTTGATTATATGGTCTGAAATGACACTCCATTTTCGAACTGAGTCCTTGAATAATGTATTAGCGATAAGGGGTGAACATGAAATAAAAATGTGAATACAATACAAAATAATCAAAAAAATTAATTGTAAGTTTTCATTATAAGATTTATTTACTATTTAGATTCATTTGACATTAATTCTTGTTCAAAATTTTCCTCTAAATCATATATTTTAAATGATATGGTGTAAATGTAAAGTCTCATCATCAAACCACTTAGTAACCATTATTTAAATACAATACAATGTTTTGGATGATTATATCTGTAAAGTTCATGATAGTGTATGTAAAGTTGAACCTATTATAATTTCAAATTTCTTTATTTTATATTTAGTGCTCATTTCGAACTATTGATTTATTATAATCTATAGTTATAAATATTTAACTGAATATGATTTGATTATAGTAAATTAATAGTTGTGTGTGAGATTTAAAATAAAAATAAAAATTATGGTAGCCTCCAATCATATAGATGATAACCATTAATACATGTACATATATGTTGGTATTTTTTAACTTATATTTTTTATACAAATTTATAATCATTCATTTTTTTCTAAATAAATAGTTGAGATTTAAGTTAAAAGAATTATATTTAATGATATCAATTAATCAATATCTTGAATTATATAGAATGAATGTTTAGATATTTATCTAGTTTTAAGATGAAAAAAAAAAGTGAAATAAAAAAATGTAAAAAAAAGCCTGTATATGTATAAATAAATCATGCAACCCCAGGTTAGAAAATAAATGAAATTAAAATGTAAAAAATAATAAAATTTCTCAAATCCCTTAATTGAGAATTGCATTCATGGGCCTACGGTGCTAACAAATTGAAATCCGAACAACCTCTTTACAGTAAGGCCCAATGAGGTGTGAAGGCCCAATAACTCATTTCGCGCAAACTCTTCAACTTCAGTCTCTATCCTTCTCTGAAACCCTAGCTTCATCACTCTCCTCTGATCTCCTAGCTTGTTTCAAAGCTAACTTTTTTCTTCTTCCTCACTCACCTCACTGTCTCAATTCTCGTCTCTCATTCCAAGCACTGGCGCCGAAAATTTCATTTTGAAGGTATTTTATTTTATTTTGTTAATTATTCTATTTTATGTCTCGTTGACTAATAAAGCTTTGGAAAGGCGAAAAATTATGAGTCTACATTTTGAATGTTTTGATTCTGCTTGCTTTGGTGTTGAATGAGAAAATAAAAGTGGCTGGAAATTTTCTGTTCGGTTGACGAGAACCGGAGAGAAGAAAAGAAAAGAAAAGAAACATTATTTATTAATTGTGTATTTATCAATTATAGGAAATAATCCAAATTTATGAGGGGAGGGTTGGAAAAGTTGTTCATTTGTGAAAATTTGAACTCAGATAAAGTAAGTTAAATATGTATTTATCAATTATAGGTTGATTAAGAGTAGTTATTCATCAACATATTTTAATTAATAAATGAACGACGCAAACACTATTTATTACTCAAATGATGGGTCCGTCATTTACATCTATTTGATTATCAATTATTCTGCTCTGCATCCTTTGCTTGAAAAGCTTGGCAAATTTTGTAGTTTGATATTTACTGAATTTTGATGTTTTATCATCACCAAATTCATTGAGTTGTTTGCTACCATATACTTCTGGGCACTGTTGATTGCAATGACCTTAAGGTTGTCATTAACAATTTTTTTATTTAAGGATTCGTTTAATTCATTCATGGAAATTCCTTAGCTCTAACAATTGCCATTTTCTTATGCTTTCGTTTTTTAAATTTGTGATTCATGTTGTATTTGTGTAGTTTGGATCATTCCCGCTAAAAGTCTAAAAGCCACTAGTTTGTATTGTTGATATAGGGAAGAATTTTATGTTGAATTTCACACAAGCGTTACGTATATAGAGTTAGCAGGGCCAAGGGGTCATGGTTGAAATCGAGGGCTTTCACCACAATGTCTAACCTCTTGGAGTTACTTAAGCATTATGGTCGTCATTTCTAAAGAGGCTTATTAGAGTTTAAATGTAATCCATGTCCTCACTGTTTAAACACCATTCAACATCTTGAAGTGGGTACGTTTACATATAACATAGTTACTTTAGGTACTTGGTTGTATGGAGTGTCAAGTCATCCAATTTCCTTGATGTCTATTCAGTTAAATAGCAGGCTTCAAACTCTTTCTGAATTGGTGTATTTCCTGTCTTACTGATTATTAAATGGTTACTATTGGGTAATTTGTGCAAGTACGTATGATTTTGGTGCAAATTTTATGTAAAATATCAGCCAGAATTGTTCCCTTTGAAGTGTCCAACAAGAAGAGTAGGTGGTCTGAACTCGTTTCGCTTAAAATTTATAGGACTGCATACTATTGCTACTTCGTAGAGTAATATCTATGTTTCTCCTAAGAAAATTATAGGCCCTGGGTAAATATTCCAAGTCGAGGGAAAACAGTTGTAGTGGCAGAGAGCTTTTCTCTAGAATAATGTATATCCTCATTCATTTTTGGATAGCATCGAGTTTCGGGACAATGTTTTCAGTTATATTTCATGTTTGAACTGTCGTCGTCCTTTTGTTAAGATGGGGCACCTAGTTTCAGCTCTAAAGTTGCACTGATTGAACAACCGGACATCGAGTGAATAAACTTTATCATAAATGTAATTTTGAATATTGGCAGACAGAATACTTTACAGTTTAGGTAATATTCTAGTGGAATAGTTATCATTTGGACTCCTGAGAACATGAATGAAAATTAATGCTTTGTTGTTGTCATTTGTGGACTGATTCAAATCTTATGGTTAAAAGGTCTCCTAGAATAGTTGTTATGCTCTTCCAGAGTCTTTAGATAATTCTTTTCAAGTACTTTTGTTCGTTCCCACAATATTACCTTTTAATCTTTATATTTTACTAAATAATAACACATATAACAAATTGATTAAAACATGCTTTTTGCCTCTCATAAACAGTTGTAGGAAGTAAAACCGATGGCAGGCAAAGCAGCAAGTTCAGTGGCAAAGGCAATCGGGGAGTACCAATATCCATGGAGGGAGAAGTTGGCAAAATACAAAGATGAACTATCCAAGGGTGTGTGGGGTTACTGGCACCTAGGGGCATGGAAGCCACTTGGCATTAGTGCTCGTCGTCGAGCTAGACTCCGCAAGGAAGTCCTCCTAGCAGGGGAAGATTGGTCATATGATCCGGAGAGAAAAGAGATGAAAACCAAGAGGAAGGGACATAAGGTTGATAGGATAGCTGCACAGAAAAGGGAAAATACTGCTAAGTTGATGGAGAAAATGCCAGATATGTTGTTAGACTACAAGAAGCGCCGGTGGGAGAAGAAAATGAAGGAAGAGGAAAAGGCAAAAGAAAAATAAGTAAATTTTCAAATGTAGGCCTTCATTCCATTTCGGTGAAATGTTGCTTCTGCTAGAGCGTTCACGCTACTGAGTGATTTTGACATCTGTGTTGCTTCCTGAAGTTTGAATTTCTGAAGAGATGTGTGCTATTCTCTGATCCAATGTTTATTTCTCGTGTCAGTGCAGATAATCATGAGGTCATCTTGTTGTTGGTCTTGATTGAAATGGTATAAATCTAGCATGTTATTTTTATTAGGGTTTGTGATGGTAGTATACCACAAAACTCTTATTTCGGTCATAAGAAACGTTAGTAAAAATTGCTAACTCTATAATTATTAAGGAGAATCTCTAAAAATCAAACTTATTTTTGCTCTCCCTCACTATATTGACTCGTGAAAATCTGTTTACTGTACTTCATGAAACTGTCTTATTAACTTACTAGCTGTTGTGATTGAAGTAACATGATAGAAAGTGATGCCAGCATTCTTTGTTGACACAACATCTCAGCAGCACTCTAAATCTCTAGTGATAGTCTGAAGGTCATTTTTATTTTTCATGGTCTGCTGTAGGCAAAGTTTGATAGCATCATACATAATATTAGAAAATCATATCCTCATTATTGTATGCAATAAAATCTTCACAAATAACAGAATAGATATCTTCACAAAGTGGTTTTAAATGGTTCTGTTGTCTAATTATTGTATCTTATTTGATTGATGATTGCTGCTCTTTGTCTCCCCTGCAATTCGTCTAATGAGGTCAAGTAGAAGCCATATTAAGAGAGGCTACTAATCATGTATGGACTTTATTTTATTGTGATAGCTTACTTCTTTTAATAAGATAAAAAATTTGGAATAAAAATTTTGGGATCAGACTATATAAACCTTCTAATTCTAATAAAAAAGCAAAAGACTAAGAAATTATAAACAAATTTTACCTTGTCAAAATAAAAGAATTTTGTGGCATCATGAAACAAGCAGCTTCAGAACAATTCAACTAATTGGAGTTCATTCTTTCTCAAAAGAATTTCATGGCAAATGAAACAACATATTAATCTCTATTATCATCCCAAACCAGAACTCAGAAGACATCAGGGTGGAAACATTGTGTAATCGGGTTAACATGGTTGCCCTTTGCCTGACTCAAATGCATGGACAATGCATAGTTTTTGACTTGCAAGTTTTTCACCAACTCCTTCAATTCTTGTAACTCTCGCTTCTCTTTCTCACGTTGTTTATGTTGAATAACAACTGCTTTTTTCAGGATGATGTTCTCCTTCATCAATGTAATAGTCTGTTCCTTCTCCTTGTTGACACAGCTTGACGTGATGGACTTCTCAAAAAGGTCTAGCAATCTTGATGCACGTGCTTTGGCTTCATCCAAACTGGTAGCTACCACCATCTCCTTCACAAACAAATCCACCCTTCCTTCACCGTTCATGGAAAGATTTTCTGGGTCTGATGTATTTGAATCTTCATCATTCATTACTTGGGGTGCTGCAGCTTCTAAGTGAAGTTGTTGCAGCTGTTGGATCGCAAGCTCCAACTCACTACCACATTCTCTAACGGCTCTTTCCAAAATATGGGGCTCCTCCCCCTCCTCGTTAGAAAGCATTAGTTTAATTTGAGGTAAGCTTTGATTTGAGATGAAATTAGGAAGAAAATAACAGCAATGCCAAGAAAGAATTTGAAGAGTTAAATTGATAATGTTATGGATCAGATGAATATATATAGAGAAAAGTGTTGAAGTTTTCTAATACAATTCTATCAAACACTATATGAAATTGTAAAGGTCATAATTTTCCGAATAAGAAAAGGATTCCACTGCACCCTTGGTAAAATATAACTTTTCTGCCAATATAAAAAATATTAATATTTCCTGATAAGAACAAGTCAAGCAAAGAATATAATTATTAAAAAAAAAAAGCCTTAAAGAATAACTTGTGCATTCTTGATTTTCTCTCTTTTAAAACTTTTCCTACCAGGCCATCCTTCTGCATAATCTTTTAGATGTGGGATATATTTTTACTTGCAAGTTCCATTCACCATCTTGATTTGCAGAGGATCTCTTTGGACAAAAATGTATTCTTGTTATGCTTAAATTTTGGCATCTCTCATTTAACTACCGATTGGTGTCCAGTGAAAGTTTCGAGAGATTCTTCTAAAAGGATTAGAGCATGAAGTTGCCTTACTTCATCTCAAACAAATTTATGAGAAAATAATCACTTACAGAGGGTCTTTTTAAACATAACAAATTTCTTTTTTTTGGAACCGAATTCGACCTCTAATAGTGAATGTCTTCTGAAATAAGTTGTTAATCAAAGGTAAAAAGAGTTCATTCAAGATCATAAAAGATATCAATTAAAAGGGTATTTGCATCTTTTAATTTTGATTTTGTATAAAGCATCAAAACAAACAACATATTAGTTTTACTACAAATTAAAGAGCCATCAATTTGACTGTTATTGTAATTAACTCTAATATATGAACTATATATTGGTAAAGATGTACAAAATTTGCAACGATGGAAGATATTTATCATTTGTGCACAAAATGTGAAATTATAACAATAAAATTTCAACATTACCAATCTACTTTTTTGTTGAGAATTATCTTTGATATTAAGATCAATAGTACTAATTAATAATACTTCAATTATAATAAGCAAAGTAATAACAATAAAAAAAACCCACCAAACCTATGATATTAAGACCAATATTTTAATTAAAATAATAATAAATTATGAGTCTTCCAAAAATCTTATAAAAGTTCCAACGTTGATGAAAGTCTAAGAACAAGCTTGGATATTTTGTTTGATTTTTTTATACTAACATTGGTCAGTAATTAGCCAAGTCACAACGACATCGTTTTCTTTTATTAGCAAGCACAAAAACAATTCTTTCATTTTTATATTATCACATTATCTCGAAACCTCATATCTTGTTAAATAATTACAATAAAGGATATTTTATTTTATCCAAGTTGTGTTTTTATAGTTGAACTTGACGGTTGTATGTTCGTTTTGTTTGAGTATTTTCATCGCAATTCGATTCTTCTCTTCAAAATATAATCATTACCCAATTCAATTCCTCTACGATTCTGTCAAACCCCTCACAAAAGTTCCAGTCTTTTTGGCCTTTATTATCCGTCACTTTCCCGGGAAAAGTTACGGGAATTTCCGACCCACCGATGGCGGCAGTTGCTGCAATCAGATCCAAATCCTCCAAAGGGGCGCCCTGCTTAACGTTTTCCCAGTTCAGGTACTTGATGTTCAATTACATGCACGCGGGTCGCACGGCCTTGGCCGGCTCTCACTGCACGCAGCTTTCCAAGGACGATGATCACTTCGGCAACACTTCCTATCACTTTGCTTCGTTCAAGCCAGTCTCTCTCCGCGGTGAATTCGTCGAAAAGGGCACTCGGTTGAGCGCAGTTAAGGATTTTGATGGAACTTGTAGTATTACGAACTCCTATGGGGACCCACCAGAGGTGTGGCAGCCTCCTGGGGACGGAATTGCGGTTCGGGTCAGTGGGTCAGGTCAAAATTTGGCCCGTGGTGGCAGTGGCAGTGGCGGGTTGGGTTCGAAGGATGGGTGCTGGGGTGGGTCTAATTTGGGGAACAAGTTTCCAACTCCTAAGGAGATCTGTAAGGGCTTGGATAAGTTTGTAATTGGTCAGGATAGGGCCAAGAAGGTGAATTTTTCTATTTTTGTTTTGGTTTTTGTCTGTGTTTAATTGGTTTGGCGCTTTTCGGTTTTGTGTTATTATTTTGGTTGTTTTTGAAAGGTTATATTTATTGATTTTTTGTTTCAATTTTATGAGGAGCAAGTTTGGGGAGTGCTAATCTATTATTTGCTTGTTGAATTCTTGATTGAGAGTTGAATTTGAATGATGCTTTTAGTTTGTTTTTTAAATTATGCTATATTATTTGCGTGGAACTCATTCCAAGCCGTTTGGTTAGGAAGTGGTTTTCTTTGGCCTTTTTTTTTTGGTGCTTTTTTTACTCTTCCTTTTATGCATTAACTTATGTATGATATGTTTTTAGTGGTTTTAACTAGTTCCATTCAAGATGCAGCTATGTATATTTCGCTGTAATGGAACTCTTGTTACTGCTTGTCCTTGGAATGGCTTTGAATTTGAATTATGGATACTGAAGAGAAAGATATTTTTGTTATGCTCGGCATGTGATCATCTTTGAGGGAAGAAATAGAATTATGCTGGTATTTTGGAGCTGCATGTGGTTTATAGGAGATTAATGTTCGTATGTTTTGGATTAAGTGCCAACATTATGTTAACTAAAGGCAATTTTTCTCCTTTAATATATTGTCTGGAATACAGGTGCTTGCTGTGGCGGTTTACAATCACTATATGAGAATTTATAATGATTCATTGCAAAAACGGTTAGCTCTATTCCTTTAATGTGTGCTTACGTGGTTTTGTAGTACTTTATTTGGTTCTTTACAATATATAATTTATGGTGTATGCGAAGGGAAATAGGAAGCAGGACTCAGTCTTTTCAAGTGTGCATATTAAAGAGTAACCTCATCTTAACCATATATATAATGTTGAATTGTCTTATTATTGTTTGGTCTTCTTAAGTAGACGGCAAATCATAGATACCTTTGGTTCGCATATTAATCTAGTAGTTTTAGTTCTTCTGTTTGAACATAAGATTTTGTGTTGGCTATTTTGTGGTGTGCATGTCTTTGTTTCTCTGTGCATGTGCTCATGTCAGTTCCTTTGATTACTATTAATCATATTAGTTGAGAACAAGCTCAGTTGTTAACTTGTTTATGATCACATGGGAAACTAGGCCAGCAGGAGATTCTGATAGTTACAAAGCTGAGACTGTGGATGATGATAATGTGGAACTGGAGAAAAGTAACATTCTTGTAATGGGGCCAACAGGCTCAGGTAATTTAGTGTCATCCTTTTCTCGGCCATCTAGTGTACATGCATATATTCTTTTTTCATTGTTTTGAAGCATCTGTAAGTTTTGAACCAGACTTGCCACTTCTACAATAGCAGTACTTTTATACTAATTTGCATGCTGTTGGAGACGTTTCTGAGACTAGGAGCGTTTTCAATAATACTTTTCTAGAGCCCTATTTTTCCATTATGATCCACATTGACACATGAATATTTATTTGCTGTAAATTTTTTGTCTTCTTTCCTGGAATTTGAATTTTGTTGTGGCCTCGTTTTCATGCTAAACTGGAACTGTGAGATATCCCAGCATGGAATTTGATGATTAAATTTATTGTCACATAAGTGTCAGTTACTGGTCTCACCTGTTCTCTTTTAATGCTGTTTCAAGGACAGGGAAGACTTTACTTGCCAAAACCTTGGCAAGGTTTGTGAATGTTCCCTTTGTTATTGCAGATGCAACGACATTGACACAGGCAAGTTGTTGACTCATTATAATGGGTGTTCTTTTACTTCTTCCTTTCCCCTCTTTTCTCTATCTTTTTTCCAGCATGAATTTTTTTTCCTTGTCTGGTGTTTTTTGTTAAAATTATGAATATCCGTGAAATAAACGACATAAATCCTGCTTTGTTTAGAAGAATATCCTTCCTAGCCATGAGCAAACTTTTCTTTATTTTTAAATGTCTTAAATACTCTAGGGAAGTGTTATTTAGTTACCTTGTCTGCAACAATATATGTGTGTAAAATTTGAGCTCCATGATGATCTGCTCATTGGTTTTTTGCTTGACTTCTTCTTATGGTTGATTCATCCTCCAGAAAATGGAAGTTCATGTTCACAACACTGGTATCAATTAGAAATATAAGCATTTGAGAAAGTTAATGATGTGTTTTCTGTTTAAAAGAGACTAAAATCTTTGTAAACCCCTCCCTCACCTCCTCTGTTCTTGGACGTACGCTATTATAGTTTAAAAATTAAAAGAAATTACCAAAAATATAAAAAGATCAAAATACTATTTGACGAGGAAACGATGGTAAGGAAAAGGTTCAGATAGCTCAGATAACTAGAGCAGAGGAACATTAATTCTTGTTTTGGTGGTTATTTAGGTTTTCTTTCTATTATTTGCTCCTTAATTGATGCTCTAACTCTCCCTATAACATATACCCATATCTATGTATGTTTTAGGAATATTTTTACTTATTATTCTGCTTCTTTGTTAATATTTGGTTGCTACGGTTGAGATGGAGTTCTTTAAAAATCGCACTCATTTTGTTATGGTGATTGCATGTTATGTGCAGGCAGGATATGTTGGAGAAGATGTGGAGTCCATTCTATACAAGCTCCTCATGGTAACTTCTCAAAAACTTAGTTTATAATATTTTCAAATTGGATAAGCTTATTATGTCATGGAAAGTTGTTCACAATCAGCAGTTTTGTAATTTGTGCCCATAAGTTTATGATGGATTGCTGATCTAAGGTTATTCTCTCTTTCATGCAAATTTCAGGCCGCTGACTATAATGTTTCAGCTGCTCAGCAGGGTATTGTCTACATTGATGAAGTGGACAAGATCACCAAAAAGGTTCCCCTTGGTCATATTCAAGACATTTTTTTGTTTGATTTTATATTTTTGTACTCTTACATGTTATGCCTTTTTCACTGTCCAGGCTGAGAGCCTTAATATTAGTAGAGATGTGTCTGGAGAAGGTGTTCAGCAAGCACTGCTAAAAATGCTGGAAGGAACAGTAAGTGTACTATTTATAAAGTAGGGCCAATTACTTAGTTGATGGCATCTGTAACTCTTCCATTGGGCTTTGTGGAGGTGGCACTGTGCCTTTAAAGCAGCCTCAGGACCCAGTTGTATATAGTCTACTCTCTGGATGTGGATAAAATTCACACTTGGTCATGGTTATGTAAACAAACTTTATTTGATTTATTAATATTCTAATGTGTGGAGGTTTTAATGATCTAGGTTGTCAATGTTCCTGAGAAGGGAGCTCGGAAACATCCTAGAGGTGACAACATTCAGGTAAAGACAATGTACTCTGTGACAACTTTTCATGGTATTTATAGCTGGATTATCATATAATAGATATTTATTAGAGAACCATATATATGGAATGATATCATTTCATGAGGTATATTTGTTTTGTTATTTATCTACTTCTTTTAGGACTCGGCTGTGGCCAATTTCTTGTGCACACTCCGATAGGTTGCTGCTGTAGTTCTTGCGTTGGATGGATTTTATACTCATTTGATCATTGTAATGTCAGTTTGGTATCCTTCATGTTGTTATTTATTTATTTTTTTTTTTTTCCTGCAGATTGACACAAAGGATATACTCTTCATATGTGGTGGTGCCTTTATTGACATAGAGAAAACAATCTCAGAAAGGTTATACTAATATGGAAGTTACAATATTGACATTCTTGTGGTATTTATAATGTTCATTTTTTTTTTCTTTGGAAACTGAAAGTTGTTGAAACCATTTTTAGGCGTCAAGATTCTTCTATTGGATTCGGTGCACCAGTACGTGCAAATATGAGGGCTGGTGGTGTTACAGTTGCTTCTGTGGCATCATCTTTAATGGAGACTGTAAGTGCGCACCAATACACCAGTCATCAATTACCAATTAACAGCCGACTCCCTCTGTTATTCCACACGGCACTTCAAATAGTCAGATCCCTTATGACTCTTTTACTTGGCAGGTAGAAAGTAGTGATCTCATTTCATATGGTCTTATACCAGAATTTGTCGGACGATTCCCTGTTCTTGTGAGTCTATCAGCACTAACAGAAGATCAACTTGTTCAGGTAATATATTTTAATTTGCACATTGTTCCTTCTATAGAACAATTTGTCTGATGAACTAATCTATTTCAGCCCTTCATTCCTTTTGCTGCTAATTCTGTTTATAAAGGAGAATAGGATTGAACCTCTATATTTTTATGATCGTTGTGATCAGGTAGAAAATGATGAGGACTAGCTAGCATGCATCTTTTGGCTAGAATGATGTTTTCTTGCTTTCTCATGACTCGTGACTAAAACATTCTGATTGATGTGGCTTGCCGAAATTTCCAATCACTCTTTAGCTTTTACAAATACAAATTGATGTCTCATAATGTAATGGTTGCATTAGCTTTCGGTATGACTCCACTCTGGAACCAATATTTTGTAGGTCCTGACAGAGCCAAAGAATGCCCTAGGGAAGCAATACAAAAAGATGTTCCAAATGAATGGCGTAAGTTCTTTTTGCCTCAGTTTATTTCTGATGTTTATCAGAATACCGTAGCCTTCCATTTCTGAGAAGCATGATTCTTTCAGTCTTTCTGATTTCTCTTTGGTGTTGCTTTACTCAGGTCAAGCTGCATTTCACAGAAAATGCTTTGAGACTAATTGCTAAAAAGGCCATAAGTAAAAACACGGGGGCTCGGGGGCTACGATCAATCTTAGAAACTATCTTGATGGATGCCATGTATGAGGTATATACCCTTTGGTCTCATAGAATTTAAGATGGGTGGCTAATATGGAAAGATTAGGAAGTTAGGTAAAGTTGTTACCCGAAAAAAGGGCCATATTGCTGTGAATTCTTTTCCATTTCGAGCAATTTGAGCTGCGTCTCAAGGAATTTGGTGGCTGACAATTTCTTTGATCTATTTTGCAGATTCCTGATGTTAGAACAGGAGATGATATTATAGATGCTGTTGTAGTCGATGAAGAGGCTGTTGGATCTGAAGACCGTCGGTCTGGAGCTAAGATTCTTTATGGTAAGGGTGCGTTGGATCGTTATCTTTCAGAACAAAAGAGGAAGGACTTGGAGGTGTGTGATAAATACTCAAGTCTCAGCTTGAATTCACCTTTCATTACCTAATTTCTGCTTCTAGATCATTACTCATAATTTAAGTTGCTAATGGTTTTTTGAAATTGTATTGCAGACAACTGGGGAGGGAACAGATGCAGAGCCTGAGGTGGAATCTGAGCTTCCTTCTATTGTTGCCAGCATGTAATGTAATCTTTGTTGATTTTTAGCTGTAACTTCATCCGTGTACATAAGTCCACATTAATTTAATAATTTAATGGTGCAATTATACGAGTAACAATTCATCCAAGTTGTGTAGCAGTCAATCATCCTTTTAGAAGTTATCCGCCATTGTATGCAACTATGATGGTGCTTTCAGGTTTTTGTTGATTCCAAGCACTGCCAGCCGGAGTGGATGGTAGGGGGTGTAGATTCAAAAATGGATTTACATTTGCATCACTTCATGTTTTTGATAATGATGGTTGACTTCTAAGGTTTCATGAAATATATTTGAGGAGTAAATAAGAAATCATGTGATGAAAATGTTGTGTAATAAAAAATATACAAATTCTATCACATTAAAAATAAAAATTATAAAAAGATGAGGCTAGGAGATTTTTTTGGGTAGAGATATCGTAGTAACAATGTACTTGTTACATGAGTTTTGGTTTAATTTTAAAGGGGAGTGATATATATATTTTTGACCAATAATATCTTCAAAGTTAGTATATTATAAGTCATTATTTTTATTTCTTAAATCATCAATTTCGGTATTATAATTGATGAAAAATAAACAACTTCAGTGATGTGACTATGTGACTGATAAAAAATGTATAATCGTTTTGTGTTTAAAATTAAATCAATATTTAAGAGAATTTATTGGTATTGTTCCATTTATCCATAATATCACATCTGTAAATTATGAGTTTTTTAAATAAAAATTTTAATTTGAAAATATAATGAAATAAAATATCACCTTTATGTTTCCCACTCTTAGTTAATTTTTCTTCTTGATCAATAATGCAGTCGATGGTTGTTGGGTCTAAAAGTGATGTTTCTTACTCCAAATCACTTAATTTAATTCTCATGCAAGATTTTCTGAAAATCAGAATTTGAGATTTAAATTTGAAAAACAAATAATATTTACTTATTTATTATCACTATTAATTTCAAGTTTGAATAATTACCAAAATATAGACCAGTCTTAATGTATATCTTAAAAAATATATAGATCTGTGATTCAGTTATAAAAATCATTGTAGCATTTCATTCGATTATTTATAATCAATTGCTCTTTTTCATAAATTTTGAATTATTACAATTGCTATTTGAAAGATATTATACAATAGCGTTAACATATACCTGTCAATATATATTCTTAAAACATGCATAAATACTACCTACTAAAAAAAAAGAATAATTTTATTATTTTTTATTTATATTGATGCACAATTTTCAAAGGACCAGAAAGCTAGTTGAAGTTCGGACGGAAACGTCAAGTTCGAGTCTTGAGAATATAGACAACAGTCAAGGATATCAGCAGTGATACTGACGACAATCATCTAATGTATATGTTAGTTTTCGATATACTAGAATTTTCTAAGAGAATTTCAATCTAAAAAGCAAAGAAAATTTAGAAAAAGAAATATGCATACTTTACAAATATCAGGAGTGTAAGACCAAGATAATAAACTATTATCATGGACTTACTATGTAGATATTAGATTAATTTATGCCAAATTTTATATGCTTATAATAATCTATCAGATTGTTCAAGCATGAAAAGATATGCAGTTGGAGCTGCTCTAGTTGTGTAGTTGTTTGATTCTTTGTACAAACATGCAACTTCAAAATATTCCTTATTAATGTTCAAGTTTGGAATCTAACTTTATTTTGTCTCTCAAACAAAGTAGAATCTATCTATAGTAAAAGGATAAATATATTTCAAGGCACTTGTAGAAGAAAAATAAAAAAAATATATTTTTTCTTTTTATGATGGATGATGCATGTGTTATCAGGTTAAATATTATTGGTTGTGAGAAAAATATATATATTACAAAAAAAAAGAGAGAGAATTATGCTTAAAAGATAATCAAGATCCATGCTTGTAAGGCTTGTTCATTAAATTATCTAAAAAATATTTTTTAGTATATTAATGCACATAAAATTTGCAGGTTAGTTACAAACATTTAATAATTATATAAAATTTTCATTATTTTACTTTTAAATTGTCTTAATTCTCATTATAAATAATATTTTTAGGTAAAATTATATTGAAAATAATATTATTTTAATGGAATCAAATTTTTATACCGCTGAAAATTTTTGAATGAAAATAAAATAGTAAATGGTTCTCAATTTTTCAAAAACAAAAATTATGACTGTTGACTTTTTAAGATTAAACGTAGAAACCGCGACATATTTGTAATAACTAACATAACGTCTTCTTCTATATACATGAAATTGTATTTAATCTCTGAAATTATTAATTATTTTAATAAAACCATAACATCAAATTCTTAAAGTGAAATTTATATTTTAAATGAATCTGTAACATAAAATCAGAGACTCTAGTGCTCCAACTCCGAAATAAAAAAAATTGAGAAAAATTGACGACCGTCGGATTCGAAATCCCACTTGTTTGGTGATTGGACGGTGATCCTCATATATCTCTTTACAAAACTTGTAACAGAGAGATTTGAAAAAAAACAAATAAAATATTAAAAATAATAAAAATAATAAAATAAAAGAGACAAGAAAGGAACCTCCTTTTTCTGAAAAGAGAGGAGGAGCTGTTTGGTTTCTGAGAAAAATCCACATTTTCTCTCTTCTTCTAGAAAAAAGATCAAATTTTGCACAGAAAGGAAGAAACTTGATAGAAGAAGAAGAGAGAAAATTAGAGCTAGATAGATAATTATTTTATTTTATTTCATTTTATTTATTTTTGATAGATGGAATTGGATAGTATTGAGTGTGTCACCTCCACAGAAGGAATGGAAGAAGACGAGATCCATCACCACCACAATCTTCATCATCCTCATCCTCATCACCACCATCAATTTCCGTCATCCAAGCCTCACAATGCCGCCGCCGCCGCCACCAACAATAACACCAACACCAACACGGCCAATGCCCTCAATGGCATTGTGGGTCCCACGGCGATCGCTCCCGCCACCAGCGTCCATGAGTTGCTTGAATGTCCCGTCTGCACCAACTCCATGTACCCACCAATCCATCAGGTTGGATTTGTTCAATTTCGTTGCTTTTAGATGATTTGCTCAACTGGGTTTCGATTGAATGCGGTTTTGATGATTTGATTGGCGCTTGGTTGCTGAATTTTGATTGAATTCTTATTTTATGGTATGGTCTTGTAAATTTTCTTTTTCTTTGAGATTGTTGGTTGATTTTGGTGGCTTTGATTTGTTGGTTATTGTAATAAATTTTGGTTGGAAAAAAAAATTATACAGTTGGTGTTGCTGTGATCATCTAACACGTTTAATAATTGTGTTTTCAAGGTGGAATTTAGGAATTGAATTGGCTTCATTTTCGAAAGTATTTTTGTGATCAATCTAGCATAAAAATACGGATTGGTTTAATTTGTTGAAAGTGCAGTAGATGGACAATGTGGTAGAAAAGGTGAATTTACAGGAAATCTTGATTTTTTTTTTGTGGTTCCGGTTTATAGAAAATCTGGTTACTTTATTTGATCCCAACAAAAATTTTTCGCAAATTTAGACATGATTTAGTTTGAAACTTAAATACAAGTATACATTTAGTGCATGTTCCACATTTTTATTCTGAAATGCACAAAATCTGGAATTTTTGCCACTGTAGGTTTGTGGGGAACACTGTGACGTGAGATCCAAAGTACTTGTTTCTTAAATGTCAATTGAAAGAGTTTAAAAATAAAATTAATCATTCAGTTTAACCCAGTGATAAACTTCAACTTTTTGTCCCACTTGTGCAAGTAATCACATTATAGATATCTATTTAAAATTTAGAATCGTTATTCTTTTGTCCTATTTGCAAAAGGAGACAAAATTATATCTGGAGGGGTTGTTGTTGTTGGACAATATTTGGGAGATATAAGTTAGGAAATTATATTAGATATACTTGTCTGCTTATTAAAGGAAATTTTATTTTCTTATTAATTTTAATTTTTTCTCCTCTAGTATTTGTTTTTGTTTCGGGAAATTGTCTTTTATATATTTCCTTTGCTATTTAGGACTAGTTTAATATAAAGTCAATTGAATCCTCATAAGTTTCATAAGTTCTTCTATAAAACTCCCAAGAAAACTACGTGGCTGTTTGTGAAGTCATTCTTTCAGCAGTTTCTGGTATTTCAGTGGATTTTCATTGCAGAAAAGTAGGGAGATAGTGGTATTTGTTTTTTATCCGAACTTATCTTCTTAATAGAATTTTTATTTTATGCCTAGGGTCAAATTTACCTATTTGGGCTGTCACTCTTTCTTGATGTTTAGCTTTAACCAAGCACTTCATTATGAAAAGTTCTATGTTTATCTGCATGAATGTATTATTACTTGCACATTGTTGCTTATTGCAACCCCTGGTTAAGTAGCGATATAATATTTTCTAATCATAATGAAATGATTATTCGTTTGAAACTATATGTGTGATTTTTGGATACTCAAGAAATTTTTGATTACCTGCACCTTATTGCAGTGTATGGCCGCTGTAGCCATGACATCTTATAAAAATGATCTTCCCTTGTTATGTTTTTGGTCTTGTATTTCTATCTCTTTACGCACATTTACATAGCCGTATTGTTGCTTTTGGAGTCTTCATGGTAATTTGGAGATTAGTGAAAGTAGTTGTTTTAGCTCAGATGTGTTAAAATTTTGAAAAAAGAAAGCAACATATTTTGTCCTTTAGTTTCTTCACTTTATGTGATATTACATTACTGCTAGCGTCTCTTTGGATGGATGAGCTGCTATTTTACACTGTCTTTCTTTTCTGCAGTGCCACAATGGACATACTCTGTGTTCCACATGTAAAACAAGAGTACACAACCGATGCCCCACTTGTAGACAGGAGCTTGGAGATATTAGGTGTTTAGCACTGGAGAAGGTAGCAGAGTCACTTGAACTGCCCTGCAAGTATTACTCCTTGGGATGCCCAGAGATTTTTCCGTATTACAGCAAACTTAAGCATGAGGCGATGTGCACCTTCAGACCATATAATTGCCCATATGCTGGATCAGATTGCTCTGTTCTTGGGGACATCCCATTTTTAGTTGCCCATTTGAGGGATGATCACAAAGTGGACATGCATACAGGATGCACGTTCAATCATCGTTACGTTAAGTCCAATCCTCGTGAAGTAGAGAATGCAACGTGGATGCTAACAGTAAGTGTATTTGATTTAAGATTCTTCTCTAATTAGCTTACCAATGATATAAATATGATCGTTTCTGGTCAAATACTCAAATAGGTTGCCTAATGGTTTTCAGATCTAGGATTTCTGGTTAAAACTTTTTTCGGTAAAGATTTACCGTGAACCCTTGTGCATGCACGTGCCTCATCAGTACTTCTGTCATAAAACTTCTTGATCCAACTCCTTGTACTTGCAAGTGTCTCTATTGGTGCTTTTGTGCATATGATTGAAACTATGATCATAATATAAGGTAGCGGATTAAAACTTTTTACCCAACAGTAATATTTTTGCATTCTAAACAGTGAATGTGTGCTTTCTATTAAATGAAATTTGTTATTATGGTTCTCATATATGTTTTGGCTTTGTTACTCTAGGAAATTCTTAGTCTAAGATTGCTGTGAATGCATCGGGCAAGTTTGCATGCCATATGTTCACGCAATCCATGTTTTGATTGGTTGGATAACCTAGAATATTTGTAAAGATCAACCATATTGCAGTCAAGTGCAAAGACTATTTTGCCACTGAGTCTGAGCACAGCTCAAGACTTTCTCACTGAGCCTAATAATTTTTCTTTCTTTTTTGTTGTATCAGGTTTTCAATTGTTTTGGTCAATACTTCTGCCTTCACTTTGAAGCCTTCCAACTTGGCACAGCTCCAGTTTACATGGCATTCCTCCGTTTTATGGGTGATGAGATTGAGGCTCGCAACTACAGTTACAGCCTAGAGGTTGGGGCAAATGGCAGGAAACTCATTTGGGAGGGTACACCTCGAAGCATCCGGGATTGCCACCGGAAGGTTAGGGACAGCCATGATGGTCTCATTATCCAAAGAAACATGGCACTTTTCTTCTCTGGTGGGGACAGAAAGGAGCTGAAGCTAAGAGTAACCGGGAGAATATGGAAGGAACAACAAAATCCAGATGCTGGTGTATGCATACCAAACCTATGTAGCTAAGATGTGTACCTAAGCGGTGATTTTGTATAAATTTTCGTGATTTGTTTGGTATATTTTCTGGTGTGTTGAGCTGTGCCAACTTTTCTGGGTGTGTTGTAACGGGATTGAGAAAGGGCTTGTGCATTTCAACTTCAGTAAATTGTATAAGAACAGATTTTCTTCTTTAATGATGATTCAATCATTCTCCAATTAAGACTAGACTCTGCATCTGTAATATACATTGTAGTGCGTAATACCATCTTTGAGTATTATTTTCACTCACAATATTTGACCCCGTACTTCGAAAACATACTAGAGCAATAAAATAAAGATTCATGAAAGCTTAACCTAACTCACAGAAAACCCAAACAGTATGCAACGCCCGGTGCAATATGGACAATACCCTTGTTCGGATTGTTGTTGGGCACAAACATCTATTCCCGCAAACGCCAACAATTGGTTTCTGCTAATATGTCAGTTTAGCTTGTTTAAATATCTTGGTCACTTTGCATCTTTGATCTCTTTTGTTTTCTTGGGTTTTTTCTACCAACCAATAATACGTTGAACAATTAGCCACCATGATGGCGTAGGTCTCTCATACATGAAGAATTTACACCAATGTCAAAGAATCTAATAATTATTATAGTTCCAGTACTTGATTCAGTGCAGAAGTTCACTAGCAAGAAAATGGTCAAATAAACCTTCCTAGTTTCCAACATTCCTAGTTACATTGTATTAATCGAGTAGAGTAGCAGAATCACTAAGTTCATGCTCCAAAACTAATTCAATTGAGCATCACAAAGTTTGACCATTTCTTTATCAACACATTCAAGCGTTTACCTGCCCAGTTTCACATCAGCATTTTTGTCTTTATTTAATTCTCAGCTTTAACAGCTTCTTCTACCGAATCAGAATTAGCTGAAGTAGATTCCTCAACAGCAGCTTCCTCAACATTCTCTTCTTTCCCAGCTTGTGCTTCACCAACTGAACCAGTGGAGGAAGCCTCCACAGCATTAGCATTATCGGAGTTCTCTGATTCAGCTTCTTTATTTCCAAATAATTTTGAAGGAATCAAAGAAGAGATGGCAGCTCTTGCACTCTTCTTCGCTGCTTCAGCAGCTTCTGCCTCTTTAGCCTTAGCTTCAGCTTTCTGCCTTTCCTTCTTCTCCATAAGCTTTGCCAAATCTTCTTCTCGCCCTTCTTTCCCTAATTCTCCTTTCACAAATTCCTGCAACTCCTCATCAACTTCAGTCCCATCATCATCCAAAATGTTATCTACAATCTTAAGCACCTCATCCAATCTCCCAACATCACTCAAAGCCTTCATCATAAACTTATAACTTTCATTATCCATCTTCAGCTTCTTTACCATTATATCAAAGAAGGATTTTGCCTCGTCAATCTTCCCCACTTTAACCAACTGATCAACCAATCTGTTATAAACTCCCAAGTTCGGTCTCAAGCCTGCGTCAATCATCTTCTGAAAATAAGCTGCCCCATCGTCAACCCTACCCACTTCAAAACATGTATCCATCAACAGACCACAAGTATACTCATCTGGATTCACACTCTTCTCCCCCATTTCTCCATAAAGCTTTTCAGCCTCAGCCAACATTCCATTCTTACACAACTGATCAATCAAGTTATTAAATGACAATGTATCAGGACTACATCTATACTCACCCATCTGCCTGAAAATCTCAATTGCATCCTCAAACTTCCCCTCGGCACAATACCCATCAACCATCACATTAAAGCTCCCCAAATTCACTGCCAACCGCTTAGGAGGCTTATGTTCATTAATCATCCTATCAAACAACTTCAAAGCCTCATCAAACTTCCCATTCTTAAACAATGCATCAAGCACCGAATTATACGCCACCGCACTCATTTTCACACTGGAGTTCTCCCCCACAGCCTCATTATAACACCCCATAGCCTCCTTCTCCATACCCTTCATGAAATAACCCTTCATCAAGCTTCCATATACAACGCCATCACTCACATCTCCACCCAACTTCTCTTTCAGCTCCTCATAAACCTCAAAAATCCGATCTGAATCCCCATTTCTAACACAACCCAACATCAAATAGCTATAAACAACAGGATCACCCACAAGACCCTTAACAAACATATCTTCCTTCAACTCCATAGCTTTCTCAACTTTCCCATTATCGACCAACCCTTTAATTAAAATTCTATAAGTAGTCGGCGACGGATTAAACGGCGCGTCGTTTATGAACTGCTTGTAATGTTCAAGCGCAGTATCAGGCTTTTTACAATCCAAATAAGTTTGAAACAAAAGGTTGTAAGTAATCACATTCGGCGCCACGCCAGCTTGAGTGATGAATCGATGAAGCGACAGAAGATCCGAGTACTTCGACTGCCGAAGCTGCGCCGTCATCACGGCGTTAACGGTGAAAATCGTGGGACGACAGTTAGAATAAACGGAGTGGCGAGTGAATAAGGCCGCCTCTTCGAGGTCGTTCTGACGGATGAGAGTCAAAATCCGGTTGTGGAGGTTGAGACGATTGCCGGAAACGGCGGAGACCGTTTCCGGAAGCTTCGGGGCGTTGGGGTTCTGGATGGGTTTCGGCGGTTGTTGCTGCTGTTGGGAACGGTGGAGAGAAGAGAGAGGTGGTTCGATGCGGAGACGGCGTTTGCGGCGGCGACGCTCCGCGGCGGCTTCTTCTGGGGTAGCGAAGGAGAGGAAACGCAAGGTGACGAAAGGCGGAGGAAGACGGCGGTGGTGGTGGCGGGCATTGGTTAGGGTTTTGAGGTGGGTGAGGAAGGTGGGTTTGGAGAGAGCCATTGATTTGATTTTATGCAGACGGAAATGTATAGATAGGGTTCTATAAGGGTTTAGACTCTAGAGAGGACGAGGGATACGGTGTCGTTTACTGACTGGGCACTGTAGGGACTGTAGTGAAGGCTTTTGATTGGGCCTTCACATCTCGTTAAATGGGTTTGATTTTGGGCCAAGGGTTGGGTAGACCGTGGACCTTAAGTGGTCCAAATGGAGCTATCATGAACAAGTAGGGATAAATATTTCCTATCAGTCGCTCTAATTCAAGGTTTGTTCATCTACTTCTATTGGGGATATGTTGGTCATTTCTTATCAAAAACTTGTTCAAGGATTGTAAAATTTACTTTTTTCGATCCCATTATATTATTTTTTGGGGATTTTAGACCAAACTTCTAATAAACTTTTGCTTTCAACTATTCTAACACTGAACTCTTTCATATAATTCGCTTCATTGCTCCACTGCTTGACAGGGAAGCCCGGGCCTCCCCCAACCCAAAATTTTTCTTCAAATAATATATAAATAGGTTAAAATTTTGTTACATTTCAATTCATATATTCTTTTTTTTCCAATTTGACCCCTTTAATTAATGTTTTTTTTTTGGACGTCCCTCTTTAATATTTATATCACATTGGTCCCCTAACTCTCAATTCCTGGCTCGGCCCTAGACTTCAAGCTTCAAGAAAATTTGAAAAAATGACTCAATGTCAACAAGTACAAACACTAATTAAATATTACAAATAGGCTTAGAAGCCACTGGATAGATGTTAAACACTAAAACAAGTTACGAGTTAAGATAAACCTCTAATTAATTATACTTATAATACAACTAAATGCAAACAAAAGGTGTTGAATGTCGTGTTCATGGTATACGTGTAATCTCTTGCATATTATAAATATATACTTTTTAATTTCTTGCCAAATTCGTTGGAATCTCTAATTAATTAACATTCATCGCATGCATTCAATCGTTGGCATCCCTTTCATTAGAACTTTGTTTTCTTGGATGCAACATATAATTAATTGACTCAACTCTACAAGTTGGAAAGGAGAAGAAAATGACTTCATATTATATATGAAATTTTATGATCAAAGTTGAAAAGCACAATCAAACAACTATTATCACATTAGATATTATCAGGCTGAGAGATCACTGAAGAAAATGACTTCAGAAACATATTTCTATTGTACAGCCTCTCCCTTATTCTAATGTCTACATCATTTTATTTATAAAATTCAGATCAAAACTTTCAAGTTAAAGATAAATCTTTAGTAAATTCTATATTTTTATCCACATTTACGTTCAATAATTATTGAGTTTAGCTTTTTTTCTTCTATTTTTTTAAAATTTTCTCCGTTTAGTCACCCCATATGCATAGATAGCTAGAGAGTTCATAGTCCAAAATTTGTGAGATTAATAGTTTTTTTATCGCTTAAATCTTTCTAAAAGATGAATTAAAAAAAAAAAAGAAATTAGGGTGTAAGTTAAGATGATTATTTGCCAAAAATGTGTGTAAGATAATAATATTATGTTCAATTATAATTTTAGTACTTCTTAGTAAATTATTTTAACAGTGTTTTAATAATATTTTTTTACTAAAAAATAATAGGTGGTCTTTGTAATTATTTAAATTGAAATAATTTTTAATTAAAAGAACAATGCATTAAAAAAATAATGTTTGCAAATAATTCCACGTTATATGTATATATATACATAGTTGACAATATATGTGGCAAATTGCGATAAGAACTTTGTCATTAGCTTAAATATTTTATATTCCATATTGAAAGTGAACGTTCAAGTTGCACCTGAGCAATAGCTATCGCGTTAGCAATCAGGGTCAGCGCAGCCACAGTGGCAACCATGGCGGTTGCCTTGCGCCCCCAACATTGACAAGGCCACATATTTTTGCTTCGCACCTTCAAATTTAATAAGGTTTCAATCCAATTACATTGAAGCCCCATATGTAATTTAGTTTATAATAAAGCTCCATATCTCTAAGTTCAATAAGGCTCTAAAAGTCAATTTAGTTATATTTAAGTCCCATATGTGATATGTCTATTTAATTACATAATAAAGCATCATATTTTCAAGTTCAATAAGACCCTAAAAGTTAATTTAGTTACATTAAGGTCCCATGTTTCCAAATTTCATAAATCAGGCAATTTTTTTAGGTCCGATAGTTTAGAGCTCCAAAAATAATTACAAAACATTTTTTTTGTTAAAAATTTGTATAATCAAGTTTCTTTTTAAATATATTTTCAAGTTCTATAACTCCATTCTTTAAATATTTTTAGCGATATTGTTTTATTTATTTTTTATTCAATATGTATCAACGTTTAGTTAATTAATTTTTAATTTTAGGTATGTCTATTAGAAAATAAGAATCTATATATGAAAAAAATTAAGAAAAATTTTAAAAATTCATAAATCCTAATTGTTTTGATAAATTATCAAAAGTAATATAAATATGTCAATGAATTTTAATACTTGACTAGGTTCCACTATCTTCATTTAGGGACTAATTAACTAATAATCTATTAACCAAATAAATAGTTTACATACACTAATGATCTTACCTAACTTAAAAGTCCCTCTAATTATCACATATCGTTGTGGATATTTCTCCGAAATCTCATCTCCACATTCCTCATGCAATCTTCGAATTTGATGCTCGAATACTTTGAATGCGTATGTTGATAAAAATCCAACATATTAGATCTAACGTGTTTGTTAATATTCTTTGTAAAATTCACATTACTCTAAACTAAAAGCAACTGTGCAACATCAATTTTATTTTAGTTAATCTACTTATATAATAAAAATGGAAATAAAACTTTGATATTTTATGTGCTTAATGCCCAAAGAAGAGAAAATCGATATATTTTTATATATAAAGAGAAATGGGAAAAATGCAAAAATAATCGAATAACGGGGTGTCTATAATAAATAATCTTTTTCATGAGAATTTATTGCTATAATCTTATATGAGGTTCGACAGTATCCAATGATATTCAATAGGTGCGTTCGATAGTATTCGATACTTAATAAATAGTATTGACAGCATTAAACATTCGATGAATAACATCCGATATTCGACAGAAGATTATAACATATAAATTTTTAGATGCAAATTTGTTTTATAATTCATATTTAAATTTGTGATATATATATTTTTTTAACTTTCATTTCTTAAAAGGACCGGTTACACGGGAAAAATGCACGAAATTCAAATAGTAAAATACTATAAAGGAGCTGTTGTTTAATCTTCTCTTCTCTAATTTTTTATTCGATTTGTTCATAGTTGGGGGATGATCATGGAATTAATTATCTAATTAATTATCATCGATCAATGCCACTTAAGTAAACTTCAACAAAAGTCAAAAAATTAGATCTTAGCAAGATTTTCACTTTACAAACTCAATCTTGAGCAGTGACAGCCAATCAACTTTAAAGTAACAAAATTAGAAATTGTGTGATGTCATACTACAGGTACAGACTGCAAACTCAATTATTCATTCTCATTCAACTTTCTATTTTGGATTTACGGGTATAATATGATTAAGGGAATTGTTAAATATATAGTGGTAATAAATATGGTAATTAATGTTATTGGTATAATTACTTCTATTTAGTAATGAAGTAATTAATAATTAATATTTGGGATATCATATGAATCATATAAACCTTAGAAGGGAGGGCTCTTAATTTCACTATGGTTAACATATTAATTTGTAAGTTATCTTATAAAATCTTTGTTAAAAAAATTTTAATTGAATAAATAACTATTAGGAGTTTTTTTTTTTTTTTTTGTGTCAATGGATTTATCATAACAAATTTGTAATCTCTGAGGAGGAGTTAGTTTATGAATAGTTAAAAGCTTTTATTTTTTATTTTTTATTTTTTGCGTTGTAAAATACAAGATCAGTGTTTGGTCGTAAACTTAATTGAGTTCTATATGAAAAATACATAGAAAAATCTTTCAATCCACGTGACATATTGACTTTAAGGGCAATCGTCAATCTAAAGCAAATGTTAGCAAAATTGACTCTCTAACTCTCCTCTTTATTATAATCAAAGTATATATGCATGTTTATGCTGGAGAAAAGGAAGAAGATGGCGCGTGGAAATTGGTAAGCATTTCATGTAGTAGAAATTGGAAGTCAAAAGGAGATCAAGATAGAGTAGTGAAAGAGATGTGATGAAGAGATTGAGAGGTGGAAGTCAAGATGGGATAAGAGTGTGTGTGTGTGTGCAAGAGATAGAGTGAGAGTATAGAAGTCGACTTGTTTTCTTCCTTTTTTTATGTCTAGCAAAAACGAAAGAGTAGAGGGTATATATCGAAAGCTTCATCGTTGGGTTACTAGATAAATATGTATCTTTGACTATAAATAGAAAAAATATTTAATACTTTATAAAATATCTAACATTTCACAACACTCCTCCTTTAGATATTATTATAATCGTAGGATAATTACAATTATATCTTATTTTACCGAGAAAAAACCTAATAGGATAAAAACATCAGCAAAAAAATATAAGTATATACTAAATGACATGGACATGCTTTACTGTCTCATTAAAAACCTTGTCAGTAAAACCGAGTGGAAAAAACCTGGTCAAGGAAAAAAGAGTATAATGCACATAAATATCCATAATACTCCCCCTGATGACAACTTCTCCTAATTGTAACAACAAAGCAACTTTTTATCAACTTGGTTGCTTTCTGAGCCGTCGCATGCCAATGTCGTATACTAGTTTCTCAAATGTTGATGTTGGCAATGTCTTAGTAAACAAATCTGCAATATTATTGTTGGAACGGATCTGTTTCACATCAATTTTTCTGTTTCTTGAAGTTCATAGTGTAGAAGAACTTTGGAGAAATATATTTGGTTCAATCTCCCTTGATATATCCTCCTCTAATTTGCGCTATACAAGCTACATTATCCTCATATATATTTGTTGGAGGATCTATTATAGGAGATAATCCACATGAATTCTGGATGTGTTCAATAACAGACAGTAACCACATACATTCTCGGCTAGCTTCATGTGATACAAAGATTTCAGAATGATTAGAAAAAGTAGCAACCAAAGTTTACGTTGTAAAACGCCATGAAATTGTGGTTCCGTTATAGGTAAAAATATATCCAATTTGAGATTGAGCTTTATAGGTATCAGATAAATAACCAACATTAGCATATTCAACTAAACCATGATTTTTAGAAAGCTCATATGAAAAGACTAATCCCAAATTAGTGGTTCCCCAAAGATAATGAAAAATATGTTTAATCCCATTCCAATGTCGTTAATAGGTGCAGAACTAAATCTTGTTAATAAATTTACTGCAAATACAATATCTGACCTTGTACATTATGCCAGATACATTAATGCACATACAACATTCAGATACGGTACTTCTGGATCAAGTATCTGTTTATCATCCTCTTTAGGATGTCATGGATCCTTATTGGAATCAAGGGATCGAACCACCATTGGGATACTCATTGGATAAGCTTTATTCATATTAAACCGTTTTTAATATCTTTTCTGTATATGCTGACTAATGAACAAGGATACCGGTTGAAATATGCTCGATCTGCAAGCCGAGACAGTATTTTGTCTTCTCCAAATCTTTCATTTCAAATTCTCCTTTCAAATATTCAGCAGCATTCTGGATTTCATCAAGAGTCCCAATTAAATTCGTGTCATCGACATATATTGCTATAATAGAAAAACCAGATTCTAACTTCTTTATAAACACATAAGGTCATATGGGATTATTAATGTATCCTTCTTTAATCAAGTATTCACTAAGGCGATTGTACCACATTCGTCCTGATTATTTCAATCCATATAGGGATCTTGTAATTTGAGTGAATACATGCTCCTTGGCTGTGTTGTAATTGCTTCAGGCAATCGAAATCCTTCGGGAAGTTTCATGTATATGTCAGAATCTAATTTATCATACAGGTAAGCAGTAACCACATCTATAAGCTGCATGAGATTTTTCTGTGACTGTCAAACTGATCAAATATCTAAAAGTGATTGTATCCATTACCGGGGCATAAGTTTCATCAAAATTAATATCTGGCATTTGAGAAAAACCTTGAGCCACTAAACGGGCTTTATATCTAACAAACTCGTTTTTCTCATTTCGTTTTCTAGTAAGCACCCATTTATATCCAACGGGTTTTACATTTGTTAGCGTCTGAACTACAGGTCCAAAAAACATCATGTTTTGCCAAGGAAGCTAATTCTGATTGAATTGCTTCTTTCCATTTAGGCCAATCATGTCTTTACTTACATTCATCCACTGAATATGGTTCAAAATCATTATTCATAATATTAGTAGCTACTGCAAATGAAAATTTGTTGTCGATGACAATCTCATCACGATTCCATCTTTCTCTAGTATAATTAATAGAAATTTCCTCATTTTTATATGTCACTTCATTGATACATTCCTTGTTAATAACTTGTACATGTCCATGGGCAAGTGTTTCATTAAAAATATTTATCACTTCAGGAGATAAATTAGAAAATATGGAATCTTTAGCTCGATCATTATTTCAGCGGGATTAATATTTACTGCTTTTCTTTTTTAGGGGACAGTATCTTTTGATCTTGACAGTCTGCCACGCTTCAGGCATGTAACAGATTGATTATTCATTGTTGCTTGGGGAATTTGTTCAATAGGGATTTCAATTTGTGTCGGTGTATTTACAGCATGTATATGTGATTTTGTTACCTAAGCTGCGTCAGTAAAAGCATCTGGCATTTGATTAGCAATATTTTGAAGATTTATTATCCTTCATATTTTATTTTCACATTGAGATGTGAGAGAATCAAGATGAGATAATGTTTCTACATTCCAACAAAGTTCTTGCCTTACTTCAAAAGGCATATGCCTAACTTTAGGAGGCATTTTTTATTTTCCTAAACATGAAAAAAAAAGTCTCATCAAAATGACAATCCGCAAAGCATATGATAAACAGATCATTTGTTGTGGGTTCCAAATATCTAATAATAGAAGAAGAATTATAACCCACATAAATTCCCAATCGACATTGAGGCCCCATTTTTGTCCTTTTCTGGGGAGCAATGAGAACTTACATAGCACACCGAGAATTCTTAAATGAGATATATTGGGTTGTTAGCCAAGTACAAGTTGAAATGTGAATACACATGATAAGGAGTGGGCCTTAATCTAATTAATGATGCAGCATACAAAATAACATGGCCCAAACAGAAGTTGGCACCTGTGTTCTTAATAATAAAGTACGTACAATTATCTACAGTTGCATTGTAAGTGATTATGCCAAACCATTTTGGGTATGGACATGTGGATCAGGGTGCTCAACATCAATTTCAACAGACATACAATAATCATCAAATGCTTTTGATGCAAATTCACCAGCATTATCTAGACGTATTGACTTTATGGGATGGTCTGAAAAATGTGTCCGTAATTTAATGATTTGAGCTAATAGTCTAGCAAATGCAACATTTCTAGTTGACAACAGACAAACATGAGACCACCATACAGAAACATTAATTAGAATCATGAAGTAACGAAATGGTCTACTAGGTGGAAGAATGGGTCCACGTATATCCCCCTAAATTCTATGTAAAAATGAGGGGGATTCAAGACTAATCTTATGGTCTAATACTTAATTTTCCTTGTGAACAAGCAGTGCAAATATTTTCATTGGACAAAAGAATTTTTTAATTCTTTAATGGATGTCCATTTATATTCTCAACAATCCTACGCATCATTGTTGATACTGGGTGGCCAAGACGGTCATGTTATAATATAACAATTTTAGGATCTTTGAACTTCTGGTTTATTGCTGCGTAGATTTCAATGGACTTTATGTAGTCCAAAAGAGAAAGCTTCAAGCTTTTCCAATATTTTCTTCTCTCCTGAGACATCTGAAGTGATATAAAGAAATTCAATATTGTTTTCACAAGATGTCTCAATATGATATCCGTTATGCCTTACATCTTTAAAACTAAGCAAATTTCTTCTAGATTTGCTTGAATATAAGGCATTATCAATATATGCTTTAGTACCACTTGCCAACATTATAGCAGCTCTTCTGAAACCCTCAATCAAATTAATAGACCCTGACATAGTGTTAACCTTTGCTTTCAAAAAGGTTAACTTTAGGAAATATTTCCAATGTTTAAGAATAGTATGAGTTGTTGTACTATCAACTAAATATAAATCTTCATCATTTTTATATAAAGCCTTCATGTCCATTCCTTTTTATGACAAAAAAAATCTACAAGATAAAAGTACATTAAAACATCATAGCAGAACACACATATACACATAAAATACATCATAATAAGACATATTACAACATGTAGTAAACATAACAACTATTCAATTGGCTAGGGCATTTTCGTCAAACATCATCTGGCCAATAGTCACCTTTGGATCAACAAGGAAATCTGAAACATCAAGGTTAGTGTGACCTTCTGGGTCATTAACATAGTTGGTCTCAACAATCTTTCCTTTATTCTTTATAGAGACATGATATAAATCCATCAAATGTTTGGCTGGACGACAGATACGTGACCAATGTCCAGTCATACCACATCTGTAACAAGTTTCCTCATGTTTCTTAGATGGTTTGTTTTGTGAACTTCTACCTTTAAAATGTTTTGCCTGATAGCTTTCCCACCTCTGATGGGTATTTTTGGCATTTATTTGTCTCCAATATTTATGGCCACCTCAACGATTACCATTTCTGCAACCACGCCCTCCTCTTTGTCCTTATCCCTGGCCATTAAAACCACTAGCATTCGCTTATGGGAATTATAGAGAGCTAGTAGGATGTGAATGATGATTTTTCATTAACAACTCATTATGTTGTTCAGCAAAGAATACTTTTCAAAACGACGATCTCGATACTACTATTGTTGTATGAGCACATTAAAGATATGAAATATAGACAATGTTTTGTCTATCAGAGTATAGTCAGATATACTTTCACCATATAATTTTATTCTGCAACAATAGTATAAGAGCAGAATTGTACTCAGAAACTGATTTGAAATCTTGGAATCTCAATTACACGTTTAACCATAGGCAGAAACACATCCTTTTGGTGGTCAAATCTTTCCTTTAAACTTTTCTAGTGCACTACTGAGTCATTTTTACAAATATATTTGATTTGCAGGTCCTCACACAAATGGTGGCGCATGAAATTCATTGCTTTGGTTTTTTCTTATGGAGTTGCCTGATTGCCTTCCATTATAGTATGTTCTAAATTTTATGTACATAAATATGATTGAACATTTGTGGCCCATATTAGATACCCTTTTATTTCTATGGTCAAGACAACAAACTTCAAGCTTTTCAAATTGGACATCTTGTGAAACTTCTGATTCACTTGATAATTTCATAATTTCAGGTTCTTTAATTTGCCACTCCTTGCAAACTTCAGGTTTACAATGATTACTATATATAACAATATGAAAAGAGATAAATAAACATAAATTAGAGAAGTAATATACTAAGGAATAAAGTAAAGTACAATAAATACAAAGTAATTTAAAATTATAAAATATTCTTATTTTCTGATGCGGAGGATCTAAATTAATGATAACCACATAGCATACTTTCAAGAATAACTAAATAATTTTAATTTGATATGGGAGTAAAAAATATGTCTATAAAATACTATCGTGCTGATATCGTAGTAGAATCAAAGTATATATGTATGTTTATGCTAGGGAAAAGAAAGAAGATGGCATGCGGAAATTGGTAAGCGTTTAACGTAGTAGAAATTGGAAGTACAAAGGAGATAAAGATAAGTAGTGAAAGAGATGCGATGAAGAGATTGAGAGGTGTAAGTCAAGATGGGATGAGAGAGAGAGAGAGAGAGAGAAGTAGACTTGTTTTCTTTCATTTTTTATGTCTCACAAAAACGAAAGAACAAGAGGGTACATATATAGGAAGTCTCACCGCCTTAAATTACCCACTTATACAAGGTAATTATGTCTCTTTGATTGTATATAAAAAAATATTTAATGCTTTATAAAATATCTAACATTTCACAGCAATCTTCTCAATTATTAATTATTTGCTCCCTGTAACCTTTTTTACTTTAATTTATTTGCCACGTGATGTATGCATGAATGTCAGTGGCGGGATCTGGATTCAAAGCTTGGGGCCCGATCCGGGGGATGGGCACAGAAACCCTCCAGGTTTTAAAAGTTTTGCCAATTAGCCCCCCTTTATGTAAAAGCTTTCAAGATGAGAAATTGTTGGGCCCTCCGGATCTTTAATGAACTGCTTGAAATCTATACTTTCAAATGTTTTATGATAAATTTTTTTTTTGGCTAGTTCCATTTTCATAGTTTTTTCAATAGCAACATTACTATATCGTATCCATGGCTCAACAATCTTTATTTTATTTAATTAACTGATTAAATATATTCTTTTAAAATTTTATTAAATAGAAATATGAGATAAGATCAATTTATTTGCCTTTTGTATTCTTAAACTTTATTTTTTAAATAAAAAAGACCTCTATTAAAGATTTTAGTTTAAATATTTGTATAATATACTCATTTTTAATTATTTTATTTAAGCTTTATAATTATACTTCATTTTTCATAGTTTGCTTGAGAATTAATAATTTTTTTAAAGGTAGATTTTTTTTTTTACTTTTTAAAAATCCATGTGAGTATGTTTTATTGATAAATATTTATTTAAATTATTTAATCTATATCCACTTATAAGAGTAAAAGAATGTCAAATTCTTGATTCTTAATTTGATGATTAATTAATATAACAATTGTAATTATCTATTTTTTATATATTACAAATATTTAATAAAAAATTTTATTCTTATACCGAATCATTTCTCAAATAAACTATGAAAAATGAAATATAATTATAAAATTTAAATAAAATAATTCAAAAGGGTTATGTTATACAAATATGTAAAATTAAATATCTAATATAATTGATTTTTTATTAAAAGAATACACACACATATATATATATAATTTGAGTCGACAAAACGCAAATAATTTGATTGTTGTCTCATTTTTTATTTTTAATAAAGTTTTAAAAATATATATATCACTAACTAATTAAATGAAATAAGGATTGTTTGAGTTCATGGACATGATATAGTGATTGCACAATTATTGAAAAACTATGAAAATGAGAGGAGCCAAAAAAGAATTTTATTACAGAACTCTCGAAAGGGTATTGATTGTAGGAAACATATCAAAGATTTTGAGGGGCCCAGCAGACTTTTTCATTTAAAAAGCTTTGTTAAACAAAGCTTTTGCACGATGATCATCCTCCACCAAAGAAGAAACAAAAGCAAGTGGTGTCATGTTGTTTTTTTGGTCACGTCAAGGCTTGGTACGACCTAAAGAGGTAAGGTTAAGAACCTTTTGTTTATCGAATAATTCGATGAACTGCGTTGATATGTCAATTTCAATTAAAAGTCTAATATGTGTTCGATGTATCTTTTGGATGTCTCATTGTGATTGAGATATATTTCCAGAACTTATATTAAAATTTATACAATAAGATATATATCGTGATATTTTAAACATCACCACATAAATGATAAAAAAAGTGAAAAATGAAATTAACAAAAAATAAAGCTCCTTTAATATAACTTTACGAAAATAAAATATATATTTTAATCAATTGTTAAAAAGCTTTATTGATATTAGGGATAGTAATTATGTATCGCTAAATTGGAGATTTGCAGGGTTACGTTTCTATTATGGCAGGGATGGGATAGCTAAGGTTGGCGATCTATGGAGATCTCTCTTTACTAAGGTAAGGATGGGATAGCTTTTAGAGGGAGGGGAAAGAATTTTAACCCATGCGTTATAATGGGGGTGGGGATGGGTTTACGACTCCCTACCTCGCAATTGTCCCACACTCTATTATTATATATAAAAATGTAAAATATATTATTATTTTATTTTCGTATAATAAACTATTACATATAAAAATATATAATCTTTTTTTTTGATATTTAATATATTAATTATTAGAAAAACATAAAATTATATTATTATCTAAAAATAAAATATCATATTATTTTATTACAACCCTAATTTTAATTATATAAAAGTTGTTAATGTGAAAAATAGGAATAAGATTAGAGAAAACATTCCAAACATAAAAATTTCTCATTTTCATTATACCTTAAAAAATACGAGGAATTAGTAGGAATGGGGTTAAATTGGATAATGGAGTAGGGAATGGATAGGACCTCCCCAAGGTCATCCCATTTGATGTCCTTTAGAAAAGTCAACATAAAAAGAAACCCTATCCTTTTGAGAAACATCAGAAAACCCCCAACCATTGTTTTTCATTCATTAAAAATAACTTCTTTTGAGAAATATCTGAAATCTCACACCTCTGTTGTCATTGTCAACACCATTCTTTTAATTTAAGTTTCAATGAATTAATTATTAAAATTTGTATCTTCATTATCAAAGATCTTTTTCTTTTTTCCATTTCTTAACAAGAAAATAAAATCATTACCAGATCAAATTATATCTAAATATATTATAACAAAATAATATTGTGTTTCAAATTTACTTTAGTTTTTGTGTAAAAATAAAAATTTAAGCATTGGAATTGTTTTATTTTTTGTAGACAATTTTTGTTTGAGTCACGAAGAACATAAGCTATATAGACGAGGATGGATCTGATTTTCACCTTGGAAAAATAGAGAAAAAGTCAAAGAGGAAACATAATTCAAGTTAAATACTGATATTATTGGCTAACTTTAACAAAAATCAATAGTGGGGGCAGTAAATCGTGATTTCGTGTTATATTTATATCGTGTTGAGATATAAATTAGTAAAATTTTAGTTAACACGGATATAATCCATTTAATTATTTGTATCAAAACTTAAAATATAATTATTAATGTTAAGACTTCAAACATGGATTCTATCCATTTAATAAATGTGTTACATATTTATTAAATGTGCTATAACTGCATTATAATATCTCACATAACCTATCTAATTATTTAACACATAAATACTTAATCAACCGCATTCAATATATTTATATTAATTAAAATTATCCACTAATATAAACAATTATTATACATAAAATATTAAAATAATTTGATTTTTTTACTAAATAAGTTAATTTATTTTTTAATTATTTATACTTTATATGATATGTTTAACTATTTATATCAAGTTGGTGTGTTGAATATCCTAAACATAGATCAGATATATTTATTAATAATATCGAGAATGTTAACACTAACATAACTAAATTAATAACTACATCGATATTAATACGTTAATCCTGTGTTGTATTCATGTCATATCAAAATTTGCCACTCTTTCAACGCACTTTAGGAGTTTTATGAGAGTTTTAGAAATAACAGGGTGTTTGATGTCATTTTAATTTTAGTTGATTGTGTTTTTAAATGAAACTAATGTGAGATGTCAAAAGCAAAAGGTAGCGGATACGGTGGGGACAGCCGAAAGCTGTACAAGAAAGCTCAAAAAGCTAAATGCTCCAGACAAGCTCCTGGAACGATCCCAAACTCAACTTAACCCGACTGCCACTGCAGTTTTATTCTATAAATACAGACGCTTGCACCCGCCAACTTTCAGGAACCCGATACCTCCTTCAACTACTTTCTTTACTTCAAATGCTATGCCAAGTGCAAGCTTCAAAACTGAACGAAGAACAACATTTTTAAAACTGTCTCAGCTATCTCCCTTGCCGATAATCACGCGACACTTTCAGGTAATTTATTTTTCTTTCTTTTTTTTTCTTTGTGGGGTTGTGTTGAAATTTCCATTATTGGTTTTGGAAAGTTTGTGTGAAAGAAAAGGAGAATGTTTTGGATCTCATCAGTTTCTCGTCGTTAAAGTTAAAACAAACACGGTTGTTTTTGTTGGTTGTGTTATTGGTTTTCTTTCTTCGGTGCAATTATGACGGTTTCTAGAGATTGTAATTGTTATGTTTTTCCTGCATTTTTTTGGTGGCCAAATGGGGTTGATTCAAAATGGTGTCCAGAAGTCAGAAATCTTTCATTTTGATTCTTTCTTCTCTAATCGTGAATGACAATTGCTTGTTCTTGTTATTGGTCAACTTTAGTTTGCTATGCAAGCAGGGGTTCTTGAAGTATTTACAGTAAGACATCATCAACTGGTTGCATTTTTGACCTGGTTATTGTACAACTCATGTTTGGTTGCTGAGAAAACGATGAAGATAGAGGAAGAAAAGAAAATGAATTCCGGTTCCCTTTACAAGATTTGTTTATTTTGACTGGGCCATACAGCTGTCAGGTCTGCTGACCCCAAAAACCGAGAAAATATAAAAAAATTTCTTAGAAAATTTTAATAATGATGCGCCTTAGCCTTTGTCTCTCCTCATATCATATTTGTTATTGAATGTGAGATGGAGAGCATAAGTTATCACTTTCAGATTTTGGTTTATCAGGCTACAACTTTTCTGACTTAAGAAAACAAGCTTAAAATTTAAGAATATTTCTATTAATTTACAAGATGGACATAAAGAATCCGAGTTTTTTTTTTTCAAAAAAAAATTATTTTGTTTATTTTTCATTGATAAATGCTTGACTGATTTAGATCGTGATCTTATAGCATTTGGACTAAATCTGGGAGGTCAGATCTGCTTCCGTAAGCTTTGTTGGTATTAGGTGTTCAATTTTTTTTTTAAAATTTGTGATGTTGGAAGAGTCTGGAATTTCCACCTCATTCTTTTATATTATGCCTTGGAGATATCCAACAAAATTTCGCAATTCAATGTTAGCTTTTTGTTTGCTTCTGCTTGATGTATGGCTTTTCCGGAGAGCAAAGGATATCTATGGTACTGGCGTTGCAATTTATTTATTGACTTCTTTATAACCAAAGTTGTGAACTGAGAGCCATAAACTTTTTACCACTAAACCATATATCTTGCTTTATGTCGTTCGTTCTTAAAAGTTTTAGTTTAATTGAGTGTCAACAAGCAAAGGTTGATTTTGTAGACACTTCGATGCTTGAGCAGTGAATTCTGGCTGATGGTTTTCAGTGTTTTGCCTAAATGCTGGCCCAGTTCTTTCTATTGCTACGATTTTGGTGAGAAAGGTTGCTGAGGTGATTGAATACCATGTGTGAAATCGTAATAATTCAAACGCACTCATTCAGAAGGCTAACTAGTTTGGTTCCGTGTATATTTTAGACAAGTTGGTTTGCTGTAGTTGTATATATCAAGTATTATCTGGCATGCTTGTGTCATTTGCAGCTACCAAACCTATAATCTTTACAAATAAACATGTTCTTCGGAATTTTTGGGTGTTTCCATATCTTCTACCTGCAGTCTGATGAGCCTTATGAGAGAGTTGTTCATCTGTTACTGAATCTTAATGGTTCAAATTAATGAGCTTTTCCTCTATTTGCTAGTGGATGTACTGCTTTGACAGTCAATAATTGCATTAGTACACATTGCCTCTGCTGTTCCTGGAATTGATTCCATTAATTCTAAAAAGATCTTGTATTTTCATTTGTTCGGTTATACATTGACCTGTAGGATTTCCTCTCTCATGCTGACTCAATGGCTAAATAAAAGAACCATTTTCTTTCTGTGTGCATTTGTTTGTACCTCTGGGTGTGTATGCTTTTAAGCACAATTGCACTCCTGTGCTTTGGAGAGATGCACCCGGTCATCAGTGCCTCTGCTCGACTTAGTCTATGTCCTGGCAAGCACGGGGCCAGAAATCAAGCATCCTTTATCATTTAGACATTTCCGAAGATCATTTTTCGTTCAAAGCAGATTGGTCTTGTCCAGATTTTTCACTTTGTTCTTGATAGTTAGAAGTTTTTATATTTCATCTGACATGAAAGTCAGTGGCCATTGTGAAATGCTGTTAAACTATTTTGAGTTATAGTTGCATGAGTTAATGATTGCTAACTTGGTATAAACTTAATTATCTTGGATTGGCAGGTGGAGCTTTTCTTGTTTCGAATACTATCCATTGTTAAATGTTTGTGGGTGAATTGTGGTAGTTCGTGTCATGGGTTGTGTCTTAACAAAGAGAAATAGACATACACCTGGATATGAGGAGCCTACTGTTCTTGCTGCTGAAACACCATGTCAGTCATCATCCCTGCTCTGTACAATTCTTGCTACTTTGCCAAGTTATTTTCTTGTGCTTAATTATTTATCTTCGTCATGGTGCTGCTTATGCACCCACATTACTGCTCTCAATATCATTCTAGGAATCCATCTTTTCGTGTTATTAAAGTGACTTAGTCTTCTTTGTTTGTATATTCATAAAGCTATTTTTTAAAACGCATATTTACAAATGAATTTAAATCAATATTAACCACATATCATTTTTAAAATTCAAAAAAATTTAAAACCAACCACATAGTGATACCAAATTTTGAGAAAAAAAAACTCAAAAATCACAAACAAACACCACATTACTTACCTTGTCCAGTTTCAGTTGCTCGCAAGCTGCTAATGATAATTTTAGTCCTGACTGCTTTCTGTTTGGAATCAGCCAATCATTTTCCTTAAAACTGACTACTGGAATTACAATTTATATACTCTCCTTTGCAGTTACTGCTAGTGAAGTAGAGGCCTTGTACGAGCTTTACAAGAAATTAAGCAGTTCAATAATTGATGATGGGCTTATTCACAAGGTATGTTTTTTATAGTTGATATTGAGGGGGAGTGACTTCACCTCAGTTAGTTGATAAAGATATAACTTATTGTCATCTAATACTTGTTATTGTGACATTTATGACTCTTCATCTTTTAAGGAGTAATTGTTTATACCATCTTGTGAGCAGGAAGAATTCCAGCTTGCACTCTTCAGAAACAGAAATAGGCAGAATCTTTTCGCTGACAGGGTGTGTTGTGCTGGCTCCTAGAAATGGATATTAACTTTCTCTATGTGTAGAAAAGATAATAAGATGTGCTTTCATTAATTTTTGAAGTCACTACTAGGATGGATGGTTGTTAAGTTTATAATATTAGATTTAGTTGTGCCCCATATTGTGGTGATTTGAAGTTGTTCATTGTGCTATAAATTTCCAGCCTATGATCATCTCCCATATGGAAGTACTAACAGGGAAAATGCTGCCATATTCTGCACTTATGTTACTTTTGTTTTTACTTACATTAATTTTGCCATTTTATTGTAGGTTTTTGATCTTTTTGATCTCAAGCGCAATGGGGTTATAGATTTTGGGGAATTTGTTCGATCATTGGGTGTCTTTCATCCAAATGCACCTGTGGATGACAAAATTGCATGTAAGATGTTTTCACTATGCACGCAATCTCCCCTTTCTTTCTTCTTCTTTTTTTATTTTGTATTTTTTATTTATTTACTATTATTATTATTATTATTATTATTTAACTTCCTTGCATGAATATCTCCTATTGAAGTTCTGAAAAATCTCATAAGACTAGACATTTTCAATACTTAAACAGCAATATCAACTAAATGAGTGAATTTTCTTTTTCAGTTGCTTTCAGGTTGTATGATCTAAGAGAGACTGGCTTCATTGAACATGAAGAAGTAAATATTCCAACCACTTTCTTTTATTGTTTCTTTTATGCATTTCGTCCTAATTTGGTTAAGGGTGGCAAAAACGTTTTCCAAATTTATCTTCAGCAACTTAAGCTTATAAATGATACCTTTGGGCAGTTGAGGGAGATGGTGTTGGCGCTACTGCATGAATCAGAGCTCTTGCTTTCAGATGATGTTATAGAAACTATTGTTGATAAGGTGCAGAATAACTTCTTGTCAGACACTCTATTTCTGTATTTTATGCTTATTTGGCCCAGAAAAATTCTGAATTTTGTGTCATTGTCGCAGACTTTTAGTGATGCTGATACTAAAGGTGATGGAAAAATCGACCCAGAAGAATGGAAAGAATTTGTCTTAAAGAATCCATCTCTGATAAGGAACATGACTCTTCCATATTTGAAGTAAGTTTTAAATTCTTCGTGCTTTGATATCACTGATGAAAATTCCAACGACTTAGCGTATATATTGTCAAGTACACCTCAAATCATAACTAATGAATTTAGATGATTTCCTACATTTGTCTTGACAAAGTTTCTTGTTTTTACATCAGTGTAAATATATTGCCTCCTGGAGGAATTCCTGAGATTATGTAATTTTCTTTTCTCCAGGGATATAACATTGGCATTTCCCAGCTTTGTGCTAACCTCTGAAGTTGAAGATTCAGAAATATAGGTTTGTATCACATCTAAAAAGCACCGCAGCGGCCAAGAATGAGCATTATGAATCACATTATTTCAGCTGGATGTTAGACGGGGAACGATTTCAGATTCAGGAGCTTGGAGAAACTCAAAAGTTACATCCCCTTGACACCACAGCCAACCTTCAAAATCTAATCCACAATTGCTGCTCTATTTTGCCATCTTATCTCATTCTCAACCTTCTTGTTGGTAGGATATAATTGTATGTAGGTGTTGCTATATTGCAACAGCAAAAATTTTGTGAAAAGATGCTGTGAAGAGGTGTTATCTGCAATTCCCTCCTTGTTCCTCTGTGAATTGTTTTTAGTATTTCAAAATGATACCTCTGGAGTTGCAGAATCATATGCATAATCTATTTGATTCATGTAAATCTAGTAACAGGATGTTGATGATGCGGATGGACTTCAGCTTTGGATGAAATAATACAGTAATAGCTGGATACTAGTAACATACATTTTGACTTGTAGCACAGAACGTGTGAATTATTTACTGGTTGACATTGAATATTACAAAATTTTGAGTAATGTCACATCTCCCAGGTTTATGTCTTTTTTTTTTTTAAGTCAAGCCATTATATATCATATATTAATATAATTTGTTTAATAATTAGAAAAGAGAATCAAATCATTTGCGATATAGTAAATGTATGACATATAATATTTTCTAAGTAGATGAGTTATTAGAATTTGGTTGAAGTAATATATTAAGAATAAAAATATTATTCATCATAAAAGATAATTTTAGTTATATTAATGATAACAATTCATAAATAAATATAAAAATAATGATTTGAAAAAGATTCAATTGCATAATGAACTTGTAATTTGAATATATCATGTTACTTAGAATATAAATATGAGATAGCATATGCTATTGTTCAAATTCTATTAGATAGACTCCTATGAACTCCATCAGTATCATTTAACTTGTTAAAAATAATACCACATTTGCAAATATTTTTAACAAAATAAATGATGTTAATTAAAATAAATAATGCCTTTCTATAAAGGGATATGATAGTTTAACTTAAAATTTTTTATTTCATTTTATACTTAAATTTATAACCATTTATTTCAGTTAATTAATGGTTGAGATAGTTGATGAGTTAGCATCATTAAGTACAACTTTTTGCTTTTTAAATATCAACAATTGATTATATGAGATGAATGATCATAAATATAATTCTAGAGATGAATGATTATAAATTTCATTCTAGATTTAAGTTAAAAAATTTAGGTTACTCATCCCTTATATAAATGAGTTTATAAAGAGACTTAATGAGTATATCATTACTCATTAGTCACCATTACTTAGAATAGGGACAATTAAATATGTACCATCCATTTTTCACTTAATTTCAAGTGAAGAACGACTATACATAATTGTTTTCCATTTGAAATTAAGTCAAAACTTGAGAGTACTTATTGACATTATCCTATTTAGAATATAATCTTCAATTCTAATATGTTGAGATCTCATAATAATACGGTGACACTCCAAATCATCCCTTGTATAAATGAGTTTATAAAATACTTAATAAGCATATCATTAATCATTAATTACTATTACTTAGAACAGGACAATTGCTAAGTACCATTGAGTTTTCAAGTGAAGAATAACTATATATTTTTCATCAATCATACCCTTGAAATTATCTTCAAATCATCATTTTCATCCCTCAAATCATCATTTTCAGAGATATAATTGATGAAAATGAATAACTTCATGAGTGTGTTTGATGAAAATATAAAATCATTCTTCAATTAAAATTAAGTCAAAATTTAAAGATACTTATTGATATTTTTTTATTTAGAATATAATCATACAATTCTAAAAGGATAAGATCATCGTAACAATACGATGACACTCCAAATCAACAAGGGCCAAATTACACTGATATACGCTTAAAAAAATACTTTTCTTCCAATTTATTGTAATATACTTGTTTTATTCGGTTTTGACCTTTTTGTTTATTGTTATTGTTTCGGTCCATTCTTTAATTGTTTTCTTGTTATGAACTTTTTAATTATCAAAATTTAGACTCTTTCATAGATGATATTGTATGAAATTATTATCAAAATAAAAGGTTGAGTTGGACAGAAAGAAGGAAGTATTGTTGGCGTAAAAGTGATTGAGGTTCACTTTCATAATTATCCATCCACGTGTATTTAATTTTCAGGGTAGAAATCATTCAGATAGATGGCGCTGGTTGATTGTTGTACTTTATTATCATGGTTCCCACTATAACATTATAATATATTCATGTTTCTATCCGACTTGGTCAAGAGGCACAAAAGCTCCATCGCTTTATTGTAAACACAAACACAAAAGCCAATTTACACGTGGCGGACGGAGACTGAAACATTGGTTTGTTTTGTTTTGTTTGTTATCTTCTTGCCTTTTCTTTTTCCTTTATTTATTTATTTATTTATTTACATTTCTTTTTTTTTTAATTTGTCCTTATCTTCTATTTTCCATTACTATGATTAGAATTGGAGTAAAATTATACTCAAGTTTGAGGATAAGGTTATATATACTTGAAACAAATAAAATAAATGAAGAGAATCGTCTTGTATACTTATAAATAAGTAATTTTATTCTTTTTATTAGTATATAGGATTAAATTTTCAATTTTTCTTAATAAAAATTGAAATTAAATGGTAAAAGAATAAATTATGGGGTGTTTTTGTATATTTCTTAAATTTTAACTAAAGGATTTGGTATTTTGGGAAACCTTAGGGAGGAAATCGATATTTACTTCTTCAAAATGAAATTATGCTTTCTACCCACTTTAAGTATATCCAATTATTCAAATTTGACAAATTGTTTTTGGTGATCTTATCTTCATAATTACGAAACAATCCCAAGTAAATTCGGTAAATTAATTATTAATTTAATGTAAATGTGCTATCATAAGAATTACAAAACAACTGTAACTTATATATATGATTTATTTAGTAAAATCACTTTTTAGAAATATATATATTTATATATATATAATATGATTTAAAATTTTAATTTAAAATTAGACTAAAATTTATGATCATTCGTTTAAATATATGAAATTAGATTATGTTTAAAATTATAAAAGTATTTATTATACACCATCATAAAAATTATTAGCAATCAAAAACAATTTTTGATACGATAAAATATTGATAAATGACTAAAAATATTTCAACAACTTTCTATATATTCTATTAAAATGAGAAGAGAAAATTTATATTAAATAAATATAAATAAAAATAAAATAATCCTCGGAAAACCAAGCTGGTATAAGTAGTAGCATCACACAATCTCCAAATAGACGCGACCGATTGGCGCGTGTAAACAATTCAAACCCGCATGCAATTCTGATATGGATTCCTATCATTTCATTTTGCTGCTTAAATTACATGAACTCAACTCATTTCATCTCATTTGTTTCCGCTTTTCAACAGCATCTGAAACAAAAACAAAAACAAAAACAAGAAAAACATTTTCATTTTGGCTAGATCTCTCATCATACAAACAAAAAGAAACAAAGAACTTAAAACTCACCCACTCACTCACCAATCTGATAAGAATCCAATTCTGATTCCTATCCCACCATTTCGATTTTCCCAGGAATCAATAAATTTTTCCCATTTGATTCTAATGGATGATCAAAACAAAATCTTTTGCGGCAGGTAAAGATTCCAACTGCCACTTTCTGTCTTTCTCAATCTTATCAATCCAAAAGATTGAATTTTTATGCATGGAAGTATGGACTTTTAGTTGAATTTCTTGCAGTTTAGTATGCTGTGATAGGATCCGGTGAACTTTGATGCGAAGAGCTTGATTTTTGGAGTCTCTTAGCAGGTAATTAATTATTTTTATTAGTTCAAATCTTGTTTTTGCATGTTTTTGGTTTACTATTTGACGTTTTGCTGTTTGATAGCTGGGAAAGTGTGGGAAAATGATAGAAAATGATGTTAGAAAATGCAGGCTTACTTTAGTATTGTATTTAAATCTTGAAACCATTTTTACTAAGTAAAGATATTAGCTTTTTAGTTGTTAGTTTATCTGTAAATGTTTCCGGCTTATGTGGCTTTAATAGATTGTTGCTTGTTTGTTTTGTGGGGTGTGTTAGGTTGATACTGTGTTCTGATCTTGATCAATTCAAGTTATTTAGTTAATCTGTAATGCAATCAGTTGATGATAGCAAGGAAAGGAGGAGTTTGAAGCGATTACGATCATTGCCTTCTTGCGAAATGCCTGTGACTGATAATACTGCCCCACAAAGTGTTGAGGATTCTATTTTCTTCCGTATAGAAGAGATAGTACAATCACCATTGCCCGGATACATTGCACCAACATCAATCAGTTTTAGTCCTGATGATAGTTTGATAACTTACTTGTTAAGTCCAGATGACTCCTTGACTAGGAAGATCTTTGCTTTTGACCTCAAGACTTGCAATCAAGAATTGCTCTTTAGTCCTCCAGATGGGGGGCTCGACGAGAGTAACATATCACCAGAAGAGAAGTTAAGGAGGGAGAGGTTAAGGGAGCGTGGGTTGGGGGTTACCCGATATGAATGGGTGAAGACTGGCTCAAAGAAGAAGACAATCATGGTGCCTTTGCCTATTGGGGTTAGTTCACATTCCCTATTCTATACTATTCCAATTTAAATCATTATTACGTTGTTATTGTGCTGCTGCTAATATTTATGATGAGTCAATTTCTAGATTTTAATATCTAATTCCTTTCAAGTCAGTTTTAATTCTCATTTTTTGGCCATAAACTTGAAATGCTGTCTAGTTCTCCTGATGATTTTGTTTCTCTCCTTGGACAGATTTATTTTCAGGATCTTGCTTGTTCAAAACCAGATCTCAAGCTTTCAAGCTCATCACTCTCACCAATAATTGATCCTCATCCCTCCCCAGATGGTACTATGATTGCTTATGTGAGGGATTATGAGTTGCATGTTTTGAATCTCTTGAACAATGAACGGAGACAATTAACACATGGTGCCAAGGGAAACACACTGGTAAGTGCCAATCTGTTTAGCTGGTGAGCTATTTAATGGCTGGATGTCATTTGAAGCATAGGAATCATCTCAATGAAGGACATGTTCCACATTTCTTTCTTGCCAGCTTACTTCCATCCTTTTTAGCTGAAATAAGGAGATTATCTAGCGAAAAAGGGTCAAAAGGTAGCAAGTCAAGCACATGTGGCCCTGGCCCTCTGCTATTCTTTTTCTTTCTCAGACAGAAAAGGAAACTTAAATCTCTATCAAAAATTTTATGAAGTAAGAATAATGGGTTTCAAACTGCAAATCAACAATATTTACAAGGCCATGTGACTAAAATTTGGCTCATGGTTCTAGTTTTTACAGTTCATATGGCTTTAAGTTTGAGTTCACCTGGCATGTGGTGGATAAAACAAATAATTTTATGAATTCTCACAAGTTTTTCATGTGTTGCAGACTCATGGCCTTGCTGAGTACATAGCTCAGGTGACAATTTCTTTGAACTGCTGCTTCCCTTGTTATGTATTTGTATAGACTTGCTATTTCAGTTTGAATTATGCTGATGATTGTCTTTTTGGTTGAGTTTGAAAAGATATTGTGGCTTTTACAAGCAAGATGGGAATTCTGAATACCGCACATGTTATTTTATTTGTTGTTTTAAGGGTGTAATTATGGTCTACTCAGATTATAAAATTCTGCTGATTACAGGAGGAAATGGATCGGAAGTCTGGCTATTGGTGGTCACTTGACAGTAGATTTATTGCATTTACAGAAGTTGATATCTCTGAGATACCCCTTTTTAGAATTATGCACCAAGGTAAAAGCTCTGTTGGTCCAGATGCACAGGAAGACCATGCATATCCCTTTGCAGGAGCTTCAAATGTCAAAGTTCGCCTTGGGGTGGTTTCTGTTTCTGGCGGTCCTATCACTTGGATGGATCTTATTTGTGGAGGAACAGATCAACTTAATGAAGACGAATACTTGGCAAGAGTCAATTGGATGCATGGAAATATTCTCACAGCTCAGGTCCTGAATAGGTCTCACACCAAATTAAAGGTCCTGAAGTTTGACATAAAGACGGGCCAAAAAAAAGTTATATTGGTAGAAGAATTAGATTCATGGGTTAATTTACATGACTGCTTCACACCTCTAGATAAAGGGGTCACCAAATATTCTGGAGGATTTATCTGGGCAAGTGAAAAAACAGGATTTCGACATCTTTATCTACATGATATTAATGGGAATTGCTTGGGTCCTATCACTGAAGGTGATTGGATGGTTGAGCAAATTGCTGGTGTGAATGAGGTTGCTGGACTTGTTTATTTCACAGCTACTCTAGATGGACCGTTGGAATCTCACCTTTATTGTGCCAAATTATACCCAGATGGGGACCAATCTTTGGAGGCTCCTGTGAAATTAACTCATGGGAAGGGAAAACATGTGGCTGTGCTTGATCATAATATGCGCAATTTTGTTGATTTTCATGATTCACTTGATTCTCCCCCCAGGATTTTGGTTTGTTCCTTGCATGATGGAAGTGTAATTATGCCTCTGTATGAGCGGTTATTAACAGTTCCTAAAATAAAACGGCTCCAACTTCAGGCTCCAGAGATAGTCAAGATACAAGCAAATGATGGGACTGTACTATACGGTGCTTTATACAAGCCTGATGAAACAAAGTTTGGACCTCCACCATACAAAACCTTGATAAGTGTGTATGGTGGTCCTTCTGTCCAGCTTGTATGTGATTCTTGGATAAATACAGTTGACATGAGAGCACAATATCTTAGAAGCAAAGGCATTTTAATTTGGAAGGTCAGTCTTCCTCTCCTGCCCCCTCGAACTTTATTTATAATGCAATCTTTTCATTAGTAAATGCTTGATCAATTCTGTTAGAAACCGTGCTCTTGCTTCTACTTACACGCTGAACTTACATTAAAAATAAATAAATAAATAAATGAATGAAAGAGAGGAGCAACCTTTTGTTACATGGATCATTCTTGATTGTGTCTATATTGCTGCATTTATATATATTTTTAACCTCAGTTTGGTTTCCAAATTTAGAATAGGATTTAGGTTGTTTGATATTTTTGCTTCCCATCTCTTGTGGTTTATTTGAAGTTTATGTTTTGCTCAATATATTAATATTTATAGTTATACCTACCACTTAAATGATTTTTGATGTATCCCTGTTCACAGTTGGACAACAGAGGAACTGCTCGACGCGGATTGAAGTTTGAAGCCACTATCAAACACAATGCTGGTCACATTGATGCTGAGGATCAGCTGACTGGAGCTGAGTGGCTCATCAAACAAGGGCTGGCAAAAGCTGGCCATATCGGTGTGTATGGTTGGAGCTATGGTGGTTATCTCTCAGCAATGATTTTGGCAAGATTTCCTGAAGTCTTTACGTGTGCTGTCTCGGGTGCCCCTGTTACATCATGGGACGGGTATGACACATTTTACACTGAGAAGTACATGGGATTGCCTTCTGAGGATCCCGCACGCTATGAGAACAGCTCTGTATTGCATCATGTACACAAGATGAAAGGGAAGTTGTTACTGGTGCATGGCATGATCGATGAAAATGTGCATTTTAGACACACTGCAAGGCTTATTAATGCACTTGTGGCAGCTGGAAAGCCTTATGAAATATTGATATTCCCAGACGAACGTCACATGCCGCGGCGTCGTCAGGACAGAATTTACATGGAAGAGAGAATTTGGGAGTTCATAGAGAGGACTTTGTGAAGCAAACTCCTTTTTATATGTCATCTGCTTCTGCTGTTGTTATTTTTAGGGTAGAGGGGACTTTGAGCCTCAGTTTTCTTCCAATGGAAGTGCATTTTTTCCTTCTTTTAGCATTTATGGCATCTGGTTGCCTAGGTATCATATTCCTATCACGATTTTCACTTTTGATTTAGCTTGTTAAAAACCCTTGAAATAATGCATAGTTAAGAAGAATTTGTTCAATAGAAGTAGTGATCTTATATAAACTTGGGAGATTCTCAAGTTTAAGTGTGGATTACAAAAGTGATAATGTCTTTGAAATTTATACGTCATAAGTTTCTATCAAGTGTCGAATACTATCGCACACTGTCAAATGTATTTATCAGACATATCATATGCTTTTGACACTATTTAACACGTTTATCAAATTACTTATAAGACATATCATATGCTTTTGATACTATTTAATACGATTATCAAACATCAGATAAGGTTATAACATGTAAATTTTTTAAATAGAGGGTTATTTTTAAAGACTCTTTTTAAATATGGGTATTTTTACAAGTTTTTCAATAAACTTAAGTTATCGGTGTTTTTAACTCTCTTTATAGTTATTATTTATCTGTGATATTATATTTTGTATTTTTTTATTTATCAGTGTCAGCTATAACATTACAAGTATAACTAGCTCATATAATTAATTTTATATGAATGGTTGTATATTAATAATAAATAAAAGATGTTATGACAATAACGATGTTGTAGTTATTCATTTAACAATATTTAGTAATCTAAAGTTGTATGGGTTAAACGTACGTATAAATTTCAGCAAACAACGACTGAAGCAGGGCGGAGTTGTCGTAGTTGATGCTGTACAACAAGTACAAGTTGTTATTCTTTCAGTCACCTACTCCATCAAAGAAGATAAAGAAATTTCCAATGAGATTGCTAGATTCCTTCCGTCTTTTGACATCATTTTTTTTTTAAATAATCCTTCAATATTTTAAACTATAACTATTCCTTATTAATTTTTAATAATTTTATTAAAAATAAAGATAAAATTCTATATATACAACTCACTTGCATAATTTAGTATAACCCTATTTTATTGGATATATAATTACGATATTATTTATTATTTATCGGTTTTATTTTATCAATTTAATTCAATAATATTTTATTATATTAGATTGTATAAATTAATAATAAGTTTACAAATACCAAGAAAAATTATTTACATCAAAATAACTCCAATTTTTTCATTGAATTATGTAAATAATGATAAATCCCTAATTATACATAACTTGAAAAAGTTTGTTAGAAAAATATCTTCCTCAGAATCCAAATTTAATTAAATGGAGCTATAATTAAGGCTAATACAAGGGATATAATTACTCTATAATCCCAATAAATCTTTAATTAATCAAAAAAATATTTACCAAGGAAAAGACAAAAAAGGAAGGAATATTCCATCCAACTAACGTTACGATCAAGAAACTTAACGCCGTTAATTGCTCTCCAAGCTACAGTCAAAGGCCAAAAAGTCCACCACTTTAATTTAATTCGACACGGTTTGCTTTCCAGACTCCCACCAGGCTCTCTCTTTCTTTTCGTCACAGTTTCGTCGAAGTTTCTCGAGAAAATCTTTATTTTCCTGGAAACTTGGGAAGAAAGTTTTATAGACTAAGAAGCGAATCGGTTGTAGTTTCTTCTCATTTGATCATCATTCAATTTATTCTTTCCGGTTTTAGCTTCTCGAAGGTACGGACTTTTTTCATCATTTTTAATTTTTTTAAATAAAAGAATAAAAATTGAATTGCGAAGCTTTGACGTTGTTATCTATGTATCTTTGCCTGTTGATCGCTTTGATTAGTTGTTAATTATGTTTAATTAGTGTTTTATCTTCATCTTTTGGAGTTTGTACGTGTTTTTTTATTATTTTCTGTTTGGTTGCTAAGAAAATTGGAGTGTGAAAATAAAGGAATCTCCGATTTGAAGCTTTGTGAAGTCACCGGAAGCTGAGTCTTAGGGGACTGCTTGGCTTGGTCAAATTTAGAGTGTTGTTTTCATTCATTGGATGCAAGAAATGGGGAAATTATGACCTGTAATTCATTTCCTTTTAAGTTCTTGATTTTCTTTGATGTGATTCGGACCAAGATTCACGATTAAAAGTTTTCAATTGATGCAATAACAATTGTAATCTTAGCTGTTTAAAGTGTAGTGATTCTGTGGTTAAAAAATCTTCTCATAATTTATGTAATCAATGCGGTGCAATTGAAACCTTCCTTTGTAATTGAGCTTGGCATGTGTTGTTTGGTGTCTGATTGCAGAAATTTTATGTTTTGCAGGGAGGCTACATAAGCCCTAAGCTTTTTGGGGAAATCTTTTAAAAGTTTGAAGATGGAAAGCTCTATGTTAAAGTTGTAGGGTAGGGGTTCTGAAGGAACCTTAGTTATTCTGAAAAACCCTATTGCTTTTGAACGCACAAGGGTAAAGTTAATATGTTTTATCGGTTTGTTAAGTTCAGTGATTCTTAATGGAGTATAGGGTGTAGAAGTTAGTTTACAGAAGTTGTTCATTGATATAGGATTCGCAGGGTTCTAGATCTACAGAATTAACAATGTCGATTGCCAGTGTAGCCCTTAGTCCGGCTCTTGAAGAGTCTTTGAAGTTTCCTGGAAATTTCACCCATCAACATGGTCTTCCCACGAATAAGTCGATCTTGATTTTTTTGAGCATCGGGGATTCTGTAATTCCCATGCATCTTCTGGAGTCAGATTCAATTGCTTCTGTGAAAATGAGGATTCAGAGTTTCAAAGGGCTTTCTGTGAAGAAGCAGAAGCTGGTTTCTGGTGGGAGGGAACTGGCTAGGAGCAATTCTCTTGTGAAGGACTATGGTCTTACCGATGGGAATGTTATGCATTTGGTGGTTAGGCTTTCAGATCTCCCAGCTATTACTGTTACTACTTTATGTGGGAAGGTGTTTGAGTTTCATGTTGACAGGGGTAGAAATGTGGGCTATGTGAAGCAGCAAATTGCTAAAAAGGGAAAAGGGTTGGTTGATCTCAATGAACAAGTACTGATATGTGATGGTGAGGAGGTTGAAGATAAGAGACTCATAACTGATCTATGTAAAAACAATGATGCTGTCATTCACTTTCTGGTTCGAAAATCTGCCAAAGTAAGGGCTAAGCCTGTTGGGAAAGATTTTGAGGTGTCTATTGATGCAGAAAATGTGAATGAGAAGGGGGCTGGTGTTGCAGGTGAATTTCAGTTGGGGACACTATTCACAGGATCTCAGGTCAGAGAAAGAGAACTGTTAGAAAGAGATTTCCTTTTGGAACCTCTAATTGTTAGTTCTAACACTGAACTGCCATTAGTGATTAGGAATCTAATTAGCTCTACCTTTGATGGGTTAGTCAGAGGTAATGAACCCATTCGCTCCTCAGAAGGTTCAGGAGGAGCTTATTTTATGCAAGATTCATCTGGTCATAAGTATATTTCTGTTTTTAAGCCAATTGATGAGGAACCGATGGCTGTTAATAATCCTCAAGGGTTACCATTGTCTGAAGATGGTGAAGGATTGAAGAAAGGCACACGAGTACGAGAAGGAGCATTGAGAGAAGTTGTAGCATATATTTTAGATCATCCAAGGGGTGCATTGAAATCGTTTTATCATCAGAAGAAAGGCTTTGCTGGTGTTCCTCCTACAGCTATGGTCAAGTGCTTGCACAAAGGGTTCAATTATCCGGATGGTTATGAAAGCTCTCCTGAGTATGCTAAGATTGGATCACTACAGATGTTTATGAAGAATATTGGAAGTTGTGAGGATATGGGACCACGTGATTTTCCAGTGGATGAGGTACACAAGATCTCTGTGTTGGACATAAGATTGGCCAATGCTGATAGGCATGCTGGGAATATATTGGTCAGCAAAGATGAAGAAGGTCAGATCAGACTTATTCCAATTGATCATGGCTACTGTTTGCCTTATAGTGTAAGTGGCTTTACTTTTCTTCTATTTATGCTGCTTTTTTTTACCACGTTATTCAGTTTAAAAAGTTCTCTTATTATCGTCATATTTTCTTCTGGACATTAGGGTTGCTACCATTGCGGTGGTCTCTTTTGTCATTTTGGTGATTGCTATAGAGGAAACCTGTATTATGGGTTACTGTTTAACACCTTATATGTTGTCAGTTGAAGGCAATTTCATTTACCCGTGACATATTGTGTCAGAAATTAGACATGTTCCATATGTTTTACAGATAGTTAATGTATAAGACTTAGTTATGGAATCTCTAATGTGCTAGGTGATCTGTTTCCCCTGATAAGTCATTGCTTATGAGATACATAGGAAATATGATGGAGATGCTAACTATGGGGCTAATATTTTGACTTTATAACTTGTGCAATGGCTAGGTCCAATTAAGTTTAATTTGCTTTGATGCATCAGTAAAGATATGATCCATCCTCTTTGACCAGCTAACCATTTTAATTTTTTGGAGTATCCTGCAATGGTCTATCCAAATTTTGAAATTAATAATGTTTCCTGAAAATGGTAGGACGTTAAATTGTTTTCTCACTTCTTTTTCCAAGCATTTTAATATATTAAATTGTTCTACAAAAGAATATCTGGATTTAGTATTCGTTTCCTCGTTTTGCAAAAGCTTTGGACTTCTTAGCATTCATTTCTATCACTTCGCTGATATTTGCTCTTCTTTGCAGTTTGAGGATTGTACATTTGACTGGCTCTACTGGCCACAAGCTCAACAACCTTACTTCCCTGACACCATTGACTACATCAATTCACTGGATGCTGAACAGGATATCGAACTTCTGAAGTTCCATGGGTGGGACATGCCACCTGAGTGTGCCCGGATCCTTCGTATTTCCACCATGCTTCTGAAGAAAGGTGCAGAAAGAGGACTTACTCCCTTTGCCATTGGAAGCATAATGTGCAGGAAAACACTGAATGAGGAGTCTGTGATTGAGCAGATTGTTCAAGAAGCACTTGAAGCTGTGCTCCCGGGTACGAGCGAAGAAGCATTTCTTGAGTTTGTTGAATTGATCATGAATCGTCATCTTGACGAGCTGACCCCGTAAGACCCTAGATTACTGGCTAGGTATATACAATATTTCGTAAATTGGTGTTGTTCATTCTTCTTTTGTTGCTCTGCTGTTTCTTTGTAATTTGTTGCTGCTGGAACTTGTTCATACAAGCCATGTGCTGCTTGTCACTCCGTCCATCTTCTCACCACTGTGACCTGGAAGTTGCTTTGATTACTGACCTGACAATATTATGTTGTGGATGTGCTATTTCTTTTTATTTTATTTTGAGAATGGCACTCAAGTATATCCACAGTGATTAGTTTTTATATTTTAAAAAAATATTGATAGAAAAATTTAAAAATTTATTGAAATAAAAAAAAATAAAGTTCATGCAATTGAGTATGAAGTATTAACGGAACATGTCTACTTTGCGAGGGTAATGGGATGCTCTTGATGTGTCTTTTTCAAGGGTACGTTATCAACAGTTGGGTATAAAAATTTTGATCATGGTATATTATTTACAAAAAGTTGATGACTCGCAGGACATTGAAATACTTAAAAATCTTTTTTTATTAAATTATTCATTTATGGTCATTGGTTTAGTGAATGAAGAATTATAAGATGATTGACTTGTTAATAATGTGAGAAAATTTATTATAATAATTTGACCCCATCTCTAGTGTTTTTTATTTTTTTAACTGAAGTAAAAAGAGTAATACTGCATTTATAATCTTATTATAATCAACTTGTTTTACAAATGAAGTAGGGATAGGGAAAATAATTTCTCTAATTGATGATAAATGGATTGTGGGGTAGTATTATTCAAGATAAAAAAAAAAAAAATTACCGGTACTTCGCCTACTAACAAACGTGGAAGTATTCTAATTTGTTGATTCGTTCTATTTTTTCCTTCATAATATATTGACAATTAGTGTAATGACAAGAAATATTATAATTTCGTTAAAATTTGTCTAAAGGTTGATAATCAATCTAAGAAAAGTAAGAATGTCATTCACTCCTTTCAAAGCTATTTTTTCTTGGTCCAACCCAAGAAAGTGGTCCAACCCAAGAAAGTTACTCAACTAACAACGCCACTAAAAAACAACCCAACACCAACAATGTATGGATTTTGTCTGCTAATATTTCCAACAAATGGCAGTCAAAGAAAGGTGGCTGGGTAGCTCTGAGGAGGGAGAGAGCAGTAGGTTAAGGTTGAGGGGCAATAGCATATGAGGAATGGTTTAGGTAAAGCATGTGAGGCATTTAATGTGGAAATAAATGAATTAGAATGTTTGGGATCATGTGCTACTGCAGCTACACTACTTGACTTGACAATATCTGATATCCATCCATCCATTGCCACTCCCCACCAGGGCCACCAGAACAGCTGGTTTTTGCTGTCCTCTTCCATCTCCTGCCTAACTCTAACTTACTGTATAAGCCCAAACTTCCCCCACCTCCTTTATTTGTTTGACTTGACCATCCACCCAAAAAAAAAAAAAAAAGTTTGTTTTATTTGCTCAAAGCCCTTCTATATTAGGCTGATCATCTATGATTTTTTTATTTCAAATTCAAGAAATTAGGGGTTTTTTTTAAACAAAAATAAATTGATACCAATATAATAATAAATCTTACTCAAGCAATAAATTGATACCAATATAATAATAAATCTTACTCAAGCTAAGATATTGTATTTTGAGGCTTAAGAATGGTGTTCATAGATTATACTATTTTTCAACACAGTTTTCTAAACAAAGAAATATTTTAATATTAATTATTAAGATACTTTATCAATATATTTAATAATTTTAGATTAAGTTGTAAAAGCACCCGTCTTTTGTCTTCTGTTCGTTAAAAAATGGAAATAAGATTTTATGTTCTCTAAAAAAATGTTTTTTTTTTTTAAAGAGTGAAGGTATTTTCTTCATTTTCTGAATTCTGAAAGCATGAAATCGTTTTCTAAAAGTAAGAAAACAAGCAAACGCAATATTTAGTGTACGCAACAAAAGCAGAAACTTTATATATAGTGTGCGAGGTTTGATAAACTTTGCTTTTTACTGTGTCGTGAAAAATTATGGAGACAAGCTTATAATAATTTTGACATTTTAAATGTTATTGTCAAAAACCATGTTTTAGAAACATCTTGAAGTAATAAAAGAAAATAAATTTAGTGTTTTATGTTTATTGTGATTGGAGTAACTTTTCTTTGGTTGAATAGGAGATTAAAAAGGTTTGAAATATCTAATCAATTAATAATAAATAAAAAAAAGTACAACCAAATTTGTTACTTTTGACCCACAAATAATCACACATTTACCCTAGAAAAGTTAAACAAAAAGTCTTCTTCAAATAAAGGGCATTAATTGTTTAAAGTTATTTTAATTTCATTTTTTATTCTGTAATAAATTATTAAAGTGGATTAAAAAATTCTATAATATATTTAAAATAATTGACTTATGATATGATACAATAAATTTTGAATTAAAATGGAGTAATCTTGTTATTGTAGATGAAGTGAAAGAATGTGGGTGGGACGAAATTTCGGGTCCAAAATTAAGTGGGCCCAAGCCCAAGGTGCCCCACTACTCAATAACGCCACCGACACACTAACTAAAAAACAAAAAGTTAAAAACAAAATTTGATTAGTTGCCCTCACATTCTAGAAAAGCTGGAACCACCAGATTCTAGTGATACACAAGAGTCAAATCGATAAATTTACCTTTTTTTTTTTAATCGAGTTGTTCGGATCAACTTACGTACACCACGATTAATCTTTGAAGACTAACACAATCATAATCCACTATCACGATCTCCCACTTAAATTATGAAGGAGGCCATTGTGGAGACTCGAACCCAAAACTTCACCATTGATGCTGTACCAACTCCATCCTAACCCGCTTCACCGTTTGAACCAACCCATTGTGGTGATAAATTTACTTATTTGCCCTCAACTGTCAAGTTATCAACCAACCATATAATTGAAATACAAACTTAAAAAATGGAAGTCAATAAAACATTAAAGGGTGTGTTTGATAGTGTTTTCTGTTTATAAAGAATTGTTTGTTTAAAAAGATAATTGGGAGATGAAAACAGTAGAAACATATTTGATATGATAACGATTTTTGTTTTCGTAAAACACTAAAAACGTCAAAATGGTGCCCTATCATGAAATGGCAAGAATGGAATGAAAAATGATAATCACAGGATTTAAAAACAATACTGTAGATTACCTTTAAGTGATTTTAATAGCTTTCACACTCACAAATAAAAAAAAAATTTAACGTAGTATAAGAGTACTAACTACTGGTAAAATTTCTTCCTCTCTATAAGATCATTAAGCACAGTTACAATCATTGATTATTTCGATCTTAAATTATAAAAAAAAAAAAAAGAAAAGAAAATTCAGAACAGAGGATTATACATAATTTTCATACAATTCCAAATAAAAGAAAAATAAATTAAAAAAACTTTCCATCTATGAATCTAATTGATTCACCATCATCAACACTTAAAAAGACGACCAATTATATATATATTGAGAGTAAATTAATATTAATCACTAACTTTAATTATTCTTCAACTTAATTAAACCGAAAGTCCAGCCAAGAACGCCACCCCGGTGGCCGGCAACCACGACGATCCATATATAAACTCCGCAACCGTGAACTTGCTGGCCTCCACCGTGGACGTGATCACCCTGTAACCTGGCCACTTCACTCTCTGCCCTACAGCTCCTCCAGGTCCAGAATTCATATACTCACCATAATAAAGAGTGTCCAGGGCAAATGTGGCGTTCCATTCGAGCCATCCTCTCGGATGAATGTGATCTCCCATGTAAGTCATCATGTAAACGACCCTGGAATAGAGCTTCCAGGGCCTTCCGAGATACGTTGGGTAGCTTCCCTTTGAGGCTTTGAGGTCTGCCATGGCGTAGAGTCTGCATGCATGGATTGAAATGCCTGTGTTTTGATTTGGGTCTTTCCTGTTCTGGGCCGTGATGGTGTTTTTTTGTTGGGGCATTGGCTTGCGAGCGTAGATGCTGCAGTTCTGTAAGACCACGGCCGCGTTGCCGAAGATGAAGTCTACTGTTCCGTAGATGTCGCATTCCCTGAAGAACTGGCGATTGGAGTGCACGTAGAGGGTGTCCTGGTAGCCAATTACGTTGCACCGGTAGACCACCGCGTGGTCGGCGCCGACTCGGAGGGCTACTGCTTGGTGCTTGGCTGGTCCTGCCCAGTTCTGGAATGTCATGTCCCGGGCTATGAAGCCTGAGCCCGTCGCAGCTGTAGAGGTGGTCAGAAAATGAAACATTTAGAAATTAGCCTATAATTTTTGGGAAATTATGAAAAGAAAAAAAGAAAAAAAGATTACCAAAAATTGATTTAAAAATAATTATATATTAAAAAATTTAGATATTATAATCATAAATGTATATCAGAATACAAAATACTAAAAATAATAAAATTATCGTCTAATACAACAATTTGTAGTCTTAATATCAAAATTTTTTAAAAAGGTAATTAGTTTTAAAAGAGAAAGTTTTTTAAATCTACTCCGAAATTTTCACAAAAACATGTTTGCTTGAAATTTTTTTAAATTAGAAGTTAAAAAAGAGAAAAAGCTTTTCTAATTTTAAAATTTTATCTAATCTTAACGTGGAAAAAGAACAAAAAATTGAGTGGGCCAGTGTTAAGGAATTGAGTAGAAACTCTTTTGAAGATGATTAAGCAATATTATCTGTCTTTAACTATTATTAAATTAATATATTTTTTTCAAAGTTTACGATAACTATTAAATTAGTGGTGTGATTAATAATTTTTTTACAGGTGTCAGATGATTAATCAATTTTCGATTAAATTAGGTATTCATATTCCCGTGACCCACCCCCAAACTTGTGATTCTAACCTCTCTTTAGATTGTAGCCAACAATGATTTTTGGACAATATTATCCAATTTTTTGCAGAAAAAGAAAAGGCTTAAAAAGCAGCTCTGTGTAGTGTGCAATTATACCATATAAATGACAAAAAGTGCATGGTTTCTAGAGAGTGAGTCAACAAGAAAATTCCAATTTTGTTTTGCAAAGCACTACGTGGCATCTCCAGACTTTACCAAATAATAGAATTTCATGTATGTAGATAAAATAATTTGATTAAATTATTTTGATCCAAAATTTCAAAGGTTTTCATCATCCTAACTTTTTTAATAACATTTAACGTGTTTTAGGATCTGAAAAGGCTAATTTGGTCAAATAAAAAGTTGTTAAATAGAGGGAATCTGAGTATATGATGTGTATGAAGTGACATGTCACATGCTCAACTTCATAATTCCACATCATGCATGCATATGAGTGGGCTATGATGGGCCAGTGCCCACTGTTTGTGACTAAAAACAACAGATTAAAAAAAAAAAAAAAGCTTCCAATATTCTGTTTTTTAAAAGCAAGTAATCAATAGAGTGAAAAGCGAATTTTTAGTTACCAAAAGATGCTGTGTGAAATGTTGTAATCTTATCAGCAACACTTTTCCCGCCGGAAACAATTGTTTTGCCTTTTCCGTCTCCGATGAACATCACATTCTTCTTCTTCCTCCCCACCTTTATGTTGCTCTCTTCATACCTAATTATTAACACACACATAAACCCATGATTATTATGTGAAAATTCATTATAAAATATTAGTAAAAGTTGTTGTAATTCTGGTAAGTAAAAAATAAAAATCAAGTAAAAATACTCGATATCAAAGGATAAAGGAAACGCGTTACAAAGGGAAAGCTTTTGAGAAAGTTTTATTTTTTACTTTTTAAAAAACTTTTTTCTAAAATAAAAAGTTAAAAGGGTCAAAACTAGTAGATCCTTGCCTAAACTTCTCAAACATGATTTGACTTTTTCTCACTGAATTTGATGCAAAAAAATTGACAAATTATTTTTATTTTTATTACTTACAATATCAAACTAATAGAAAAAATAAATAAATATAAATATACAATTCTTGATATCACTTTATTTTCATTCTTCAAAATTATATAAAAAAATTGTTCAAAGTTAATTGGGTTAAGTTTCTTTACGCGTAAAGTTGTTCACGTGAGGAACATATGAGAATCATAATTATCATAAGAGAAGTCAATAAGCAATTATAAATTTTTACTATTTTATTATTTTATATAGAAAAGTGAGAATTTTTGATAAAAAGTAGAACTTTTTTAATTTACAGAATCGAATTTACCTTCCTGCCCTGACGTAAATAATCGTCCGCCGATCGCTATTCTCTGGCACTTTTTTAATCGCTTCAGTAATTGTCTTAACCGTTCCATTCCCGTCCTTGGAAACGATTATATCGGCATGAATCGCCGATATGGGCAAAGCCAAGAGTCTCCTCTCCTTCCTACTCAACCATCTTGGGAACGTGTCGCCATTTCTCCCCGATATATCGTCCTCCAACAAGCGCCTCCTGTTCTGTATAGGGACTCCCGAGAAATCGTCGTCATCGGTCCCCGAAAAAATCGCCAAGCAATTGCTCACCAATTCAGATAAGTCCTTCAACTTGTCCGCCATCTGATCCTTCACGGTCCCACTCAAATCCGAGAATCCTTCCGTGCACGTGTCCTGGTTCGTCAGCGCCGCGCTCAGCCACGTCAGCACGTCGTCCCTGTTGCTGCTCCTCTGATTACCGCCTGGTAGCGAGACGACGAAGCTGAGGGAGCGAACGAGGGCGTCGACCGAGTCGTCGAGGAGCTCGAGGCAGTCGTCGTAGGCGGAGCGTACATGCGTGTCCATCTGGAGGTAGGAGATTCCGGAGGTGGAGTACAAGGCCTTGTTGAAGTACTGCAGCGTCATGTTGAAGGAAATGTGGACGAGGTCCTGCTCGGAGGCGGTGAGGGAGCCGGGGAATTGGAGGAGCGAGCTGACGCAGAGATTCTGGTAGGGCGTCTTGCTGCAGGTATTGGAAATGGCTTGCGTCGGCTTGGGGATTTTAGGCTTGTCGGAGGCCTTGGATTTGATCTCGACGAGGAAAATGACGGAGGCGGCGGAAGCAATTATCAGGACGAGAGCGGTAAAGAAGATTATGGTAACCTTCTTATCTCTGGTTCTGCGTGAAGGTCCTGGTGGCGGCTCCGTCGTTGATGGAGGAGATGCATGTTCCTCTTGTAGTGGACGGCGTGAGGAGCCGCCAGGGTCGGACGGTCCGAGCCTGCCGTAACCCATTGCCTTTTGGTTTTGCAGGTGAAATTAAGTAAAAAACAAAAAAAAAAAAAACTTTTCAAGTAGAAGAAAGAAAGATATAAATTAATAATAATAATAATAATAATAATAATAATTAAAATTAAAATTTAGAGAGGATGAGAGAATGTGGAAGATTATTGTTTGATTAAGATTACATGTGTTGTTATGAGGAAGAAGCAATGATGATAAATGGGAAGGTGGAGGCGAGGGCGGTAGTGATATAAGTGTGGAGGGAGTGAGTTAGCGAGCGAGAGAGTTAAAGAGTTATAGAGAAGACGAGGAGCAGGAGATCAGGTTGGTGTGGAGTCTAAATCACGTAAGAGGAATTAGCTGTCCTCTACTCACTCATCACTTAGCTAGTGTTAGTAGAATTTAATAGAATGAATGAAAGAAACTACTACTACTTCTACTACTATACAACTGCTCATGAATCCATCTCATTAAAGCATAATTACATCAAAAAGAAAAGATGGCTAGACAAAGATGTTTCTATTCTTCCCCCTATCCCTCCCATTATTTTTTTATTTATTTTAAAAAAAATATATATATATATATATATATAGAGTAACTAGAAAATGAATAATAATTATTTAATAAGAAGAAAACTATGATATGCTTTTCGATTACAATCACAAAGTGTTATACAGCTGTTTGGTGGAACAAAACATGGGTATTGGATAACAAGCATTTAGTTTGAAGAATACATGGAAGAGAACTAAAAGCACTTTCAAAACGAAAAGCATTTTTAAAAGCTTTAGCGTTTTACTCAGAAGTCGTTCCTTCCTATGTTGGAAGTAGTATGTCAAAGACTTCGAAAAGCACTTCTTGCTTGGCGTGGACGGTGATGATCTACAATTCAACACTTAACACTCAACAATGCTGCTTTCTTTGTTATCATTATTGTTTTGTAATTTTCTCAATGACCACATTTACATTGCTGTATCACACCTAGCCTTAGAGCTTTGAATTTTGACCCTCTACAAATATATATATGCATGCAATTGGATCAATAATTATGAAACACACATTGTAACTGACAATAATCGTTATGATGTATAGATAATAATTTATATTATTTTTACTACTAAAGTTGAAAGTGAAAGCAAGTCAGACAATAAAACAATCAACAAGACACATTCTACACAATATTGTACTTTCTTTTGCCCAAAATGTATAATCTGTTTTGCAATAATACTATAATACGGATACAATTTGTAATGATAATATTTTTTTTTAACGTCCAATAACAATTATTAGATGTCGTTCGGATTGAAGCATTTATGTACGTAATTTCTCAATGTAATAATTGTTAATTATTGAACTATTCCTATTAAGATTTCGTAATATTAGTTCATACTAATGACGTAATATGATTATTCGGATATTCTTGTCCTTATTTTCTCAATATATATCTTCAATTATAGACAATAAAAAACTTTTTAATCTTCGAAAATTAAAAACTTTAATTAGAATTATAGGATTAGAATCAATTCTCAGTCTACTTTTTGTATCAGGAACTCTATAAGTTAATAAGTTTAAATAATGTGTTGAGTAAAGCTGGATCTTGTTACCCGAACTTCACGTAAACATTATTATGAAGTTGAATTCTAATTGGTAATTATTATTATTATTATTTTTCAGATTTAATTAAATTAATCATCTCTGCCACCTTCCATGCATGAACAAAAGGGTAGGAATTCCTTTCATCTATAACAACTTTAAACTTCTCTTTTTCCTCAACTTTATTTTCAAGCACTTTATTCTTTCTGCTTTTAAAGGGTTTTATGAGAGAATATGTATCATTTTGTTACCAAAAAGTGATTAATTATTTATTAAAGCTTAATGCATCGCATAATTGGTGGGATTCTAAGCAAGTTTAATTAATGTATTAATTAATAGTGTGAAACAAGCGGAATTAATTTTTTTCAAGGGAATAAAGAAACATGCAATACAGAAAAAGTGAATGTTGCTCATCAAACGAGTCATCGACATTCCTTTTTGCTGGATTAAAAAGATTGTTCTAAAGAGAATATATCTCTTATTATTAATTAAGTGGTAATCTTATAAATGTCTATAACTGTTAACAGATCTCTCTGCATAGTATTTTTTTAAAAATTGTGTAATTTTATTATAAAATATTTTCGATATTGTATCTAACGATTTTTAATTAATAAATCACTCTTTCGTCAACAGATTATTAGTCATTGAGTACAATTTTGGAGGGACACTATATAATAGGCTACCTTAATTAATTAATTGAATACCTTACTACTACCTAAAATATAAAACGACTTTATTATAAATAGACTTGGATTTGCCTAATGGTTAGGAATATTGTAATTGGCTGCACAATACCAACCATTTAGTACCAAATTCTCACATTGAAAATTAATTTGAGGATTGACTTTCGTAGTTAGAGAAATAAAAAATCTAACTCGAAAATTTATCCTATTAAGTGGAGGTGGAAAGAATCTTTATTTTCACTTACTCTTAATTATTAATTATTTGTTATTTTATTCACAAGAACACATCAGCTCTCATAAATGATCAAATCCTAGTTATTGATATTTTATATGCATAAAGAAACAAACATCCTAAAATTTAAATAGAATTTAATTATCTACCTCGCAGAGGTGCATATTAATTGAGGTCATGAATCCATTCATGTTATTATATACTAATGATGATTCATATTATGTTGATTTATTCTCGTTAAATAATGAAGTGAAATTAAATTGGTGGAAAATAAATCAATGAGAGAGTTATGATACATCAATTCTAAAATTAAATTTAAATAAACTATAATCAACGATTCGATAATATTATCATATCAAAATTTATGAGCCAACTAAAGGAAGATATAAACATTATTGCGAAGAGGCAAGTTATGATGAGTGATGACGTGCGGTGGAGAGGCAAAGAGAAGAAGATTATAAAGATGGAGGCTTGTACGTTGTGGTGAGAATCCACCGACAGTGGTCGGTAAAACATTGAATATTGTGCATGTCGTGTACTTGAAAGAGCTCGAATACAAACAAGTTTGGCAGAAAGGAAAACAAGAAAAACGAAAATTTTCTTGGGAAAATACGATTCTCTTTTGCATTTGTACTGCAAATTCCCACTGCACTTGGGTTTGTCTGTCTATTAATAAATTATTACATATGGGGGGTAAAATGTTTAGAGAAATTAAAGAGTTGAATAGTTGGAAAAGATAAAAACGTTTAATGTTTTTTTTAATTATTTTATATAGGTTTGGTTGGTGGATCCAGCTACCATGTATCTAATATGCATCTATGCTCTCAAAAAAATTTGGGACAAAATTCAATAGATTAAAATAACATGGTTAAAAAGTTCGGGATTGGGAGAGGATGAGCCAAGCACCTGGTGATAGAAATGAATTTGAGCTTTATTACTCTAATAGTTTTGAAATTTAACTATCTCCTCTAAAAATTATTGAAAACATCATAAAGTTTCTTTAATTTTACCATAGACACCCTCCAGCTTAAAATTTGATCAATTGCAGAATGTCTAGCCTATAAGTGGACTTTAGAACTAGGTGAATGTTTTGCTGAGCTTTGGATATTAAAAAAAAAAAAATTTGTGTACGTAATTAATTTTTTATTTATAATTTTTTTAAGTATAATATTTTCAGCTTTTCGTAACTTTTTTTGGAGGCTTTGTTTGTTTGTCAGCTAAGAATAATTTTTAAAAGTTTCAATGTTGTGTTTCTGTTTTTATATTAATTTTTGGAATTGTATTTTAAATTTATTTTAACAATAATTTAACCAAAATATTTTTTTTAATTTTTGTATCAGTTGCATCCTTTTTTATCAAAAATAACAATTTTCTTGTGCTTTCTTTTTTTATTTATTAAATTTACTTGTATTATTATTAATATCCTAACTACATCACATAAATTATTGTGTTCGCCATAGCTTAGATGTATATATATTTGAAGACTAGAATATCAATTAAATAATGAACAATGAAACCTAATACTAAAAATAAATTTTTGTTTGAATATAATCATTATTAGAAAGAAAGAAAAGAGGGAAACATTTATATGAAATTATGAATAACTTTTTTTATTATTTTTATTTAATTTTGTTATTCTTTTAATCCTAGCTAGTTAATAATAATTGGAGCAAGTGAGGATTCTTGATTGCATTTACACCCATAAAGCAAAGAAATTATTCAACAATCCCACAAATTTAGGAGCAGGCCCAATAATGCTCTTAATTAATATCTAGTTAATCATTAGCAAATGACTTGACCATACAAAAGAAAAATCATGAAAAAGAAAAGAAGAAAACTCATTCTATTAGATGGGTAACAAAACAGTAGTCTTCAGCCAGTAGAAATCAATCGATCTGTTTTCTTTCATTTTTTTTCTTAATTAAAAAAAAAAAGTCGAGTCTAAATATTATTAACAAAAGTTACAAAACATATATGAGTGGAAAGTTCATAGCTTTTCTTTAACTGTGGGCTGTACACAAACCATTGCATCCACTTTTATAAAAATCTTATAATAAAGCTATGATATATATTTTACTTTTCCAGTTTTTGTAACTTTGCACGTAAGTTTTGGCCCCTAGCATTTTGTTTGGAACTTTATTCATAATAGTTGAGATGAGAAAAAAAGGTATTCGCTTTAGCTTTAGTTAACTACGAGGGAATCAAGAAATGGTATTGTAACTTTTACAACTAGGTAAAAATTAAGTCGTTTTTAGGAGAAAACGAAGGTTACTAGTTCATATGTTAATTTATCAAGAAGTAGCAATGATATGTGAATCGAATCGAAAAATACTTATGTAAGATAACATACCACCTTATCATGTTGAAGTTGTATGTTAAACTACTAATATTAAATAATGTGTTGATAGTGATTATTTTTCAGTTATTTTTTCAACCACCCATAATAGTTTAATATCATTTTATTAGATAGGGGTGTTGAGTTCTCTTCTCTTTCTCAATTTTTTCAATCCACCTATTATAATGTTATGAGTCGGGATCTCATTAGATTTGCTATCTAAATTAGCAAAATAACATGGTGAGACTTATTCTACATAAGTCTTTCTCGAATCGTGATTGTGATAGTTATTAATAGGGATAGCCAAAAAAAAAAAAAAAAACTGGTTTAGCTTGAGTCTCGGATCAGGATAATTGACAAGTCTTGAATTTTAATTACAATGCTTACAAATTTTATTTTTTTTTAAATTATCAATTAAATAATAATTTTGAAAGTAGAAGAATTTAATTTTAAATCTTTTGAACTAATGTGTGTATGTTTTAGTTAAAACACTTTAAAATATTTGAATAATTTTTCGTATTAAATTTAATATTTACTTTGTACCTCTCCTAATTAATTAAATCGAGATTTTGATTCCACCCCTATCCAACTTCAACTTCACATGTTACCCATTTATTTATAGATTCTATAATCTTATGTTTAATTTTAGTTGCTAATTTCATGTTTCGTGTTATCAATACATATTCCATATTATTTATCAATCACCAGTCAAATACATGTTTTGCCAACTATCAATAACAGCCTAATATATTTACATAGTAGGATAGTTTCATTCCAACCCCCGATTTTTAAGGAACATAAGTGGTCCCCTAAGATTTCAAAAATCACATTGAACCCTCTGCCGTTAGCAATACATCAATTTTAACAATTTAAGATCACCCAAAACCTCCGAAAACAATTTCAAAAAATCATCATTAAATCCTCTATATATATCATTAATTTTAACGAATTGAAACAAACGATAGAAGATATAGTGGTAACTTTAAAAACATTGGGGACCATCAATTTATTATGTCGTCACATAGTAACGTTGGGCTTACATTAGATTCAACATATATATATGTATATAGTAATGAATATCTTTAAATGTATAGGGCTATACATGAAGACCAAGATTGCTTCTATCTTAAACTTCATCTATAACTCCAAAACACAGGAGAGCCATATGCCAAATTCTAATATTGGCCAATCTCGCAAGCAAACTTTGTAGTAGAGCATGTGCTTGCTTCCATGATGGTGGGGGACACAGGCCCAAATGAGCTAGATTATCACATGATTTGTTATTAGATTTGAAACAACATTTGCTCAATCAATTCACAATCACAATTATTAATCTAGCAATGATGTTTTGATTATTTAAGTTGTTGGGTTTCGAACAGAATATGATATGATGCTAATAAAGGTCAGCTCCACCTCCACTTCATGAATTGAACGAGATATTATATATATTTATAAAGCTATAAACTCTGTATCGCAAGCTTAAGATTCAATCTATTTATTTGACTGATTTACAACTTCCAAATTTTATATTAGAAGAAAAGAAGAATACTTGTGTTTCACACTATAGGTTATTAATTGAAACATTAATTTCTAGAGTTGAAAATTTTCTGTTTAGATTATAAAACCAATAAATGGTTTCGCTTTTCAAGATCACTATTACTTCTTAAAGCTCATCTTATTGAAGATAGAATATAGGGTTTCTATAGTAGTTTTAACTTCTAATGAGGCATGCATTATCAAGGTTTCTTAAATATTCAAACCAATATTATTATGTATTTTACTTAAATAACTGATAAAATGAGTCTTAAATTTTGATTCTACCGAATGTCGTCACCCGAATTAGAGGAGTTGCGGCGACAAATGAAGGAGTTAGTGGATGTAGGCTACGTTATGCCATCCAAAGCACAACATTGAAAAATTTTAACTTTTTTTTTCGGAAAAAAAAATGGGGCATTGTATTCATTTTGTCTTCAAAGTATAACAAATAATTGGTCAAAGAAAAAAAAATTAAGAAAGAAATCTTGGTGATATAACCTTTGATCTATCTATTCATAGCAAAACATAAAATTTGTGGTGATATATGATTACACGAAATTCTCACAAATCCTGGCCTCCAATGGACCCATTCACCACATTCCATCGCTAATATTGGCAACATGAAGATAATGACTCCATATATGCTGCTAACAAGGAAGTACAGGTTACATCAATCCATCATCAAGCTGCCTGTACGAGATTTTTTTTGACAAATTTTAAACATGAAAATTTTTGACAAAATGCAAAAAAGGTTTATGAAAGACTAGGTCAAACTAAAACGTTGTAAACATTTTTTACGATATGATATCATCATAATCGTTGTTGACTTAATTATAACATTTAACACGTATTCTCCATCTACATTAATATTTCTTTGATAAGGTGAGTTAAATGCAATCTTTAAGATATTTTCCATAGCCATTTCAAGTAAACTAATTAATTTATTTTTAAATTATTAAAAAATAAACTCACATATAACCAATAAAAGAATTCAGTAGCTTGTTATTGTTTTATGTATTAGAAAATTATAATAAAAATAATAATTTTTTACTGATTAATGTTGTTTCTTGATCACTTATTTCATCCATTTTTTTCGAAAATTCTTTGTTTCAATTTGCTTGTTCTCTATTAAAAATTGTGAAATCGGTCAAATAATAGTGCATTAATTGCTACAATAGAGGGAATAAGCGATAAATAAGCGATAAAGGAGTGGCGCAGATGTCAGAAGGTGAGGTGAAGCAGCAAAGCGGACGTGTGTGCACGAAAATGAAATCAACTTTAATTATGCCTCTTTCTTATTCTACCGAAAGTTACACAAATTGAGGTTAGCTTTCCACTATTAATCATTCCTTTCTATTTGTTTTTAATTTGTAATACTAAATGATTTAATCCTTTTGATTTAGAACCAAGATATCATTATTTACTTTTAAAAAGCAAAAAACATTAAAAAAAATAAAGAAAACATGTCTATAAAGTTAAAATGATTTTTTCAAAAAGGTTTTTAGATTAATTTTGAAATGTTATTGTGAAAACTAAGAAAAAAAATTATTGTCTTTTTCTTTTCATTATATTTAGCTCTAAAAAAATAAATATTTGATCTAGATTTATCTTGATCTTCTTTCTATTACGCTTTTTATAAACTATAAATGATTGTGTTGAATTTGCTTAAGTAATAAAACTAAGATGATAAGACAATTAATCCTAATCCAAATATTTGACGTATACATCAGGTAAAACTAAAATTTTCAAACCTTGAAGACAAGATTCTAAAAGTGGATAATAAGTATTTCAAACAAAAAAAAAATTATGAACCTATGTAGCAAATATATCATTTTATTAATACATTAGATCGTATATGTATATATATGGATAATTTGATGTCTCTAGCTATTGTGACATCAATGAAAGGGCTAGCTAATTGTCATCAAGCTAATATAAATAATAAATTGAACCATCTTGTGGTGAATGCATGTTGGTCTATGTCGAAGTCCATTTCAAGTAATAAAACTCAGATAATCAGATAATTAATCCTAATCCAAAGATTTGAAGTATATATCAGGATAAACCTAAATTTTTCAGACCTTGAAGACAGCATTCTAAAAAAGTGGAATAATTATGATTTCAAAAAATTATGAACCTATTTAGCAAATATATCACATTATTAATAAATGAGATCGTACGTGTATATATATGGATAATGTGATATTTCTTGCCATAATAAATAGAAGAGAAAATCGAATTTCTTTCTTCGTTTTTACAATTTACAAAAGAAAAAAATAGGAGTTAATTAAGTGTGACACGTTCACTAAAAAAAAATCATTTTGTAGCGAATCATTTATTAAGAAAAATCGATAAGCTTAATACAAAAGCGGAAAAAGAAATAATAATAACTTTGTCCCGGACATTCATCATTATACCCATAATGATCAGCTATACTATTCCTATCCATAATGAAAGGAAACATTTGCCTATTTATATAACATATCGTATTGCAATAAAAGATATTAGTAAAAAAGTTCCTCGGTGGTTATATAAATTAAGCGATGATTTAGTAGAAAAATACGAAGAAAATTGGGTGGTGGTGGATGATGGAATTCGTTCACAAAGAGTCAGACATATAGTGATTTTTAATGAGAATCTGGTAAACATCAACGAAAGGGCTAGCTATCTAGCTAGTTGTGATCAAGCTAATATAAATAATACATTGAACCATCTTGTGATGAATGCGTGCTGGTCTCTTTTCGAAGTCCATTTCATAAGAAATAAAGCTTTGAAATGGATCTTTAAAGGGTACTTGGAAAAAGCTATCGCTGGCTATATGATCGATTAATTAAACAAGTAGTTAGCTGCATATTGTTGGTCGAATCTTTTTCAGATTTAGTCGAGAATAGGCAGGTCACATCCCAATGGCAAAAAGGCTGGAAAAAAATTATGAGACAATTACTCTTCTTAGATGTATGTACTGTAGTTATCCATATCGTTATCTTGACAACTCTATGAAAGCAAGCATGTCTTCAATTATTCTCAGCGTAATGTTCTGAATTTTTAAAAATCCCAAAGTTTTACCTTTAAGTTTTACAAATGATAATTCGTCTCCTTTTCACTGTTATCTAGTCATAAAGTTTTCATTTTTCAATTTAATTTAGGAACAATATCAATAAGTATTCTCGAGTTTTGACTCGACTTTAAGAGGAGAACAATTATGTATTTTTTATTAATCACACCTCTAAAGTTGTTTATTTTTTATCAATCAAACCTCTAAAAATGATAATTTGAAGACAACTTCAAGAATGTAATCAATTAAAAATGCATAGTCATTCTCCACTTAAAAATAAACAAAAACTCAAAAGCATTTATTGTAATTGTTCCAATTCTAAATCTTGAGGCGAAACGAAGAAGAAAACTATCATTTACCCTAATTATATAAAATAGAGTAAATTTGGCAGATGCCTCTTCTCAAGTTTGTCAAAATCTCAACAACCACATTTGATCAATTTTAAATTGACTAAATTATTACCTCTAAACATCAAGAGATTATATTATAAAATACTATAATTAAATTCTAAAATAATTTTTGTAGTGAATAAATAATACTTTAATTAAACTTCTAAATCATTGTTATATATTTGTCTGAGCGTAGTGCTAGGTACTTTCTGTGGTAAATCAAACATCAATATATCACTGTTAGGTAATAACATCATCATCAATAAAAGCAAAGAAAATATGATTATTACATTTAAAAGTTGTTAATGTTATCCATCTTTTACCAAAAGCATGCAATACCCGAAAAAAAGTGGCATTAAATACCTTTATTAATAAGCATGGCCAAAAGTAATATATTTAACAGTTCCTTTTTCTCTTTAGCAGGTTGCTTCCCTTAGTTAAGCAAAGATCCAATACAGTACTTCTGGTTGCCTTGTAGGTGAAATGAAAGAGACATTTAATTGAATTAGAAAAAGAAAAAGAGAAGAAGAAGATCAACTCATTACAGACTAAAAGATGACTTATGTTTTCAAGCATGAATCTACTCAAATTGTGAAATGACACTTACTAATAATGGGGTCATGATATAGAATTTGACAATTAATGCCTTAAATCTCATAATAGTAACTCTCATATATTAATTTTATTTGGTCGTTTCATATGCAAATTATTACTAAATATTAATTCTTATATCATCATTTACTATATTATTTTGTTACTTTTATGATAATTTTAATTATTAAAATCATATTATTACTTAAGATGTAAAAGTAGTTAAAATATAAAATTGAAAAATAAAATAAAATACTATTCAAAACAAATTAGCATTGACATAGATATTCCTATTTTCTACCTTAACGGTCAAGTAAGTGTAATTAGTTATAAAGGAGTGTGGCCTTTAAGAATAAAGGCACAAAAAGTTTTTGTTTTGTAAAAGCTAAAAGTTATGAAGAGCATGCAAGAGACCATCAATACCAAAATTTGTAACACATAGATTTCCAGTAGTTGATGAATGAAATATTACATAACATTTATTTTTTTTTTCAACAAGTTATTTATTTAGAGTTTGTAAGAATTTATAAATTATTGTCTTTATTAATAGCTCAAGTTTTCAAGAACATAAATAAATAAACTTTACAAACTACTATCAATCTTTTCTACCACAGATAACCCAAAACATGTAAGGTTGAGTAGTTTTTTTTAATATATAAATACAGATATGCACACTTTTAGAAACAATTTATTAAAGGTCTGCATGTTTACTAAATTATTGAGAAATAAAATCTTATATTAATATATTCTTCTCTAAACAAGAAGTGACAAATATGTATAGTGATGATTCCCAAATAAGTATTATTACTCTTACAAACACTGTATACATATTCATGTGGCATTACTCATTTATTTATACATGATCACCGTGCATTAAATGAATAGACTCTATATATTTATTACTTCAATCAACTCATGACAAATTAATTTATATGCAAGAGTTTGTATGAAATGTTTGTAAGACTAGCATTATTCTTCTGCAATTTCAGTATTCAAGAAAAAAATTGTACCAATTAATATATAGAGATGGTAACCAAAATACGTATTCATTTAAGAATCGTGGTTGTTTTATTATAGAATTATTGGTTTGCATATATATGTCGCAATTTCTATCAATTAATAAGCTACACTGGCCATTATAAGAGCTCATTAAAATAAGTCAACTTAGTAACTATTTATGTCGATGGTTGGAGAGGACACAAAAATCTTTCTTCTTGACAAGATCTATTACAATTAGTTCATGCAATTTATCAAATATAAATGAATTCACCGTCCAATAAATTGACACCATAACAACCTACAATCTTGTTATGTCATAATCAAATTTCATGGCATTGGATCTCATATTCAAGAGCAACAACTTGTCCTCCCATCATTGCCCTAAAAACTCATTTTACTTTGCAAGTAGAATTTTTTTAAATATATATATAATTAAATTTTGACTAAAATATAGGTATATAAGTCTCAATGTCTCATCGTTTTGAAAGAGATTTTGAAAAGCGTAATAAACATGTTTAAAATTCATTAAACACCTTTCATAATTATGAAATCCTAAAACTTGTTTCACATGATTTTGAAAATCATAGGCACAAAAACCTTGTATATGTGTGTGCTCATTGTTACTTCTTTCTTTAGGGTAAAAATCATTCATCTCGTTGAGGCCGATTTGATTAAAATGTAGATAATAAAGGTTTATAAGTTTTGAAAGTTTATGTAAAAATAGAAGTTATAAAAATCATAAACGTTCGCAAATTTCATTTCAATAATTTTTCCTCAAATTTGATGAGAATTGTTATAAACTTTCTCTAAATGTCATTAGTGGGTATCTTATCTTTGTTTAATTTAGCTAATAGTGCTTGTAAGTAAAGTCTAAGAAATTCATTAAGCAAACCATCCTTATCATATCTTCCTTGGTAAGGATTAAGAAAAATTAACAAAGAAGAAAAGAAGGCAAATAATTATTATATAGGGGCAAGTATAATAAACAATTACTGTTGAATCATTTAAGCCGATCTATGGACCACATTGTGCATGAACAGCAAGCAAATCTGGAGCAAGCTTAATTGGCATCTTCAACTCCTCTTTCTCTAAAGTAGACAAGATTTATAATCGCACTCCATCACAACCTTAAACTAAATGTTAGTGCTCATCTTGATGAGCCCATTATAGTTATAAATAATAATGTTCCTTACAAAGAGATAGAGATAGATATAGAGATATCCCATGTGAATTGGTTAGATATTGTCACATTATTGATTGCGAATAGTTATTCGTCACAAACTTTTTGTGCTCTCATTAAAGTCTTTGTTTATATATATTTATTTAGATGTAATAAATTTCTTAACTATAAAATAAATTAAACTAATTTAACATATATATATATCATCAGCCATGCATATGCATGATCAAAGCTACATATAAAGGAAACAGTCCCAAAGGAATGATATATTCTATTATTAGCAGTTGTAGGGTCCTCTCCCCTTCAATTCTGGGTCTGGGAAGTCTCCTGTTGAACGAGAAACACATAAGAAAATTTGACATATTGTGTCGCTGAATATATATACCATGTCCATGTGCATGCTCTTGGTAGCACACATGGTCCTTCACTATCAATGTATTCTGTAACGACCTATAATTGATTGATTTATGATGAGCGATATGTATTTATGATATTTGTATATCCTCATGATATAATAATATAATATTCATGACATTCTGTGATTTATGATATGTTAAAAGTTTTATATGTTTAATTCATCCGTGGTAATCCATTTCAACATATCATGTATATGTTCGTGTAATGTCAAGATGAACATATATATGTAAATAAAGTTGAACAGATCCTAACTTGTCACATTTGTTAAAGGGGTTTTGGATTTAACTTACCTAAATAATTTAACTTTTTTAAAAAGTTCAAATCAGCAAATATAAAAAATAAAAAAATGTAATAGAGGTTTAGAAGATGAGTAATACTGCTTCTACAACTTATCTACAATCAATTCTTTTATACAATTTGAGTTCGTAAAATATATCACTAAATAGATAATAAATGAAAGTAAATTAAGGAGATTAAAAGCAATTATATATCTAATGATATTTTACCAACTCATGTTGTATAAAGAATTAGTTGTAAATGAATTGTGGACAAAGGATTATTCTTAAAGAATAATAAATAATAAGAATAAAAAATAATTAACCATAAAACATTGTCTAAAATATACACAGTAAATGCTTTATAATAATAAGCTGCCTAACTTCTTAAAAGTTCATTAAGATTAGATAGATGAATAGACATTATTAAATTAATTAATCGTGTCATTAAATGACACGAATCAAAGAGATTTAACCCTAATATAACCTGTGTATTCATTAAAAAGCATAAGAAAACACACAATTAGGACTCCAATCCATTTAAAGTTGATAAGATTTAACACAAATATACAAATTGCCAAATCTACTTTCTTCCAATTTCATTATCCAAAGTTTTTGTAGTATATATGATCTGGCCATTCTCCTTGTCAAAGAATAGACATAAATATAGAGCTTTGAATTCCACACTACACTCTTCTCATAGACCATTGACACCGGCACCCAAAAAAGTGATGATTTCATTTTCAAATAGATGCTTCATGTCTATTAATTATAAGTGTAGAAAAAAGATAAAATTGATGTTGATGCCACGCCTATAATTGTTAAAAGCTTGGACTGCCAAAATAGCACAATTTGTTTTTTCGTTACCTTGACACCTCTTATATTTCAAACCATATTGTTACTAGTCTTCTATAATCTATTACAAGAAGATAAGAAAAAAAATTAATAAGGATTAACTATATCTACCTTTATATTTTCCAAACCAAACCTGATAAATAAGATGGGACCGATCAATGTTTGATTGAGACAAGGCCGGCCGGTAGTAGAAATTCTTGTAGCTTTTTACCATTTGATTGGAGATTATTTGTCATTTGCGATCTCTTTGGACAATTTGATTACTATAGCTTTATGTTCCTAATATAAATTCTTAATCAAGGGCAAATCAAATTAACTGATTAATATTAAAAGAAAAAAAATTGAAAAATCTCTTAATAACTTACTACTTATTGTAAGAATAATTTACATGTAAAATTAATTTATAAAACAAAATCTATAGAACCTAATATGACTTATGATTATGAAATCATCTATTTTAATTAATTTTAACAGTTGTTATAATCTTTTACCCATCAAATGATATTATGTCATATCATATTATATAACTTTAATTGTATAATTAGAAAGTTTGTATGTATAGTATTGTTCTTAGTGTTAATGTTATCCATTTTTCTTAAGTTTGTTTTTTTAATTATAGTATTTCCCTGATTAGAAAAATAAGTGAATAGGTGTTTTTTTTGTAAACATTTTATGAAAACTTAAAGAGGTTTTTTATTTTAATTTTGGAAGAGATATGTGGTAATTTCAAAGCTTTTTAATTCTTACCTATTTATTATAATTAAGAATAATTTTATGTGTACGACTAATCTATACAACAAAATTTCTATAACCTAACGTGACTTGTAATTATCAAATCGGTTATATAATCAATTTTTGTATTTGTTATCATCTTTTATCCATTAAATCAAATGATATTATGCCGCGTCATATTATATAAATTTACTTGAGTTGTATCAACAACATACAAGGGGTTAATTTGTATTAGCCGGTGGAATAGAAAACCTTCTAAACCGAAAATGAGTCAAGTGCTTTTTAGTTATCAACATCATAACAGTCAGTATCTTCTACGAGTTTGTGCACATCATTGTCATTTATCATTCCTCTATTATTACTTAGCATGTCTAATCAGAGCAATTAAATTGTCGTTGTCGGTGACACTGATATATCTAATATAATTCTAGTTAACAAAGGTATTTATCCGTGTATAATGTACCACAATCTCTTTAGAATATGTTATTGTTTCATCTTTTGTTGTTATTTGACTCAATTATTATCATATTTTATCTAACAAATCATATTTCACCTCATCCGTTTGTATGAATTTAGTTATATATATTGGTTGTATATATAGAATTACTCATCATTAATTATAAAATAAATCCAAAGATTTTCAAATTAAACTTAAATTTAGTATCAAGATTGTTATTAACCATTAATCAATGTATATACCCTTGTTATGGGTAGATGTTGTGGGATTATATCACAAATATAAATGCTTACACATTAGATGATCAGCATCAATCAATGATAATTCAGAAAAGAGGAGGATATTACTTTTTGTTAATTCCTTTTTTTTTTTTTTTTTGTATACGCGAAATTCATTTGGAGAAGCTTTGGGGTTGAGTGGGCGCAGTGGGCATGTCACACCATCTACCTTGGACACCAATCAAACGAACTGATGTTTCTTTTACAAATCAAAACATGTAATCCAATAGCCCCAAGAAGGCCCAAGACACCCTAAGCCCAATAACAACAGAGTATGAGTAATTCTATTAGGCCCATATCAGCCTAATTATTCTGACATTTAAAAGAAACATATATAGTCATATATTGTAAATTTGGTAGCTATTAATACATTAAAACAGAAGATTTTGGATGTGGCTACATTTAATTAGAAATGAGGGATTTTTTTTTTTGGTTGATTTGACAGAGGAAATGGTTGACGAGGATTATGGCATTCTTATAGTGAATGATAGTGAAGTTAATATGATTTGTAGTAGATTAGGTATTACAATTGTTCAAGAGAAGATGTCATGATATTGGAGAAGAGTGGCATGTTGTAATCGAGAATGAGAGCAAAGTTTAGTTTTGTACTTGCTCTTTCCTAGAAAGAGTATAATTATATGTCAAATTTTGTGCACAGACAAAAAATAAAATAAAATAAAATACTTCTTGTATTCCAAAAACTTAAAGTTTATCTTAGTTCATTGTCGAACAAGGAGAAGGCATAATTGCTTGGGGCGTAAGAATTTTGTTTTTTTTTATTAATTCTAAAACATTTTCTTGTTTTGTATTTTTTTAGTATATTTTAAATCAATATCAATCATATATTATTTTCAATATTCAAAACTAGTCACACATTCTCAAATCATTTTAAAAAAGAAACACACAAAATTCGTTGAGGGACAATCTAATTTCTGGTAATATAAAGTGCTGATTGCCCAAGGTAGACCACGGAAGACCAGAGCCTAGACTGATTAAGCAAACAATAGGAGTGCCTACAAGGTTGCCGGTGATGAAATATGTTTAATTGTAAAAAAAAAAAAAAAAAAAAAAAAAAAAAAAAAAAAAAAAAAAAAAAAACCAATTCAGTTGGGCATGAAATTCATCCAGAAACTTGGGACATTTAATAGTGATCGGCAGGCGTACAGGCTACAAGCCACCCTTGTAAATTCAGTCAATCGGTCATCAGCAACAAGAGCTAAAATACATTTGGTTTTGTTACTTTCCCATTGTCTTCTAAGCAACCAAATGCTCTTCATAAAGGAGTTGTTGAGCAAACTATGGCATCATGCATTTTTTCCGGAACTTGATTTATCCATAAAGTGAAAAAATGGTTCGAATTTCCATCTGGAGACTGCCAATTTTGATTTTTCTTCTCTTTTCAATTGCAAATTCTGAAGAAAAAGAAGTGAAGGAGGCACTAGTGCGATTCATGGAGGAATTATCGCAGGGAAATTTACCAAGAGATCAGAATTGGGGTTGGAACACAAGCTCAGATCCCTGCAATGACAAATGGATAGGCGTCACATGTGATCCAGGGCTGCGATCTGTGAGGAAAATTGTCCTGGAAGGGTTTAATCTCACTGGCAGTCTTGATGCAAGCTCTCTCTGTATGGCAAAGTCTCTGCATGTCTTGAGACTGAGAGGCAACAACATTTCTGGAATTATAAAAGAAGAATTATCAAATTGTAGACGCTTGAGTCACCTAGTTGTGAGCGGAAATCAATTCTCTGGAAACCTTCCTCAGTCTCTACCTGAGTTGAGTAATTTGAAAAGGCTTGAAATATCCGACAACTACTTCTCTGGAGAGCTCCCTGATCTGCCTCGGATTTCAGGCCTGTCAACCTTCAACGCTGAAAATAATAATCTTACTGGAGCAATTCCGGAGTTCGACTTTTCCAATCTTTTTCAGTTCAATGTTTCCAACAACAACTTTGTAGGTCCAATTCCTGATGTCAAAAGGCCGGTTCAGTGCTGACAGCTTTTCAGGAAATCCTGAATTATGCGGGAATCCACTGCCAAACGCTTGTCTGCCAACTCCTCCATAAAAATAAGGCCTAAATTCTTCCCCAATCGCAATAGTAGAGCATTTTTCAGATTGTGTTTTGTACTTTGAATGGTTCAATTAATTACATATATTGTTTCAAAAGAAAAAATCAGAAGAAAATTGAAGATATGTATCCTAATTTTGTATTATTGGCATCACAATTCTTAGAACTTTAGAATCGATCTCTTTGAAATGAAATAACAACATTTATGAGCAACAATGATATTGACGATGAATTATGCGAATAATTATTGCTTTAGAATCAAACCCTCGGTAATCAAAAGCAAAAACTACATGTATAACATCTACAGTACCATCCAGTGGATAGCGATTTCTTCGTATTCCATTTCATGCCATTTTCAAATATTAATCTCAATAAAGAATATATATAATTTTTTCTCAACTCATGATTTACACAATTATATTGCTCTGAAAATTTGCAATCTAGATAAAGTCTTGGTCTCAAACGCATCATGGATCATTTGAAAACCTATACGTTGGTTAAATAAAAAAAGAAAGTAAATGCAAAAAAAAAGAAAATAAATACATAAATATACGACTCTGATGTGGTATTACTCATTTATTTACACATCATATATTTATTACTCGAATCAACATTGAATGAGTAGATTTTATATATTTATTACTCTAATCAATATTAAATGAGTAGATTTCGCATATTTATTACTTTAATTTCAATCACCTCATGACAATTTGTATGCAAGAGTTTGTACAAAAAGTTTGTAAGGCTAACATTATTCAAAAATTCAATATACATCTAGATAATTAATTTGACGAATCAATTGTAAATTAAAAGAAACATAAGATTTCTGAAAAGCATCTGCTTATCTATTCCAAAGGCTTGGAGGTAGTGAGGCACCTAAGTAAATTTCCTAGTATCAAGTAAAAAATTAAAAAAGAATCTAACTCCTTTCAGCAAGATCCTAGAAATAATATATAGTATTGAAAATAAACTAAAGTAAAAGCCCAATCTCCTAATAAGAAATTATGAGTTTCTTGAATCTCAAATATAACAAGTATGCAAAGAAACACTTGATTCAAGATCACTAACCTAGCTAATTAATTTCCCAAAAGTTATCCACCTCTTTAGTGAGCTTCTCCTTTTCTCCATGGACCGACACCAGGCTCTCCACATAAGTATAAAATTTAAACGTATATTCAGCAGCACAAAGAGGGAGACGAGGAATTTTTCTACCTTCAATCTCCATAGGAAATTGAACAAGCAAAATTTCCCTGTTACTTTTCATTATAAGTTGGCGATCTTTCCAGCTTCCCATCGGGCAAATGGCTCTTGGAAACAATGCGATATTGATTTGTTGACTCCACAACTTCCCACCATCATTCAGCACCCACAACTCAAATCGACTGCCGCTACTTCTAATTTCAGGATAAACAGCTAAAGCGAGCGACCCTTCATACGTTATAGCTTTTATGTAACTTTCGGAGAAAGTTTTCGGCATTGTTATCATCCGGAAAGCCTCCTGATTCATATCAAATGAAACAATGAACATATTATTACCCAATTCTTCGATTCCATTGGCCATCCAGTGCAGAACTCCTTTCACAGCCACAGCTTCTTGGCCTCCGTGAACAACCATTGATCGGAAAATATCCGTCCGAATTTCTTTCCAATATCCCGTGCTCCGCTTGTAAACTTCAGCCCGGGACTCATAACGATCACAGTGGATAAAATAAACAATCCTGACCACCATGTAATCATCAGTGTCAGGATTATATCCGAATCCTGGAGAAACCATCCCAAGCGGCGGCAGGGATGGTGATTCGACAAATAATGGCTTCGGAAGGTGTTTGAACTGCCTTGTTGTGATGTTCCAGAGCACAAGAGCTGAAGCGAAACAACGGGAGACATCAACACAGATCAAACCATTACAAGAATCGACCACTCTTGGAAAGCATGGTAACCCTATCAAGAAGGACGGCATCTCTACATCATAAAGAATTTTTTCGTCAACAATCAGGGCCAAACCAGTATCCAAACCAGGGATATGGCGATAATATCGGACGAGGAGGAGGGGATTCTGGGTAGAGCGACAGAGGTGTTTGGAGATGAAACCTGAGGCTTCGATCAGAGAGTGAAGAGACTTAGAGACACACTTGAAACGAACTAGGGGTTTGACTGGCAACTTTGAGAGAATGCTAGTGATTATGGCTTGTGGAATGGTGGAATGGATTGTTGTTGTTGATGGTGCCATGGCTTCTGTTCTTGGTCTCGTTCTTCTAATCATTGAAACTCTTCAAGGGTTTATAAGAAGAAAAGAGAGAGAAGAATTTCATGGGAAAGCAAGAAGTAGCTTTTTAAGCCATCACGATTCCATTAGGGCTTTATAAGGGATAATTGTTATGTAGTTTTGAAGTTTGTTAGAGGGCTACTATCGCTTACCCCCCCCCAACTTTTGATGAAAATGTAACCATCCTGTAGTTTAAAAAACCTTGCTGCCCTAGCCTCCACCTACTATCTAATTGTTTAATCGAAAAGAAAAGAGTAACGCCATTTTTATAAATTAACCATACAAATTCATTTATATATAAACTTATATGATATTATTAAATGATCCTCGTATCATCCATATTAATTAATATAATTAAATTTTAAAATTTATTCGTCTATTTGAATTATTAGGTATCAGTTTCTATAGGTATTAGGTATCAGTTTCTATAGGTAAGTTTATACAGATAATTTAAAAAAAGATAGTCTTCTTTACTTGAGTCCTAAGGGCATATGTTAAGCTTTTGAAAACTGTGTAAATTCATTTAAACTTTGTGCGTTTATTGTTTTTACACCGTCTTTGAGAAAATTTACTCAATCTTCAAAAGAAATTATATAACTTTTTAGAATCTAATATGTGCTCTTAAAGCACACGTTAAGACTACTCTTGCAAGAATAGTATTACTTAAAAAACCAAAGATTAAATTTGGTCAAATTACTAAAGCATCCTTAAATTAATTAACTTTTTGTTGTGAAAATTTTGATTAATTTTCTAAGTTTTTTTTCACCCCAAAAGTCCATCAAATCTTTTGTTCTCACATAATTCTATATGATCACTATCAATTGGTATGAAATTCTTGATAATTGATCTAATTATTGGTCTTTTATAGTAAATAATTATATGATTCTTTTACTTCAAATGCAAAATTTTTAGAACTATGGGGGAGTTTGTTGATTCTTAATTAAAGGTTAAAGGAGGTAAGTTTAAAAAAAAAAAAAAAAAAAAGAGGTTTGCCCTGCGGAGACATGGTTCCTCAATTAAATAGAAGAGTAAAAAAAAAAAAATCAAACACAGAGAACATGAGAGAAACAATCAAAGAAATTTGAGAAAGATGTAATGAGAAAGACGTAAAATTAAGAGAGAAAACAACCTTTTATTTAAATAATCAAATATTAATATTCACCAAATTAAAGTTTGGAGTTTTTTTTTTTTTTTTGCATTGGGCCTATTTAGCTGGGCTCGACTTCTATTTACAGCATTGATGGGAAGCTATCAAATAATTTCATGCAATTATTTAAAGGTATATTGATTTTAAGATTGAATATTCTATTAATAGAATTGTGTATATCGATTTTAAGATTGAATATTCCATTAATAGAATTATGTGACAAAATTAAATGCATATAATGGATCCCAACATAATCCTGTTGCAAATTTTTTTTGTATCAATTTTCAAATGCTTTGAAGAATCTGGAGCTTCAATAATTAGGTGAGTTAGGGGCTCCAAGTCAGAGGCTAGCTACTATCTTCAAAAGCTCTCAAATAAAAGCAAGTAGAAGCAGGAAAATATACGTATGTTAAAATCAGGGATCAACTTCTCAGGCAAATAAGAGATGGAACACAAAGTGCGCCAGCTGTGAAGTAAAATGAAAGAGTTGGAACTTCAGATCTCTTTAGAAACAAAAACTTTAGAAAAATGTTACTGCACCTCCAAGTGAGAAACAGTTCTAACTAAAAGACTGATACTATACAAGCCTAAGACCGATAAAGAAAGCTGGCAAATAACTATTCCCCTATGCACATTAAATAACAGTATTGACAGAAACATAATTGAAGCATGAGCCTCCTACAAAGTTCTAGTGTAATTACTAATCTTTCTTTACAATCATTAATGCACAAAATAAAAGAACCAACATATTGCTCAAACCTGTCAAAAAGCTCCTTGAGCTCCAATTTGTGAAATTTTTCACCAACATGTAACCCTACAGTTTAAAATTCTTAATGATAATGTTCGGTTTACATTACTATACACGTGATGGCAACCAATCCACATTCTTTGGCAGTCTTCTAAGTCAATTGAGATAGTTACACTCATGGAAATTGAAGTCCGCCATAGAGAACATAGAAGGTTCTAACCATATTGTTGAGTGCAGTTTAACAGAATTTTTTAGATCCAAATAATCAACAAGTCAAAACAAAAAATTTGACACATTACCTCAACATGTGAACCTCAGACTGACCATAAAAACTTGGATCCCACCATTGGTGAATTCCGTGCGCTCGTTTAAAATCTGGAGTGTGACTCAAATTAACAGTCAGATGTGCTGAAGGCAGTAGGTGCAAGGGTTCCGAATTTTGCCCTTGCACACCAAATATCATATTCCCTATTGAACTTTGTGTAGCAAGTCTCACAATCTTTGTGGCTCCAATCTCCTCCATCTTTTTCCTGTGCTCAAAATACCCAATATACTCAGAGCAAATATGATCAGCTGGGTTCACAAAAAGGTAGGGAACCCATTCAGATAATACAAAAAACGAGTCATCCTCTTGAGAACTTTGGTTTTGACCCTTTACGGCAAAAGCAATCCCTGCTTTGATAACACTGCTTGTAAACCGAATCCCATGCTTCAACTTTGGATTATTAATACGTTCTATGGGCGCAGAAAAGAATGGTGGATTGAAGAGATAAGTTTCAATACGGCATCCCATCTTGGTCATGGTCTTGCCTGCAAGCAATGCAATAGCTGACCCCAGAGAATGTCCAGCTAACCAAATATTATCTGCTCCAGCTTCAGCAACTATATTCTGGATAGCCTGCATTGCAAGCTGAAAGCGGGAACTCTGTTGAAGTTTGCTGCGGATGCACTGGAGATCCAGCTTAAGATCTCTTAATCTGGAATCTGGTTTGTTTAATGTGCCCCGGAAGGCAATAACATATTTTGGGGCATTATGACCGAAAGAAAATGAATTGAATTCATATATGGCACCAAAGATGGAGTAATCAACATCATCTATGAGCAAACGACTTAATTGGAAATGGAAGAAGTTCCACCAAGGATAAGCTTGAGCTTTTTGCCCTTGACGGTTTTGCTGGCGGTCACGTTCTAAAACGTAGACTCCTTGAACCAAGCTTGCAGCAACTGATCTTCGATGATGGAAATTTGTCCTGTAAATGCATTATAGCTTAGAAGAAAAATCTCAAAACTCTTGCTATTAAAAATATGAATCTAATTAATGCATATGTGATAGGCTACCAAGTCCATGAGATACTTTTAGAGGCCAAACCAGCCTTCCTCCTTCGATTGGCAGAGCCTAAAGTTGTTTTAGAAAATGAACCAAACTGAATCATGCTTATACATAACTTAAGTGGATAGTTGTTATGCCACTCCAATTATTTTCTATATTTCCATTATTCAGCATTTATTTCTGGATTCACATTATTTTCAACCATTAATTTTCATAGCTCTTATAGATTACATTTTAATCTGTAAAAGCTTGAACTGAGTGACATCGTATAACCAAACTCCTGCAACCCTTTTGCCTAATCATATAACTTATTGTTTCTGTTCCACATACTAACTGAACAGAACAATGTTGGTTCTAAATGGCTGGTTTCCATGCACATGTTAAGGTATTAAACTAATTTTCACATAAACATTCAAGTACCAGATGCCTCAGTATTTTCATTCTACATCTCTTCTTACCAATTCTTACCAACAATGGTAGTCTCATTTCCCTAGCATATCTTCCTAATCAAGTAAATGTACTCACTCCACACCAATCAATAATGTAGGAAGGAAATGGTCTTACCAATCAATAACAGTTAGGTGTAAAGGTCCAGAAATGCTGAAAATTTCTCTCACAGAAGCTGTCGCATCTTCAGTTCCCATTTCGCTCTCTTCCATACAGATACAGTCTGCCCCAGAACCCAAATATATATATATATATATATATATATATATATCCATAATCAGTAAAAAAAAAAAAAAAAAACTTTTTAATAGAATCTGGTGGACGTAGACTTCAGGAATTGTCAACCTAGAAAAATCCCGGAAGTATTTTGAAAAAATGTTTAAACCAAATGTGATAGCCAAATCCATAAGTGTCATAAAGACTAAACTTCCTTCTCCACTAATTTCTTAAACAATTTCATCCATTACTGATATCCCTTGTAAAGAGAAATAGAAACTCCATTTCTCAAAACCTTAAAGCTTAGATTAGATCGACATGTAGGAAAAAAAAAATAATAAAAAATAAAATCCTAATATGAAGCGATTAATGGAACTGAATATAAAGCCAATCACTTCTACTCTACAACGCTAAACAATACACAACATTCACCTAAGCTGATATTAACAAGATCGCCATTAATATATGTAAAACACAAATTTTTTTTTTACCTTCAATGAAATCAATAACATGAACATCCAAACAACAACAATTATTTCTCCTTATCATTGCAAAGCCCTAAACCAAAAAAAAAAAAAAACAAAAACAAAAGAGAAATCAACCGGAAAACTTACCTTGCAAGAAAGAAAAGATGTCCAAAAGTGAATAAATGAAAAGCAAGGCTATCGAACTCGGTTACCCATTTTGTTTTGATTGTTTTTTTTTTTAAACGAATCAATCAAGATGTCCTGAGAGGCAATATCAGAAATAGCAGAATTATAGTATGTTTGTTTAGGAAGTAGAAACAAATACAAGTTGCCAAATTGGTTTTTTTTTTTTAATTGTTTGTTTATGAGTATATATACATGGTCAACCAAATTATAATATATATTTATATAAAATTAAAATATAGTTTTGAGGTTATAAAGAATCTGGGAAAATCAGTTGCAGACAATGGTTAACTTTGTTACTAAAAGTTAAAACTTTCAAAGTACCTGGCAATTGTGATAGCAAAATCCAAGAAGATGCCAACGAGTCTCCATCTCAAAGTCTGTTCTGTACAGACGCTCGCTTCAGACATTCTGTTACACGAACGTCGCCGTTTTTTATGTGACACACAGAGCAGAAATGCCACTTTCCAGAACGACGCGCAGAGTCGGCCCGCCCCTAGGGCATTAGGCCGAATAGGCAGCCGAGTAAGGCCCAAAATATAGATATAGGGAGGTCTATGTAATAATTTTTGTGTAATTTTTTTATTTTAAAAATTTAATATGATGAAAAGGTTTATACAATAAAAATTGGGATAACGGCATTCAAGTTTCTTATTTTTTGGCTTAATGTCGTATGAAAGTTCCTAATGAAAGTTCTGGAAGTATGTAATTATAATATAATAGTAAACTGTGAGAGTGAGTTCTGACTCACTCTTACACACTGACTTAATCTTTATAAAATAAAATCCCGATGATATCTGATACTGAATTACATAAACACTTAACGCGCAAGTTCTTTCAAGTGTCTACTAACTCACACAGACTTAATCAACAATTCATGCATGATTTAATCAACAATTCATGCACGATTTCTATATCTCATACATGAATCAAAGACTCATAAAATTAAATCAAAAAACATTCATATTTGCGTTAAAGCTCTCCAGACCACATAACCAACATATCCCGTTATGTAAAAATAACTTTGTATATATAGTAGTATGCTTGGACGAAATCTCCTTAGAATATTGTAAAAATTCTAATCAAAATAATATTAGGATAAGGAGAAATATAATATGAGAGATATAATTAAACTCCTAAAGGAATTATGACACAAATATTCTTTTATTTTAATTAAGATACAAGATACTATATCCTAATATAATGAGATATTTATTATAAATCAAATACTTCATAACATATATTTCTATGAACAGTAAAATAGGAATCAAAATAATATTATTGTTTTATCATAAGTTGTACAAAATTTATCATGTGCATGACACACGTATGTTGACACCAACAACATAGATTGTTTATTTTTTTTGTCAAAATTTAGTTATTATTTTTTTCAAAAATCCATCACAAACTACTCTTTTATTAACTTAATCGTTGGATAATATCATTTTTAGGTCTAAATTTTATACATTATTGAAATATCTTTAATCTAAATTTTTCTTTATATTAAATATGACAAAATTTAATAAATATTTAAAAATGCGAAAAAATATTAAAAAAGTGTTCACATGCCAAATTTTAAAAATTTGAATAATTAAACTAATTCATAATAAAAAGTTTTTACAAAAATTAATAAAAATTAAATCAATAAAATCTTAAGCAACCTTGCTGGGCAGAATTAAAAAAAAAAATTGCTTGAATAGAAATTAACAAAACAAATCGTGAAGTATAATTAAACACTCAACAAGACCAATGGCTTAGACACACCTTCCCTCTCTTTCGCAACCTTCGCCGCCTCCACCTCACAAACAGCTGTTTCTGCTGAATATCTGGGTATTCATTTGTTGCTTTTGCCTTAAATTATGTTAATTATTCCCATATATTGTCGATTTGTGTTTCAAATTCAGGTTGTAATTAGGTTTATATAAGCGGTATTTGATTAAATTTATATATTATTTTTATAGTTGTAAGGCTTTTCAATATTGCACTTTTTTAATGATTTATTGTCAAAAGATTTTAGCTGGTATTGAGTTCTTGCTTCTGGGTTGTGCAGGTGTGTCAGTGGGAGATTTGGAAGAAATTATTATTATTTAATTATTATTAAATGACCATCATACTTTTTTAAGTTTAATTTATTTATATAAATTTAACAGTTAAGTTAATAATATGATATAGATAAAAATATAAAATATCTATATAAATAATATTAAGTAAAAAAGTAGAGGATAATTCATGACATTATTCCAATGTAGATTATCTCACTCCGATAGTTAGATCTACACAATTTATTATTAAAAAATTATTTTTTTAAATTCATAATAATTAATATCATGTTAATTAAAAATTTTCTTTTTCTCGTAAATTACTCCGTTCTCACGCGTTTCATCTTCTCCTATGCAACCTATTAATAAAAAAAAAATTGTTTTTTAAACTCATTATTAATGATTAATGCCAGTCAATTAAAAAGTTTTCTCTTTCTTTGTAATTTTGTCCGTTCTCGCACGATCATCTTCTTCTACACAATGTATTAATAAAAAAAAAAATCTATTAAAATTCAAATAATATTAATGTCATGTCAGTTAAAAGTTTTTCTTTCCTCATAAGTCACAATCCTCTACATTGCCACGCGGATTCATCTTCTTCTTTTTCCCCATCCCAAACGGTCACTGTGCTTATCTTCTTTAAGACCTCAGCTCTCTCTAAGCTCTCTCCTCTCCTTCTCCAACATTCCCTGTGTAGTCCAACGCTGTGCTCAGGTTCCATCTATCATGCTTTATTATTTTTATTGAGTTTAAATTGTTATCTATATTATTAATTTTTAATCTATGCATGTTTGTTTATAGTTATTGTTAATTTGTTGTTTATCTATTTTTTATTTGTTTGTAGTTATTATTTATTTTGTATTTGCTTGTTGTTACTTGTTAATTAATAATATAGTCTTAGAAATAGTTATTAGAAAATATGAATCGGATATGAAAAATTACAGAAAAAAAGAAAATTAGATAAATTAATTAAATCCCTAAAAGGAGCTCTTGAAAAATTTGTTAAAATCAATAAAAGTAATTTTTGTGAAAATTCTATATTTAAGCAAGAATCTATTAAAGAAAGAGATATTGTTGAGGAGGATGATAATCAAATATGTAACAACACTCTTTCTAATCAAGAAAATCAAAAAGATATTGAAGAAAATGAAGAAAATGAAGAAATTCAAAATCTTAATGAAATATCTAATATAAATAATGTATATGACCCGGGAATATGGAGAAATGTTGATAATAAAATGAGAGATTTATTAATAGAAAGAGGTCCTATTAGAGAAAATAATATAATTTTTTTGCAATACGAAATTCAAGACATTTCTCTTATATACATTATACTAAAAAATTATCAAATGGAAAAATGCATGATAGAAAAATGGTTGATTTATTTAAAAGATTTTGATAAAGAATATTGTTTTTGTTGCAAATTATTTAGTACAAATACTACAATATTTAGTAAAAGTCCATTAGATAATGAGGGATTTAGAGATTGAAAGAACCTTAGTATTAAGCTCAAATCTCATGAAACAAGTAATGAACATATAAAAAACATGAATGCATGGGTTGCCTAAGAAGTAAGGTTGTCAAAACATAGAACAATTGGTAAAAATCTACAAGCACAAATTAACAAGGAAAAAGAACATTGGAAAAGTGTGTTAACAAGAATTTTAGCTATGATAAAAACTATTGCTAAAAATAATTCACCTTTCGTGATAAAAATGAGAAGATCTATCAAGAAAACAATAAACTCTTTAAGTTTAATTGAAATGATTGCCGAATTTGATCCAACAATGCAAGAACAAATTTGATGTATTCAAAACGGTGAAATTTATAATCAATACCTTAGACGTAATTAACAAAATGAGTTAATTCAAATGTTAGCCTTCGAAATTATAATTTAATTATTAAAAAAAAATCAAAGAAGCAAAATATTTTTCTGTAATACTTGATTGCATAGCAGATGCTAGCCATCAAGAACAAATGACTCTTATTTTAAGATGTGTAGATATTTCCATACAAGTAGAAGAATATTTTTTAGAATTTCGAAAAATTAATGATACTTCTAAAAAATGTCTCTTTAATGAATTAATAGATGCAATAAAAAATCTTAGACTTAATATCAATGATGTAAGAGGACAATGATATGGTAATGGATCTAATATAAAAGGGAAACAATAAAGGGTTCAAAAATGACTATTGAAAATAAATTCTAGAGCAATTCATACACCATGCGGTTCATAACCTTAATTTAATGCTTGGTGACATGGCAAACTCTTGTCCTATAGCTCTATCATTTTTTTGAAGTTGTACAATGTATATATTCATTATTTTATTCTTCAACGAAACAATGGAAAATCTTACAAATAATATATCTAATTTGACTGTTAATTCTTTATCACAAATGCATTAGGAAAGTCGCATAGAAAGTGTAAAATCAATAAAATTTCAAACTCTACAAATAAGAGATGCTTTAATTGAATTGGCAGAAAGTAGCGATGATCCTAAAATAAGGAGCAAAGCTCAATGTTTGGCAACATATGAATTATAAAATTTTGAATTTTGTTAGGCATGATTATTTGGTATGAAATATTGTTTGCTGTTAGCTTCAATAGTAAAAACCTACAAAAAGAAGATATGCATAGTTATGTTATTATAGATCAATTAAAATACCTAATTTATTTTCTAGAAAATTATAGAGCAAATGGATTCATGTCTCTTTGATTTCAGCTAAAGGAGATTGCAAATGAAACGGAAATAGAACCTAATTTTGCTTAAAAAAAATTATCTATAAAAAAGTTCAATTTGATGAGAATGTGAATGAGGATATAATTATATTTCTTTAAGAGTCTTTTAGAATTGATTATTATTATTATTATTATTATTATTATTATTATTATTATTATTATTATTATTATTATTATTATTATTATATAGTAGCTCAAGCTATTTCTTCTATAAAAATAGATTTAAGCAATTTCAACTTTATGAATATATTTTTGGATTTTTATTTACTATCAAAAAATTAAAGTGATTGAATGATGATTGTTTGAGGAATTTTTGTCATAATCTAGAAAATAATTTTTAAATGTGATATGTGTTGACCCAGGTATGGCAACCCAAGAGGGGGGGTGAATTGGGTTTTTATTTATAAAAACGGATTTATAAAACTTTTCTTGAAAGATCAAAATTATTTAAATCTTTCTTTAAGAACAAAGGTGAAGAAGATGAAAATAGAATGCAACCAAGAGAATGGCAATAAAGAACAATCACAAGCGCAAGCAAATGTAAAGAGAATAGGGATAGAGAGAGTGCAAACTCGATGTACGTGGTTCGGCAAACCTTGCCTACGTCCACGGGCTCCTAGCTCCACGAGCTAAGCTTTCAACTAAGTTGTAGAAATCTTTACAACTTACTTGATGAGCAACCTCACCAAGACTTTTTCTTCCAACTTTTGATAACACCACACCAAGAGTTCTTCTTGATGAACAACCTCACCAAGGCATCTTTCTTCAAACCTTGATAACACCACACCAAGAGTTCTTCTTGATGAACAACCTCACCAAGGCAACTTCCTTCAACTCTTGATAACACCAAACCAAGAGTTCTTCTTGATGAACAACCTCACCAAGGAAACTTCCTTTAACTCTTGATAACACACAACAAGAGTTCTCTCAAGGATAACTATTATCCTTTACAAGAATATCTCACTCTCACCACAATACAAGAACAAGGATAATTTTTACAAAAAAAGTACAACTCTCTTCAAAGAGTAGATAAAGAATATAAAAGCTCTCTAGACTTGATATTTCTCTTGTTTTTTGCTTGATAGATGCTTCTCTTCTTCTTGCTGAATGCATGGGAGAAGGGCTCCTTTTATAGGCAAATGAGATGAACTTGATCAAATGAAGACACCAACTCCACATTTTCTGCCCACCATAACAACCGTAATCTTGTCTGCCATTTTTGTCAATGTTTCATTTGAAATTTGAAAATATGACATAAAAGGTCTGCACATTTGAATAAGCTTTCCAACGCATTAAGAACCAAGTCATTTGGATATCTGTAGCTCAAGATATGGCCAAAACATCATTCGGTGCTCATGTGACTTGATTTTTCTTTTATGTGTCAGTCCACCGACTTGTATGTGTATTATGTCAGCCTTCTGTTTGAAATTTGAATTTCTTCAAGAAATAAAAGATCTTCGTATTTGAATAAGCTTTCCAAAACATTAAAAATCAAAGTATTTCAATATCTATATCTTAAGATATGGCCAAAACACCATTCGGTGCTCATGTGAGTTGATTTTTCTTCTCTGTGTCAGTCCACCGAATTGCATGTCAATTATGTCGGCCTTCCATTTGAAATTTGAATTTCTTAAAAACATATGAAATGTGCTTCATTAAGTCATCTTTCCAATGCCATAAGAATCAAGTCATTTTGATTTTTCTAGCTCAAGATATGTCCAAAAGAGTATTCGGTGCTCATGTCAGCTGCTTCCATTTGTCTTTCAAATTGCATGACGATTTGAACAATCTTGCACTTGAAATTTGAATTTCTTTAAAACATATGAAATGTTATAAATTGAGTAAGCTTTCCAAAGGCTCAAGAATCACATTATTTGGACATCTATAGAGATATAAATGACCAATTGATTGAACATTGCTCATGTATCACATTCCTTGAGTCAAACCTTGCTCTTAAACTTTGGTGCCCTTAACATGTAGTCTTCTCCTTAGCTTTAACACTTCATTTTAATAACCCTCTTCTTGATTTTATAATTATTTCAATAATCTAATTCTTGCACATAAATAAACATATTAGTAAATTTCAATTAATCAATGTGTATTGTTATCATCAAAATTATCATGTAGCCTTAGGGCTAACAATATGTTTTCAGATATCGATGGATTAGATTTATTTTCAGAACTTAAGGTTTTAAAAGAAGTTATATAAGATGAAATAAATAATCCATTTGAAATACTTAACTATATAAAAAAAGTATATTCTTTTCCAAATTCTTATATTGCTTATAGAATATTATTAACAATATTCATAATAGTTGCTTAAGCAGAATGAAGTTTTTTAAAACTAAAACTGATAAAATCATATCTAAGATCAACTATATTATAATAAAGATTAAACGGATTAATTTTATTGTCTATTGAAAAAGAAATATCAGAAAAGCTTGAATATAAAGATTTGATTAGTAATTTTGCATCTAAAAAGGCAAGAAAATTTAATTTTAAATAATATATATTTCTTAAAAAATTAAATTTATAATTGTTTTAATTAAATATAAAAGGTCTCGTTTGTAAATGTCGTCTTAGGCCCTAAAATCCCTTGAGCTGGTCCTGACGACTTGTTTTCTTTTTAAAGTTAATGCACCATTTAGATGCACTTTTTGTTTTCTTTTTTGGGCATCTTGGTATATAAGAAAAAAAAAATCTGTTATCCTGGTCCAATTAAAAATTTTCTGTTACAATTATACTTTGAGAAATAATTATGAGATATTTGAGAAAAAAATAAGTTTTAAAATTAATGTGTTAGAAAGTTATTTATTTTTTTGTAAATTTAATTTTTAAAATGTAATTTTTGAATATGAAAACCGAAATATACATAAACTTGTAAAATATGTTTATTATTTCTTTAATAATATAATATTTAATTAAAATATATATCTAAAATATATATGATTTTTTAAAAGACTTATAATTTATTAATTTTAATTTTAAAAGTAAATAAAAGTGACAGTTTTGGTTTAATTTTAAAAAAGTGATTAAATGAAAATAATATGAATGATTTTATTATAACTCAAGTTATTTGATTCTTTTTTATTTTTAAGTTAAAAAGTTTTATATTATGAATTTTTTATTAATTAATTTCTGATAATAATAAATAATATATATTATAAATATGTAATATTGTAAACGGAGAAAGGGTTTGATTATAAACACCCTTTATTTCTTTGTTGAACGTGACCCACCGTTTAATGGAAAAAGAATATTTGAACTTGGAGGTGCGGGGAATCGAACCCCGTGCCTCTCGCATGCGAAGCGAGCGCTCTACCATATGAGCTACACCCCCATGACGGGAGGTGGCCTTGATTTCTCCGTCTTATAGTTTAAAATAAGACAAAACCTTCGAGAATGTAAAAAATAAATAAGTTTTGGGATTTGTTTTTAAATTTAATTAAACTTAATTTAAGGTATTAAATTGTCAAGCATAATTGTTCAACAAATAGACATTTTATCAAGTATTGGCACTCAAATAATTGTTGAAAACTCAACAATTTTCATAGGTTATAACAGAAATTAAAGTTTGATTAATAGCAACAACGTATAACAAACCTTTTTAGCTTAGATTTTTTTTTTTGTGTAGTTTTCCATGTTAATTTACTATAACATTCAAAACTTAAAGATGTCTAAGCTAACAGACTATATATGTGTGTGTATTTACCTATTCATCACCTTAAATATTGGAAGTATTAAATATTATTTAACCCATAATGAGATTAAAAATAAAATCATTACAAATTTAGAAAGTACATAGAAAAGTTAATAAACATGAATTCAATCCATATTAAACTATTTAAAACAAGGAAAATAAAATTATAGTCATAGATGGTAGTTGAATTGATTTCTGCAGCAGAGACTTGCGTGTTTTAGGTGAAATATTAGGCAATATGGCTAGTCTGTGTCTTGGGAACCGATGACATTTTGTCGTGTAAGGCAATGTGTCAGTTCAATCATCAATTTATGAAATTAGAATTAATGTGGCAAAGCAAAACGCTTGCCTCACAAAAATATCCAGAGAGCCAATAAATTAAAAAACAGGAAAAAAATTTTGACACTTGTATATCACATGCCAACCTTCTGCCACTTTCTAACCAATTATATAAGCCTTATCAAATATAAGTAGAGATTCCTCATCACACCACGAAAAGACAATTTTATCTTAAGAAAATGATAAATGTTACTATGTTTCCAGGTTTTTTGAACTAAACACAACCCATTTGAAAATCTAGTTTCAATGTAATCAATATATAAAACTCCTTAGCCTATGGTAGAAGAACTGGCTTTCAATTTCAGACAATATTAATTACTTCTTAAAAAAATAATATATATTTCAATTTATAAATCCAAGATATGCTTATTAGTGAGGATAGAGTTGATAGACAAGTTTGGCCTTTGAATAATATTTGGTTTAATTAAAAAATTGCGAACTTCAATGCGCAATCTTCTTTGTAAGATTTCTGTCCTCAAGTTTGACTCTAATGGCTGCTTCTCCTTCCCAGGTAACAAAATCAATTCGAGCCCATCAAGCTCTGACAATTACCATTATCAAATTAATGCTCATCAGAACTCCCATCTCTTGATATATTCAAATTCTTCTACATATATGAAGACAGGATACAAAACCACAGGCCATTGAAACTTACAAGAAAATTATTATTAGAGAGGAGGAAGCTCGGAAGCTAGAGCAGCTCTGGTGTTGTTGTTGTTGCTATTATAATAAAATGATCAACGGCAAGGCATCCAGTGTTGCTGATCAAGATCATCATCATGAAGAGCCATTGAGCCCTGGAGCTCGCCTGTTTCATTCACCAAATTTTAACTGCTATATCATTGTGGTTGTTGGAAGCAAAACAAGTATTGATCCTAGTGTCATCAAACAAGGATTGGGGCACACTTTGATCAAGCATCCTCGTTTCTCTAGCAAGCTGGTATGGTTAATCATTCTCTCTTCCCTTCTGTTAATTTTATTTGGTTCATTTTCATATACTAATTATGCATGTTTCAAAAATATGCTGCAAATAATTGTTGATGGCATCTACATATATTTGGGTTCAATATTTGTTTATTCATTCTAGTAATTAATGAATATATGTATAAGGATTATAAATGTAACATTCCACTCTCACAGCCTCTCTTCTCGAAATCAATATTGCGAACCTCACCCTCAATTACAATATTGGCGTTGAGGAGTCTTTTTCTTTAATTTGTTGCGCTTGTCTAGAGATAGAAAACTTCACAATAGTTTTATCAATGCAACAGAGGCACTAAATATTCTTATCAACTTGAAGGCGGTCAATAAATCTAAAATCTACCCTTTCTTATGATAAAGAACACATACACGGGGTGAGGTATCATCGGTCAATAAATGTGATTTAAGGATGTCTGCTTCCAAGATACCATTAAGTAGCAAAAGCTAATCTTTTTTTCTCAGTTTTTCCATTATTAATTAATTTCCTTGTTTGATTAAATACCAAAAGAGGAAACACATTTTCTTGTATGAATTTTGTGTTTTTGTTTTCAAAATGATTTAGAAAATGTATTTGTTGTTTTGAGATATTTAAATTGGAATTAAGAATGCGTGCTTGATAATGAATTCTGAAAATAAAATTCAGAAAATGATTTTAAGAATATGTGTTTAAAAATGAATTATAAAAACGAAACTCTAGAAATAAAAATAAAATATTTGTTTGGAAACGTATCCTGAAATTAAATTCTGAAAATGAAATTCTAAAATTCTAAAAATGGAGAAAATAGAGAGAGAAGTTAATGATTTGAATAAAATGGAGAGAGAGAAAGTGTGAATAGTGTATGCAAAGAGATAGATAGGCTTTGAAATCCTGTTTTCTAAATTCAAACTTTGAAAACATAAGTGAACAACTACGGGACTGACTACAGTCCAGCTGCGTATCCATACGCAGCTGGCTTTTCTTGTAAACGCGGGTGCAAAAGTTGTAAATACAACTTTTGCACCAAGTAAAAAATTGAAAAAGCAGCTGATGTACCCGTACATCAGCTGCACCGTAGCTCCCTCCGAACAACTACTAACCATTTTACCCTACATTGGAATTTGCAAAAATCAAGAAATGGGTTTTAGAAAACGTAAAGGAACACGGTAAGGTTCGTGGAAACAGAAAGAGATAGTGTGAAACATTATATATACAAAATAGTGTTTCTTTAATTGAATAATAATTTAATTGAAAGAGAAGTAAAAGAAGATATAATTGAAGAAATAAACCTAGGGTTGAGGGCATTATAGTAATTCCAAACTCTTGAATCAAGAGTCTCGGCTGGTTGCTTGCCAATATAGGGAAGCCACACCGTTGCTGCCAAAATTATCGGCCAAATTGGACTTATTTTTCTATATTTGTCAAAGAATTTAAGAACCAATTTACGGGTCAACGAAGAGTAGTTTATTTCAAATCCACTTTCATATGCTTACGCTAAAGAGTCTTTCACGGCAAGCATAAATTAGTTTGCAGGTCAATGAATTCTAACGGAAATTTCCATTTATTTATCATTCTCTAAAGTTTTGTTCAAGCACTTAAATAAACATTTGTTTATTTATTTGTTTTTCTAAATTCATCAAAATGTTAATTGAGGCTTTGAAAATTGTAAAAAATCCTCCTTAAAAATCATTCGAAACCTCTTGATGATTTTGTAAACTATTTAATAATTTGAAACTTTGGCAATTTGTTTGTATGTATATTGGGTAATTTGGTTAAAACTTGATTATAGGAACCTCTTCAATCTGACTATTTTTTGTTTTTTTATAAAGTTGTTAACTTAATCTTGATTTAAATTTTTAAGAGAATTTTTAATTATTTATCTTAGATATGTGCATCAATGTGAACACATTTATTATATAGCTATTTATTTATTTATTTATTTATTTTGCTTGAGAAAAGGTAATTGATGAGAAAAGGGGAGGGAAAATGAAATGGACTCCTACTACAGTAAATATGGACAGCCATGTTGTTGTTCCGAACATAGATTCAGAAATGGAAAATCCTGATAAGTTTGTTGAAGACTACATCTCTTATATGACTTTAGAGCCTCTGGACATCTCCAAACCGTTGTGGGAACTCCACCTCCTGAATGTGAAAACATCGGAGGCAGAAGCTGTTGGAGTTTTCAGGATTCACCACTCAATTGGTGACGGCGCATCTCTCATTTCTCTTCTGCTTGCCTGCACACGCAAAACTTCTGATCCTGAAGCATTGCCAAGTGTCACGGTGGAGAAACGAGCAAAGTTAGGTGCTCCTAGTTGGTGGTTCTGGTGCTTCATTTTGAGTATTTGGTCTGGAATCATGTTGGTTTGGAACACTGTTGTGGATATGGTATTGTTTTCGGCAACAGCATTGTTTTTGAATGATACAAAGAATCCTCTGAAAGGTGGACCTGGAACTGGGCATGTTACTAAGAGGTTCGTGCACAGGACAGTGAGTCTGGATGACATAAAGCTAGTGAAGAATGCAATGAATATGGTATGTTATGTCTGGTATTCGATAATATCAATAAATATTTTCGAGTTTTAATTTAATTTTAAGCGGAGAAAAGCTATATATTTTTTCATTAATCACAGTATTGAAGTTGTTCATTTTACATCAATCATACCCTTGAAAATGATGATTTAAGAGATTGAAAATGATAATTTAAAGGTAACTTCAGAGATGTAATTAGTAAAAAATGTATAATCATTCTTCACTTAAATTTAAGATAAAACTCGAATAAGCTTATTGTAGTTGTCCCTTTGATATTGTATTGAATTTCATATGTTAAGGTTTCTTTATTTATTTTTTTCACCATTAAATTACGTAATTAGTTGTTGTTCTTTCATGGGCATGGTCGAGTTCACCAGACCATTAATGATGTCGTATTGGGAGCGACACAAGCTGGTCTCTCGCGGTACTTAAACAGGAAATACAGTAAGTTAATTTCCCTATAAGTTTCTTTCACATAATTATAGTAATATCCTCTCTTGTGACAGCATACTCATTCCACGTTTGTATCTCAAAATTTTCATCCAAAATAAAATAGATTTCATTAATGATCGACACGTGGATCATGTAATGAATGATGTATGCATGGTTTTAGATTAACATTTGGGATTTTTACAATAGCTCATAACATATACATACATACATACATATATATATATATATATATATATATATATAAAATATGTTTAAGGCTACGGTGAGATTGATATATCATTTCAACTCTGCGTCTCATTTTATTAATATAAATTATAAGAGTACCTCGATCTTTCTTATAATAGCTGCATGTGCAACCGTCTAATCATGGGGCACGTGTAACACATTTATTGATATAGCACCTCATAATTAGACGGTTACATATGCAGCCGTTATATAGGATAGATCCTTTGATATATATTAAGAATCCAAAAATAGTAGATATTTAATACCACCTTATTATTTTATGAAATGCTTATCATAACAAATGAGTTTTGAGTACATCTTAAATAATAAAATTGTATTAAATGTTAACTGCTACTATCTTTGAATACTTAATTTACCTGTGCCTAAAAACATATTCCCGGAGAACACAATAAATAACTATTGGCATCCACATAATTAATGAGAAATGGCAAATGATAATCTGCATTAAAATTAATTAATAGTAATACTACTGTTTTTAAGTAGTGAAATTAGTGGATCCTATGCCATCGTTTCTAATTAATTATGAGGAACATTAATTAAGTACCTTATAATTTGAGTTGACAAAAATTTACTGCAGAATAAAAAAATAAAAACGAAGAAGAGAAATTACAATGCATAACATTGTAATTATATCTCTAGTAGATTATGCCAACTCGCGTTATAAAGAGATTGACTGGAAATATGTTGTAAGTATAATATTATTTATTAATTATAACGACGATTTAGTATAAAATAATATTAATAGCCCTATACAAGTTAACAGAGCACATCTTTTTTATTAGGTTTTATTCTCCCAATTATATGAATATCTATATTACACCATATCAAGTAATTTGTATATACAATTAATTAACTATGTAAGATTTTTTTAATGATTTTAGCAATATGCAAAAATGGAAACATATATATATATATATATATATATATATATGAGATTTTTTTTAATACAAGTATTTTAACATTAAATTTTGAAACAACTTTCTAATAATTCACACCAATTAATCTAATTTTTAAATTTTAATAAATAAACCTAATTAGATATAACTTTTTTAATTTAAATCTTAACTATTGGGTAAAATGAGATGATTAATAACAACAAATTGGTGTCAACATTTTTTGTTAAGAGATTCTCGTATGGATATTCATCTATCTATTTGTTTATTTAATGAATATAGAGCTAGAGTGATAACATTCACAAATTGAAGTAATATTCAAGATCATAGTTAATTGGTTTCTGTTGATTCAACAGGTAAGAATTATGAGCAAGATGGAGATCACAAGCCATGTAGTGTTCCAAAAGGCATCCGCATCAGGGCAGCTGTTCTCTTCAACATAAGACCAGCCTCAGGGATCCAGGTGAACATAAAATTTTCTTTCTCAGGATCAGAATGCCAACTTAAAAGGCCAAAAAAAAAAAAAGAGTCAACCATTAAATAAATATTTTTTCAATTTTGGGACACATTACCCACCAATTCTTTCGAATTATATTTCTCAAAGTAACAACATATATGGTTTTTTTTTTTCTAATTATTTGTGTTTGTGTGTGTGTGATTAACAGGCTCTAGCTGATATGATGGCGAAGGAATCCAAAGCCAGATGGGGTAATGGGATCGGATACATTCTTCTTCCCTTCGACATTTCTTCACAAAATGACCCATTGGATTACCTTTACAAAGCTAAAGCCACTGTAGATCGAAAAAAGCACTCCCTTGAAGCTTTATGCACATTTTCAAGTGCCACGTGGTTGCTCCAAATATTTGGGGTTAAGGTACAAACATATCCATTTATATATTTTCCCTTACATATGTATTATATATGTGCACCATTTATATATTTTCCCTACCATATATATTATTTATGTGCACAGTGCACGAATATTTGTTTTGTGTGGAAGTCTGCATGCACACTAATCACCGATACAAATTCTCTGAGAAATTACAGGCTGCTACTGCTTTAGCCATCAAAGTTCTTTCAAACACAACAATGGCCTTCTCAAATGTGGTTGGTCCTTTAGAAGAAATTAGCTTTTATGGCCATCCAATTGCTTTTCTTGCTCCAAGTGTTTATGGACACCCACAGGTAAGTTCCAGCTTTTCTTAACTTTTAAATATAGGATTATGAAATGTGAATTTTTATGGGAAAATTGAAAAAAAAAGCCTAAATTCGGGGACTTATTTGATAATAAATCTCTTTCTAAAAATTTAAATGTTATAATTCTGTCCGACATAAACAAGTTTATTCAACTATCTTTGAAAATCGACAGAGAGTCATGATAACATGTAAATTTTCAACAGAGATATAATCATTTTTTTAATTCACACTTAAACTTGAGACTTTTTTTTTATTTTTTCAATTTTATCTAAATGACTGTTTCACTATCTCTTTTCTTTAATGTAATATTTCATTAGTAATTAATCATTAATCACATCATTAGATTTTGCTTACGTAGAAATTGCTTCAAGAAATAACCCTCGTCATAGATAAGTACTAAATTAATTGAAACAGTGAAGCTATTTTAGCTCCACAAGTAATTAATAGCTCCAAACATGTCATTAATTACAAACAATAATTAACATCGTTAATGCCAAAGCCAAATTTCATTTTTAATTGCCTACATTAAAACTAATAATTAAGCCTATTAAAGTGTTTTTTTGGGAAAGATTTTAAAAGATATCAGTGTGGGCTATAAAGATTTTAAAAAAATATTCGATAAAACTTAGATGAAATGAGTAAATCTTATTAATTGAAAAAAAAAAGATCTGGTTGAAGGAATATTTTATGTCTTTTTTTAAATATGAATTAAAATTTAGAAAACAATTTATAAAATTATAATATATATAAGTAAATATCAAATGAGATCAAAGTTCATCAAATTTTTATTTTAATATACTTCAAAGAGTAAAAATCATCTATTATTTATAAAAAAAGAAAATTTTCATATGATATGTGAGAAAATAAGAGAGAGCCTAAAGTTTGAGAGATATATATGTGGAAAATTTAGAGATTGAGAAATAAAACATTTTCAAGTTTTCTTATATTATTTTCATGAACTAAATAAAAATCAAATCCCATAAAAATTCATCATTGATTACTTAGTCATACCAGTGATGGTTGCACTTGTACATTAGATATTGAGGTTAATTAATTAAGTGATGTGCATTAGATAAAGGATAGTAAAAAGTTATTTAATAGTTTTTAAAATATTCAAGTATTTATTGTAATTTATCAAACCTAAGGGGTTCGGATAAATTTAATTAATATTATATTAGTTGTTATTTAATAGCGTAATTACGTGGAATACATAGGAATCGGCGCATAAGAGTTAGATTGCAAAACTAGTGGATTTCTAGTTTAACCAAATATCAGGGATGTTTTTCCATTTTTTGTTTTTAAAATTTTCCAGCCTCCCCCTTTATACGCTCCTCGTTTTTTCACCTTGCAGTAGAATTAACAGACGTTTGGCTTTAATTTAATATAATTGTAAAGAGGTAAATTAACTTATAACAATATTAATTACCAGCCCCCAGGAGGTCACAATCGCTCTAATTTAATATTTTTCCTCTTGTTTCTTTGCTTTCTTTTGCAGGCGCTTACAATCCATTTCCAAAGCTATGTCAATAAGATGACAATAGTTCTAGCAGTTGACCCAAATGTTGTTCCTGATCCTCACCAGCTCTGCGAGGATATAGATGAATCCCTCAAAACTATCAAGAATGCTGTTGTCGAAAGAGCATTAACAAATGATTTTATCTAAAATTTATTGCTTGTTTCACATAGGATTAACGTACCTTTTAATAGTTTAATTAGTAATATGCTAATTATATTATTTAACGTAACTTTTCACTCTATTGAATTGAATGTCTGTCATTGGATGGAAAGAAATTAAATCCATCCAACAAAATTACCAGTATACTTTTTATAATAGGCAATGGATATATAATATCCATTTATTTAAAATCCTTCAGGAGAAATTGACATGCATATTTGCTGATCTATATTTTGCTAACATGGCCTTTGCAATTTTTTTTGTATGTTTCGAAAAATTAATAGATTGCACCAATTGATGTGTGCGTACATAGATAATGAACATTCACAATTTTCTCATTGTTTTTATAATAAAATTAAGGTTTATAATCCAAAATTCTAAGAGTAATGTTATATTTATAATTCATATATAATCAATTTTTTTATAATTTAAGTTGGTAGAATATCTTTGGATGAATAAACAATAAAAATAAATAAAATATTTTAAATTATATGACATTATAATTATCGATATAATAATATTTTCTAAAAAAATTGGAAACATTAATTGACTGGAAATGAATTATAGGCGTAACGATAATCAAATATAATATACAATCTCCTAAACAAACGTTATATTCATTGTACAGTGTTTGCGGTAAGAAATAAATATTAAATTGGCATTTAGGTGTAATTCATATTTATCCGAAACTAATTATTTATAGAAAAAAATTATGATTGAAAAAAAAAACACTTGGCTTAAAATTGGTTTGACAACCGAAATAACCATGAAGAAAGTTTGAGAAGATTTCAACCAACGACCGAATTCTAAGGAATGTCCAAGAAATGGGGTTAAATATGAAAATATTCAAAAATAGGAGGGAGTTTTCGGCTAAATGTGCGCAAATCAAGTGGTTCTGTAACTCTCTATTCTCCTCTTCTATCTCGGTCTCGTGTTTAAACTCGCTCACGGAGTCGGAAACCTAAGCCTCGAAAGGACTTAGCAACTCGCTACTTAAACTCGCTTGCAGCACTATTCTGTCTTATTCTCACAACTCACTCTCTCTCTCTTCCTGACTCATTCTCTCTCTGACTCATCCGAGTTGACTCGTTCGACCCTAAAACCCACTCTTACTCACCGATGGCGATTATCTCTGATTATCAGGAGGAAGAAAAGCCCAACGTTAAGAAGAAGGACTCCGGCGCCTCTTCCTCCTCCACATCGTCCTCCAAAACGTCGTCGTTTAGCGCGGATTTCGATGCTTCAAATCCGATAGGGTTTCTGGAGAAGGTGTTCGAGTTCGTCGCGAAAGAGAGCGACTTTCTGGCGAAGGACACGGCGGAGAAGCAGATCCAGGAGGTTGTGCGTGCCGCCAAGGAGAAGAGGAAGAAGCCGGCCGAGAGTGCGAAGCCTAAGAAAGTGAAGAAGAAACAGGAGCAAGATTTGGAGAACTTGCCGACGATGGAGGTGAAGAAAGCGCCTCCACCGGAGCCGCAGGTTGATGCTAAGGGCAACCCAGCTAGAGGTTCGAATTTTATTTACTTATTTGTTTATATTTGTTTTTGTTTGGCTGCTGAGAATACAATCTTTTTATTCATTTATTTTCTTTGTAGTTTTATTAATGTTGATCAATGTTGGTGTTGTTTGGCATGTCCTTCAAGTTTGATTTTAACGGATAATACTCTAGAATTTGTATTGATTAAAGAAATAAAAAACTTGCTTTCATTATTAGAAATTTGTTAAACGTTTGGCTGAAGAATGGAGTAAAGATTGATTCTTTTTCAACAGAAGGGGGTTCTTTTGTTTTTGGGGTTACGTTGTGGAGTTACTTGTTTGTGTGTAATATTCATCAATGTAATATTTAGATTGAGTAGATTTGTAGCTACATGCTGTTATTTCTTGCTTGCCTTGTTGATCCTAAAATATGTTAATTGCTGTTAGATTAATCACTATGAAATAATTATTTTTTTAATTTATGTTTATCTAATTGAAATTGGAGATGTTGTTGGCTTGATGCATCAAGCTTATTCTCTGACTCACTTTCTCTACTTGCAGCTCCAAATAAGGGCAATGGTCTTGATCTGGAAAACTACTCCTGGACACAGACCCTGCAAGAGGTGACTGTCAGTATTCCGGTTCCTGCTGGGACAAAATCGAAGTTTGTTGTATGTGAGATAAAGAAGAACTATCTAAAAGTTGGACTCAAGGGTCAGCCTCCAATCGTTGAAGTAAGCCAGTATACTTTGTTGCTTATTTTTGTAATGAAACAAATATTATAGTCTACTATATATTTCTCTCCTCGCTTGCTTAAGCCAATTGTCTCCGCGCTGATTAATCTACCTTCAAATATTTGCAGGGGGAACTTAGTCAGAGTATCAAGCCTGATGATTGTTATTGGAGCATAGGTATGTTGTTTAGAAGTTTATAAAAGATATATAAGTTGTATAACACCTGAGCTTCTGTCTGAATGATTTGAACGTGAAGTAACAATACAAAGGAAATATTCTAGCAGTATGCAACAAGAATCTAATAAATAAAGAAGGCTCTGAATGCACACATATTCTTTAAACAGCATTCAGTTTGCATCATTTTCTTTTTGTTTTGTTCTTTTGGCAGGAGCCCCACTTAAATGTTCTGTTGGTTCTTCATGTTTTAGTAATTCTTCTGTTTACCTTTTGGCCAATCTAAATGTATTAGCAGCTAACCGTGTATAAAAAAACTTTTGGCAGAGGACCAGAACTCCATCTCTATTCTTTTGACCAAGCAGAATCAGATGGAGTGGTGGAAGTCATTGCTGAAAGGAGATCCTGAAGTTGACACTCAGAAGGTTGAGCCTGAAAACAGCAAATTGTCCGACCTGGATCCAGAAACAAGGAAGACAGTTGAAAAGATGATGGTAATTCGTTGATCCCTTTTTGGTTTCAGTTTTTTACCTCCCTTAAAGCCGATTTTGTGATATTACTTGTGCACACAAATTTCAATTTAATGTTTGAATTTTCTCATTATGTTATATAAACTATATTCCACATTTGCACCACTAGGCAACTTTTAACTTTTTATTGAGTACTTGTGCCTTTAGTTATTTGTTTTATCTGTAGCTAAGAGATATCTAACCTTGAATTAAATAGTCATGTTCATACCTAGTCCATATTTACAGAATCATAGCTTTGGTTCGCAATTACAAAACTCTTTTCACTTTTTAACATATAAATCTTGACGTTTGGGGGGGTTATGCTTCTTCCTGCAGTTTGATCAGAGGCAAAAGTCCATGGGCCTCCCAACCAGCGACGAGATGCAGAAGCAGGAGGTTCTAAAGAAATTCATGGCTGAGGTGAATACTCCACAGACTTCAATATCTCCTTCCATTTGAACCTGTCTTTCTCTTTCTCATAGATTCATTGTGTAGTCTTTCACCATGGAAATCTTCTAATATATTATCGTAATTTTTGATGTTGTGCAGCATCCAGAGATGGATTTCTCAAGGGCAAAGGTCTCGTAAGCACACAGCTGCTGGGAACTCTCAACTAGTAGTCAATAACTAATATAATGTAATAGTGTTATTACTAAAGTTGCTGATGGTGGATGTTTAAAATTTGCGACGGAAGTTAAGAGGGGTCTAATTTTTTGTTCATATTTTGTTAGCATAATCGTGGGCACTTTGTCTTCTTGTTTGATTCTGTTTGTTTTGAGGGGTCTTTATCTTATTCTAAGAGTTGTTGTGCTTCTGTCTGCTCTCTTTCAAGTTTCGCTTTTCTTTCTTTTTGTTTCGCATTTCTTTTCTTTTGATTCTTTCTGCTCTTTCTGCTTTTGGGAGAGGAGATATTATGCCTCCATTGCAGTTTTAGTGAGATTATAGTTGAGTGAAGTTGATAAATACCCGGGAATATAACTATACTTTTGTATTAATGGGATCGGTAAATTTATGTTACCGGGTTGGCTGGAGCTCTGTTTAAACATATGATAATAAGAAAAATGAAAAGAAAAAGATGCAACGTAATGACAAGAAAAGATGCAATAATTTTTACTTTTAGGTAACGGATGGCTGATTGGTAGAAACGGCAATTCCTTGCCATACCCTGGATTGAGTGCAAATGTTCTTTACAAGACTTGCAGAGGCTTCAAACTAATTTTTGATGGAGGTAAATGCTAAATAGAAGTGACAAACCATTTGGTGCAAATGCGCAAGAGCACGCACAGCCCATTAACCATCGGGTAAGCTAAAACATAAGCGTGGTATAACGATTAATTTAGTCATTCCAAACATAAAATATTTTTTGTAAAGGCCAAATCCATCAAACCAGAACCCGTACTGCCGAAGCTTTAATGGGCTTTATCTGGAGACCACTGCGTCTAAATCTAAATAATGGAAGACAACTAAATTTTTGTCCATCTTTGATAAGAGAATGAAATGTGAAATATAACTGAAACTTCTTCAACTTCAAACCAAGACACAAATTCTGCATCATTGAGCTACTGTAAGATAAGAAAATATTACATCCTTTAAGTGAAAATTCCAGTTGGGTGTAACATGTTTGTAAATTAACTGAATGATGTTATTTGAAACCCTTTTGTAAGTTTTCCCATTTTTTCTTTAAATTCAAACACATATCATGCATCCTTAATTAAAATATGCTAAAAGCATTATTACAATTTTTAGGTGGATCAGATTCAGGAATCCCTTCACGAGTTTTAAACTATTTGCTTCAAGTATTTGGATGGTTAAAATTGAATCTTTCATTTGTCACTTCTAAGATGTAAAAATTAGATTTTAAGAATTTACGATACGTAACTAATAAACTAGTAAAGGGTGAAAATCTAGTTTAGTTTAATTATACCCACCAAAACGCATCGTTTTAGTTTTGAAATTTGGTCATCTTTTATTTTTTTCTTCTCTCGAATTGGTTCTGTTCGTCTTGTACTTTTTCTCATTGAAAGCACAAACAAGAAAATGAATGTTGTGTGAAGTTAGCCCCCAACGTCAATGAAACTCTATCATCACCATTCCAAAAACGCCGTCATTTTGGTCACTTACAAAAAGTTATTACCAAATTTGAACAAACTCATGATAAGTGGACATCATCATTACCAAATTTGTGAATTGCTTTGTTGCCAAAATTTATGTAAAACAAAAATAGTACTTCATTATTGTCTATTCGTGGTTTAAGAATGCTTTACCTATGCTGTGAATAGAAAGAGGGAGCTGTCCAATGATTTTGGTAAGAAGTGCCAACAGTCAATGTAGGGGAAACTATTTATGAAGTTAAAACAGATGTGTTTTAGTAAAAGGAAGGAATATTAAATGAATGATTACATCTTAATCATTTAATAATATAAGTGGCAAAAGATATAAACCTCATTGATTTAGATTAAAATAGATAAAGAGAGGATGATTATCTACTCCTTATGGAGTATAATTTTAATTTATTCATCGCCAAGTGGTTTGCTGCCCTCCCTCCCCTTGTTGCATCATGATCCAAAGATTCACAAGCTTCTCTTTTGTCTCCGATTTCTCGGTAGAGTAGATTAAGATTTTATTAAATAAATCCATAGGTTATATTACATACTGTGAACTTACTCAACTTTTATTTAATAGTGATGTTAGACTTATAATTTACATACAACTTAAATTTTATAATCTGATTTGACAATTTATATGATAAAATTTTATTAGAGATGTAACTTCTCCGATTCTTTTTTATTTTTTTCCTCATCTATTAAATTTTTGTAATCGTAAACTGCTATATCAGATTGTAAGATTTTAAAATATAGGTTATAAATTTAGAACTGATTGTTTAGTATGAAAACATCCTGCAGGGACTATAGGTCACAATATCAAGCCTAAGCCTAGCGTCAATCCGAACGATTTCTATAGAATAATAATGTTACTCAGCATAATTATTGGTGCCACATGTAAAATAGGGAAGAGAAAAGGGAATGCTGCGATAGAAGGAGTACTCTCTCTTAGATTATGATTCCTCTCATAGGGAAAAAAAATTGCAATTCATTGTAGTAGACGTTCAATACTGAATTGTTATCTTTAGTTTAAACTTTCAGATTATTTAGTTGTTTTGAATCTCTCTCATATGATAAACACACGCGAAAATCTTTGTTAAAAAGCTTAAGTTATCACCCTAAAAACATTTGGTCAAACTATTTTATAGGCGATTATGTTTAAAGCTAGTTATTATATATACAACCATATTTGTTAACAGTTCTTGTCGCTTTAGAAAATATGATTATTATACGTATAATCAACTTCTACTTTTTAAATTTCAAGATAGCACTCATTAGAGTAACAAAATATAAGATTTATCATCTTGATAATAGAGGGTTCACTTAATTAGTCCATGATTCAATCATTTGAATATTACATAAAACGACCTCCGCTTTAGTTTATCAAATGACCTTGAAACTTATTAAGTTGATTATTCTCGTGACAAAGTTAAAACTAGTTTTTCCTTAACCTACAACAAGTTATTTATTAACCGACAACAATCGTAAACGGGAACATAATATTGAGCTGATAGTATGTATAAATGAGTGGAGAGGAAATGACTTGAGTTATGACACCAATTATAGAGAATTTAAGGGATCCCCCATGGTTTAGCAGAAAATAGGGACCCCTGTAAATTTCAAAATCTATTAAAATTAACTGCACTTGGGTCACTTTAGTTGACAAGTCAGAAATCAACCGCTCTACTATTATTAATATTTACACTAACTAATACCAGTTATATTAAATATTGATAAAAAGATGCTACACACACATACATGAAATACCAGTTATATACATATTGATAACATTTCATGTCGCTTGAGAAAAAGATGGGGAATGAGCTTAAATACCCTGTGAGTTTCTTAAACTGTTAGAGATCTTTTATTTTGTATAACTTCAAAGTAAAACCGTGACAGATTATGTATCCAAAGCGGATAATATCCGATAATGGGTTAGGATATTAGGCTTCGCGCACGCATAGGGGCCATCTCTTGAAGGTTTATAGGAATTAAGAAGTATCACACACAGTACAAAATGTCACGTGCGGACTGTGATGTGACAACTGACGTCGTGAGACTATGTGGGGATCACCTCTTGAGACTATATGAGCGTCATCTCTTGAAGGTTTATGGGAATCATGAAGTGCTACACACAGTGTAAAGTGTCATATACGGACTCGGATGTGACAAATGGCCATCCGAAAGTGTAAGGTGTTACCCTAAGGATGTAAGTCCAATCAAGTGAGACTGAGGGCAGGTGAATATCACACCTACGGAGTAAGCCCAATCAAGCGAGGCCAAAAGGAGCGGGGGTGAGAAATATAACATTCGACGTTGCTTGGGAATGAGATGTAGAATGAACTTAATTACCCTACACGCTCCTTAAGCTGTTGGTGGGCTTTTGGATTATAAAGCTAAAGCCCGAAAGTAAAACTGTGATAGGATTTTGTGTTCAAAGCAGATAATATCTGACAGTGGATCGGATGTGAGGCTTTGAGCATGCATAAGAGCCACCTTTGGAGAGTGTAATGCAAAGTGTCACATGCGCGGGCCGAGATATGAAAATATATATACACAACATATACATATACATATAGTTTATAAATTTTATTATACCCGTATAAAGTTTCTTAATTAACAAACTATCTGAAATTTACAATGTATATTATACCGCCATTATGATCTTTAAATACAAGTGATAATTATCTGTGTAGGACATATTCGGCTCTTAAATCTAAACCCTTTCTTTGCCTTTGTAAATGATGATATATACAAGTGACATTTTCATAAACTATAGACAGTCCAAGTTCATGACACGAGATAGATATATATGTCATTAATTTCAATACAAATTAAGAGTAAGCCAAACATAATGAAGTGATAATTATGTAACATTTAAATGTCATTAGTTTCAAAAATTAATTAAGAGCTCAAACCGAGTCCAAATGTCGAGCAGAGAAGGATACGGGCTAGATCTAAGAGCGCAGGAAGGAGTACAACTGCAACAATCAGTCTAGATCTCCGTATCCAAAACGAAAACGTAATCTGTCATTCATTGACATTTTCTGAGGTCTTTTTATATATCTCCAATGATTCGAAGCTGATGTATCGTATTGTTCATGTCTCATTGGTGTCTCTTTGGTCGATTTATAGCTTAATTTGGACACCTAAGTGCCATTTAGGTAGTACGAGATAAGGGTGTTGGATTCGCATATATGTTGTACGAGATAAGCTGATGTAGTGTCAATATCGAGAACTTTGAACTAACCTTGCACAACACATGGACCAAGCAACTGAGCCCTCCATCTCCTTAAACGGATAAACTAGTCAGCTAGAGAAACAAGAACAGTAATTGACGCTGCTCGAGACACTTAATCTATGTTATGAAATTACCTTTTAAGTTGGGAACGATAACAGCTTTTATTTTGGTTTATTTAGGACTTTAGCTACGGTACACCAGTTGTAGCATACAATCATTTTTAAATTTTTTGTAAATTTAATATAAAAGTTATAAATCTTTGTATAAAAGTTGTAAATATAAAAAAAATATAAATAAATTATTTTTAATTTTTTTGTAAAATTAGTGTAAAAGTTGTAAATCATTGTATAAAAGTTATAAATATGAAAATCATTCATTTACAACTTTTTTTTATATTTATTACTTTTACACAACAATTTACAACTTTTACACTATATTTACAAAAAATTTAAAAACGGATATACGGTACCGCAACTGTATCATAGTATAACCCTTTATTTTAGAGGTGTAAAGATAATTCCACGTCATTGTATATTTTATTATTAAACAGATGATTTTTTTAATATATAATTAAAAGTAATTTGATAATTAATTTTGAAATTTTTGAAAAACTAAAGATTAACTTAGTTTTTTATTAGGTTTCAAAAACATAAAATTGTCTCTAAAAAAAGTATAAAATATATATATGACTGATAATTCCCTTAAACTTAAAAGTGATAAGTGATAATTGTCTGATTTAAATTACAAAGAATTTTTAGGGAACCCCTGAAAGTTTAGTATTATTGCTGGCCCCCTATAAGTTTCAAAAACGATCAGAGATCCCTCTATCGTTACCATGAATCCATTGAAATCAACTGAAGCTACTAAATTTTGAATTTTACACTTTACACTTGGTACACTTTGGTTGACAAGCCAAAAATCAGCCACCCTACTTCTATTAATATTCATACTAACTAATGCCAGCTATCTTATATATTGATAAACAGAGATCACAAATATAACAATATTCAAAGTTAACCACCTAAAAATTATAATATATATATTTTTTATTTTACATGGTACAAAATTTTTGTTATAATTAACTTGATAGAATTATAAAATATTTAAGTGCCACTAAAAAATTTTCTTACTAATTTAAATATCTTGCAAATGATGTATAAAAATTCAAAAAAAAAGATATATATATATATATAACTTTAAATTGACTAAGGGTTAGTTACAAAATATAAAAATACAAAAAATCATAGTACCTTAATAAAAAAATTATCGACTCTGAATATAAAAATGTTTGAATGATTTCTTATAAAAAATGTATTTAAATATCTTACAAATGATCAAACAAACATTATTTTTACCTAAACCTTTAAAATCGTAAAATTCAAATTAAAGACTAGCTCTTAGTCAATTTATAAATTTTTATATCATATATATATGTAAAATATATTTTAAGTGGTCAACCTTTAATATTGTTGTATGTGAAGCATCTTTACATCACTATATAATATATCTGATGTTAATTAACATAAGCATTGACAGTAGCAGAATGGTTGACTGCTCAAGTCTCAAGGGTGTAAACAATTCAATTGAAGTTTAGAGGGCAAAATAGATGATTCAACAGCTCCAGTTAATTTTAACAGATCTATAGTAATGGTAGGGGTCTTTGTTATTTTTGAAACTTGTAGGGGGTCAGTGATTTTATCCTAAACCTAAGGGCGTCCCTGAAAATTCCCTTAATGGTGTGATGTTGTTTAAACCCTATTGTTAGTTTTCCCCTTTTTTTCTTCAAGTTTCAAACACATACCACGCATCCTTAATTAAAATAGCAAGCCTAGTGTCAATATCAAGCCTAAGCAATTTGTCAATCCCAACGATTTCTTTAGAATAATAATATTAATCACTTAGTATAATTATTGGTGACACACATCAATGGAACAACTTAGTCCAATTATTGGTGCCACATGTACAATAGGGGGGAGAAAGGGTAATGCTTCGATAGAACAAGTGCTCTCTCGTAGCCTATGATTCCTTTCATAGGAAAAAAAAAAAAACCTCAATTCATTGTGGCAGCCATTTAATACTGGATTGTAATCTTTAGTTCAAATTTTTAGATCCTTTAGTTGTTTTAAATCTCTCACATAATGATAAACAAATGTGAAAATCCATGTTAAAAAGGTTAAGTTATCACCCTAAAAGCATTTGGTAAAACATTTTTATAAGCTTTAGAAAATATGATTATTGTATAATCAACTTTTACTCTTTAAATTTCAATATTATACTCATTAGAATAAAATATTTCTCATTGAGAGCGCAAACAAGAATATGAATGTTGTGCGAGAGTTAGCCCCCAACGTCAATGAAACTCTATCATCACCAGTCCACAAACGCCGTCATTTTGGTCACTCACAAAAAGTTATTACCAAATTTGAACAAACTCATGATAAGTGGCTTCATCATTACCAAATTTGTGAATTGCTTTGTTGCCAAAATTTATGTAAAACAAAAATAGTACTTCATTATTGTCTATTCGTGGTTTGAGAATGCTGTACTTCTGCTGTACATGAATGGGAAGAGGCAGCTGTCCAATGATTTTGGTAAGACGTGCCGACAATCAATGTAGGGGAACTAATTATGAAGTTAAAACAGATGTGTTTTAGTAAAAGGAAGGAATATTAAATGAATGATTACATCTTAAATCATTTAATAATACAAGTGGCAAAAGATATAAACCTCATTGATTTAGATTAAAATAGATAAAGAGAGGATGCTTCTCTACTCCTTATGTAGTATAATTTTAATTTATTCATCGCCAAGTGGTTTGCTGCCCTCCTTCCTCTCGTTGCATAACGATCCAAAGATTCACAAGCTTCTCTTTTGTCTCCGATTTCTAGGTAGAATAGATTAAGATTTAATTAAATAAACCATAGGCTATATTACATATTCAGAACTTATTCAACTTTTATTTAACATTTATACAACTCAAACTATATAACATGATTTGATAATTTATATGGTAAAATTCTATTGGAGATGTAACTTCTCTCATTCTTTTTTATTTTTTTCGTTACCTAATAAATTTTTGTTTTGTTAACTGCTATATCAGGTTGTAGAATTTTAATTGTACGTAGATTATAAATTTATCACTCCTGTTTATTTAATAGGAAAACATCCTGGAGGGACTATAAGTTACAACATCAAGCCTAAGCCTAGTGTCAATCCCAACGATTTCTATAGAATAATAATGTTACCCAGTATAATTATTGGTGCCACATATATCAGTGGGGGCAACTTAGTACAATTATTGGTGCCACATATATAATAGGGCAGAAAAAGGGAAATGCTGCGATAGAAGGATTACTCTCTCTTAGATTATGATTCCTCTCATAGGAAAAAAAAGAAGAAAAAACGCAATTCATTGTAGTAGATGTTCAATACTGAATTGTTATCTTTAGTTTAAACTTTTAGATTATTTATTTGTTTTGAATCTCTCTCATTTGATAAACACGCGAAAATGTTTGTTAAAAAGCTTAAGTTTTCACCCTAAAAACATTTGGTAAAACTACTTTATAAGCGATTATGTTTAAAGCTAGTTATTATACAACCATATTTGTTAACAATTGTTGTCGCTTTAGAAGATATGATTATTGTATAATCAACTTTTACTCTTTAAATTTCGAGATAGGACTCATTAAAGTAACAAAATTTAAAATTTATCATCTTGATAATAGAGGGTTCATTTAATTAGTCCATAATTCAATCATTTAAATATTACATAAAACGACCTTCACTTTAGTTTATCAAATGACTTTAAAACTTATTATATAAGTTGATTATTCTCATAACAAAGTTAAAACAAGTTATTTCTTAACCGACAACAATCGTAAATCGGAACAGGATGTTGAGATGATAGTATGTATAATATGAGTGGAAAGGAAATGGCTTGAGTTATGACATCAATTATAGAGAATTAAGGGACACCCCAAGGTTTAGCAGAAAACTGGCCCCCTATAAATTTAAAAATGTCATAGACCCCCCTTACTGTCGTTATACATCTATTAAAATTAACTGCATCTGGGACACTTATATAGTTGACAAGTCAAAATCAACCACTTTGCTATTGCCAATATTTACACTAACTAATTCCAGTTATATCAAATATTGATAAAAACATGCAACACACACACACACACACGCATAAAATACCAGTTACATATATATATATATATATATATATATATATATATATATATATATATATATATTGATAACATTCTACGTTGTTGAGAATAAGATGTGGAATGAGTTTAAATACCTTATAAGTTTCTTAAATTGTTGGAGGTCTTTTAGTTTACAAAGCTTGAAAGCAAAACTATGATAAATTACATATCCAAAGCAGACAATATCCGATAGTGGGTTAGGGTATTGGGTTTTGCGCATGCTTGGGGCCATCTCTTAAAGGTTTATAGGAGTCACTTAATGTCATACACAGTACAAAGTGTCACATATGGTCTGTGATGTGACAAATGGCCTTTTAAGACTATGTGAGAGCTACCTCTTGAGACCATGTGACTCTTGAGATAATGTGAACGCCATCTCTTGAAGGTTTATAGGGACCACGAAGTGCCACACACAGTGTAAAGTGTCATGTGTAAGTTGGGATGTGACAAATAGTTATTTAGAAGTGTGGGGTGTTACCTTAAAAATGTAAGTCCAATCAAGTGAGGCTAAGGGCAAATGAGTATAACACCTAGGGATGTAAACCCAGTCAAGCGAGGCCAAAAGAAAAAAGGAAAAAGGGGGGGTGGTGGGGGGGTGGTGGTGGGGGGGCGCGGGGTGGGGTGTTATGGTGTGGGGAAGATGGATTTCATTGGGGAGTGTGGAGGGATGTAAATGTAACATTTCACATCGCTTGGGAATGAGATGTGGAATGAGCTCAATTATCATACAACCTGCTTAAGCTATTAGAGAGCTTTTGGGTTGTAAAGTCTGAAAGTAAAACCGTAATGGATTGTATACCTAAAACAGATAATATCCAACAACAAGTCAAGTGTTGGGCTTCGAGCACACATATGAGCCATCTCTCGAGGCTACAATGCAAATTGCCACATTTGTAAATGATGATATATAAAAGTGACATTTTCATGAACTATAAACAGTCCAAGTTCATGACGCTAAATGGATATATATGTCATTAATTTCAATATAAATTAAGGATAAGCCAAACATAATAATAAAATAGTAATTAATGTTACTTATACAACTTTGTATACAAACTCATCTATACAAAATGACGTGGCATGATATGATTTGATAAATAAATACAATAATTTAAAAAATATATATTAATAATAAATAATATTAATTAACATGTATGAGTAGCGTCACTCTGATTATATAACATTTAAATGTCATTAATTGGCAATCATTTAAGAGTTCAAACCTAGTACAAATGTCGAACAACGGAGGATACAGGCTAGAGCGCAGGAAGGAGTACAACTGCAATCATCAGTCTGGATCTCCGTATCCAAAACGAAAACGTAATCTTTCATTCATTGACATTTTTTGAGATCTTCTTGTATATCTCGAATGATTCAAAGCTGATGTATCGTGTTGTTGATGTCTCTTTGGTGTCTCTTTGGTCGATTTATAGCTTAATTTGGACACATAAGTGCCATTTATGTAGTACGAGATAAGGGAGTTGGATTCGCATACATATGGTACGAGATAAGCTGATGGAGTGTCAATATCGAATACTTTGAACTAACCTTGCTACAACACATGGACCAAGCAGTTAAGCTCTCAATCTCCTTAAAACGGATAAGCTAGAGAAACAAGAACAGTAATTGACGCTTCTCGACACACTTAATTACTCAATGTTCTGAAATTACCTTTTAAAGTTGGGAACCATAACAGATTTTATTTTCGTTTATGTAGAGGGGTAAAGATAATTCCACATCACTATATATTTTATTATTACACATATGATTTTTTAAAATATGATTAGAAGTAATTTAATAATTAATTTTGAAATTGATGAAAAACTAACGATTAACTAATGGTAACTAACAGTAAGTTTAGGTTTTTTATTAAGTTTTGAAAATATAAGGTTGTCTATAAAAGAGAACTTGTAAAACATATATATGATTGATAATTTTTCGAACCTTAAAATAGTCAGTGATAATTACCCGAATTTAATTATAAAGAATTTTTAGGGACACCCCCTAAGTTCAGTATAAACGCTGGCCACCTATAAGTTTAAAAAATGATCAAAGATCCATCTACCGTTACCATGACTACTTTAAAATCAGCTAAAGCTGCTGAATTGTGAATTTTACACTCTACACTTAGGACACTTTGGTTAACAAGTAAAAAATCAGCCACTCTACTCCTATTAATATTCATACTAACTAATGCCAGTTATATTATATATTGATAAAAAGAGACTATACATATAACAATATTCATGGTTAACCACTAAAAATTATAATATATATTCGGTATTTTACATGTTAAATTTTTTTTTATAATTAACTTGATATAATTGTAAAATATTTTAGTGCCACTAAAAAATTATCTTACTAATTTAAATATCTTGCAAATGATGTATAAAAATCTATATATATATATATATATATATATATATATATATAATTATACATATACATATATATAATTATATATATTTAAATTGACTAAGGGTTAGTTACAAAATAAAAAATAAAAAATCATAGTACCTTAATAAAAAAAACATATTGACCCTAAATATAAAAATGTTTGAATGATTTCTTAGAAAAAAATGCATTTAAATATCTTACAAATGATCAAACAAACATTATTTTTATTTGAACCTTTAAAATTGTAAAATTCAAATTAAAGACTAGCTCTTTGTTAATTTAAAAATTTACACACACACACACACACACATATATATATGAGTAATGCTACTCATACAAACTATTTATACAAACTCACACGTACAAACTGATGTAGCATCCCTATATGATCGCCACATCACTAGGGGTGGCAATTTGCCCCGCCGGGTCCGGGGCCCCGGTTTGCCCCGGACATATGGGGCGGGGCAAGACCCGCCCCAAAACTGTTTTGGGGCGGGTCTGGGGCAAAATAAATCTGCCCCGGTAGGAGCGGGTCAGGGTCCGGGTCTAACACTTAGCCCCGTTCGACCCGCCCCGCCCCGCCCCGCACAGTATAAGGGTATATATGATAAAAAAATAAACTATTGGGACTTAAATGATATTATTAGGGGTGACTGTAACACATTTGAATATATTAGAGGGTTGACAGTAAGTAAAATAATATGAAAAAAATTAGAGGGTGTAAATGTTATAGGGGGTTGATTGCAAAAAATATAAATATTATAGGGGGTTAATTACAAAAATATAAATGTTTAGGGGCAGGACGGGCGGGTCCAATTTGTTCAAAATTTTTTTGCCCCGCCCCGCAACGGGGCAATGGGGCGGGGCGGGGCAAAAAATATTTGAACGGGGCGGGGCTGGGTACCGGCCGCCCCGGACCCGCCCCGCCCCATTGCCATCCCTACACATCACCCATATTAATTAATATAATTTATTATTAATATATATTTATCAAATCACTACATTTATTTATCAAATCATATTATGCCACGTCAGTTTGTATGAGTGAGTTTGTATAAACAGTTTGTAAGAGTAGCATTACTCTATATATATATATATTTAAGGGGTTAACATTTAATATTGTTATATTTGAAGCATCTTTACATCAATATATAATATATCTGACGTTAATTAACATAAGCCCTGATAGTGGCAGAATGGTTGATGGCTCAAGTCTCATGGGTGTAAACAATTCAATTGAAGTTTAGAGGGTAAAATAGACGATTCAACAGCTCCAGTTAATTTTAACACTTCTATAGTAATGGTGGGGTTCTTTGTCATTTTTGAAACTTGTAAGGGATAAGTGATTTTATCCTAAACCTTTGCGTTTCCCCCAACATTCCCTTAATTGTATGATGTTATTGTAGTTTTCCCCTTTTTTTTCTTTAAATTCAAACACATACCATGCTTCTTTAATTAAAATATTAAGCCTAGTGTCAATATCAAGCCTAAGCATATTGTCAATACCAACTATTTCTGTAGAATAATAATGTTAATCACTTAGTATAATTATTGGTGCCACACATCAATGGAACAATTATTGGTGCTACTTTTTTTTTTATAACCGAGGTATCCGGACCAGCTTACGCGTACCACAACCACAACTAATTCTCGGAGAAGAGTAGCGCGACCACAATCCACTGTCACGATATCCTGCTTATCTCATGGGGAAAGACCATTGTGAAGAGTCGAACCCAGGACTTCACCGTTGGCCTTACCAACCTCCTCCTAGGCCGCCTTACCACTTAAACCAACCCATTATAGGTAATTATTGGTGCCACATGTACAACAGGTCAGAGAAAGGGTAATGCTTCGATTGAACGAGTACTCTCTCGTAGCCTATGATTCCTTTCATAGGAAAAAAAAAACTCAATTCATTGTGGCAGCCATTTAATACTGAATTTTTATCTTTAGTTCAAACTTTTAGATCATTTATTTGTTTTGAATCTCTCACATATGATAAACACATGCGAAAATCTTTGTTAAAAGCTCAAGTTATCACCCTAGAAACATTCGGTAAAACAATTTTATAAGCGATTATGTATGTTTAAAGTTAATTATTATGCAACCATATTTGTTAAAATTTTTGTAGCTTTAGAAAATATGATTATTGTATAATCAACTTTTACTCTTTAGATTTCAATATTACACTCATTAAAGTCACAAAATACAAAAGTTATTATTTAATTTGATAGTAGAGAATTCACTTGTTTAGTCCATAATTTAATCATTTGATTATTACATGAAACGACCTTCACTTCAGTTTATCAGATGACCTTAAAACTTAATATATAAGCTGATTATTATCACGACAAAGTTAAAACTGGTTATTTCTTAACCTACAACAATCGTAAACCGGAACAGATAATAGTGGGATGATAGCATGCATAATATGAGTGGAAAGGAAATGACTTTAAGTTGTAAGATTTTGTATTGACACAGGGAAGGGAAGTGGACCATCATCCATGATGATCGAAGGATGCCCTCTTGGTGGGGAGGAATTCTCAAATTTAATAATGAGAGAAGAAGAAAATAATTTGAGATGGACAAATGTGGAAGTGAGCAAAAGAAAAGCAAACCCATTTCACTTCAATTTGTTTTCTACTTCAATTGTATATTGACACGTCTTTGTTCTCCACGTGAGTCACTCTCGAATGCCCTTTCCTATAAAAGGTAATGGGCCTCCATTGGGCCACCACCTCAATTTGTCCTATATTGGGGCAGGTCCATTTACAATATAACCTGAAAATGACTCTTGTTTTTGTTCACCACCTAAGCCTCTTTCGTTGGAATCATCAGTTTATGCCATAAAACTTTGGACCCATCATTCCTGCTTTTAACATCTAAAAATTAATGCATCTTATTTGATATATCTCATTCTAGCTAGTAGCTAGCTTGATAAAAAGCAAAAAAGAATTTGGCTTCTATTTTGTTTTCGTATATTAATGTGCATGTCGTAACAGGGACCTCTCTTCCCATTTATAACTTATTATTTGGCCCATATTTATATAATAAGAGTAAATAGGATTAGATACGAAGAGATTTGATATAACCCATTTTGGGTTTGGTGAGGCATCACATAAAACTAGATTTTATATTATATGTTATCTCCAGTTTGGCATGGAAGAAACTCTAGAATGGAATAATCTTATCTAAATTATTGGTTTGAATCTCAATTATTTATGTAAATTTTGCCTTAGGGTTTAAGCTTATAATAAGAAAAAAAAAAAAAAAGACACGAGTCTAAGCAATGTTATGATGATGCAAATATTAATTGTAATAGTAAATATTCAAATAAGAAACTTGAAGGCCTGGAACGGAAAGGTTTCGTGTAAACAAAATTTGTACACGAGTTAATTGATTTTAAACAAATGATTTAAATCTTTAGGATGGAATTAGAAATGATGATACAAGGCGACATAAACTACTTGCAAATATCAACTTTTACCATATAATTACCACGAATACAGTAAATTAATGTTACCATGAACTGGATACACCGTTAATGTCCCCTCCATGTAAAACAATTCGCTTGAAAAATATTCAACAAAACTATCAACACCATCGACAAGATGATGCTAAATTATGAGCAAGAGTTCATTAAAAAAGTATAAGAAAGCCTTGATAGCCATTGAGAAATTATTTCGAGTGGTTCAAATTAAGGGACAATTGTCAATTTCACAATATGAACCTATCCACGCCCTCGAAATGATTGAAAAAAAAATTAGGTGAAGCATGTCACGTTTTCTTTAAAAAAAATATATAATAATAAATACCATGCTTCAAACAACTCTTAGATATGACAATTAATTTATATAGAATTTTCCAAAAAAATTAATTTATATAGAATTTTCCAAAAAAATTAATTTATATAGAAATTAAAAAGAGTTGATAAAAATTCACAGAATTAGAAGCATTAACATGTGAACTGCAGGTGAGGAAGAGCAGGCATTCAAATGAGAGGATTAAATTTGATGAAATTTTATTTAACGTCGAATCGCGAGCATGAAATTGATCCAGCAGAAACGACAAGAAGTCACCATGCAAATTTTGGGTAATGAGATGCCCAAAGAAAGAAACAAAGTCGTAAAGAGAATGAATGCATATTCAAGATTGAAAATCACATCATATAATTTTTTTTTTTATGTATATATGTATGGATGGGGATGGCAATGGCATGTAATGGAATGGATTGGTGGATAACAAATGGACATTATTCGAATTTGACATGGCAGGCAACTTGTCTCTCAATCTTGGTATTATTATAAGTACAAGTGGATCTCTCCTTCGATAGACCGACCCCGCCTAGTTGTGTCTATTGTCTCCCAACTTAAACCCTTCCTATCTAATTCATAGACTATTTTTTTTAAAAGTAATGTTACTATCAATCCTTTCTAGCTTTATATTAACATTATCATAATCCATCATGTCATGAAAATTTCTGTTTTTAGGTGACAAAAACTAAATTTGTGTTCATAAACAATTTACTCTTCCTTAAAGGTTTAATAATAGTTAAAAAATATAAACCAATTCATACATATCAATTATACGAAGCGATATAAATATTAATGCTACACTTACATCTACATATAATCTAAATTTTACAACCTAATATAACAGTTTACATGACAAAAATTCACTGAAAGAGGAGAAAAAAATGAGAAAAGCTACATCTATACTAAGATATTGTCATATACATTATCACATCATGTTGTAGAGCTTAAGTTGTATGTAGGTAGTAAGTCTAGCATTATTGAGTTTATAAAACTTATATGCTAAATTATGACATGGGTTTACAATTCGAGCATTATTACATATACCATCAACATATACCACTTGATACGACGGAATATCATTGAATGGATAAAAATAAATGATAAATAAGATAATAATTACTCATATTATTAATTTATGATACATCAGATTTTAAAAATTTTAAGTGAGAATTTTTATCTATATATCTATAATTAAAATTAAAGAGTCTACCCATAATTTGACCACATCTTGATAAAAATCAAGGATTATTTCATAAATTGTCTTACTAATAAGAAGTTTTACTTATTAAAAGTAGTATCTCTCCTATATATTTTAAATTACCTTGACAAAAGAATAGTGCATGCATGTTTTTTAGGAGTACAATATGGTTGCTTTCATATTGTCCACTTGCACAACTAGTAAACTTTTATTATTGCATGTAAGAGAATTACATAAGACAAATTCAATTTGCATATAGTTTATGTCGATGTTGTAATTATATAACTATTGTTTAGAGCAGGTAGACAAGTCATTTCTATATCATTTTCGTATGATAAAGTAGTGAAAACAAACAAAATATGATGCATCCATGTACACTAATAAGAAATTAAAGCATGAAATAATGTTTGTTGATTTAGGATTAATGAACCATGCATGCATTGATGTATGCTTATGCCCATAATCAACTCTAACTTTTATTAATTGCTATATCCATTAATCATGCTAGCCACCTACGGAATGAAACGTAACTTTTTTATTTTTCATCTCAACCATTAGATTTTATACATTAATAATTATAAATTTGTGTCTAATTTTGACTCAAAAGATTTGTTCTCATTATTTATATATCTTTCGAACACTAATCTCCAATCACGCGCAATCTTATTGAATTGATCTATATATCTCGATGAGATATTTGATATCAAAAGCTAATTATGTGTTCTAATAATTAGGGACAAGACAAACTATAGCAAGTTGATGCAATCTTTTCTCTTAATTGAACTCTCTTCTTAAACAAGTTTTTAATCTCATCAAACTCTATTCTTATGCATTTCCCTTTCTTTCCCTGATCAGTCCTCAGATCATATTATGTTCGGTTTGAAATATCGAAAAGCTGCGGATAAGCATAAGCTTTTCTTCGCATTAACTTTGTTACTTGTTAGGCGACATTATTGCGGGGCCAGCGGGCTACCCTTGATCAAGACCTCAATCAACCACATTGAACGAAATCTATAGATTATTACCAGTCTGATAGTTAACATTATTTTCCGATAATGAAATATAACGATCATATAATACTATAATTCTTTTGGATAGTCTTAAAATGTGCACTAAAAACATACGTTAATATAATATTATTTCAAAGAGTGTATAGATTTAAAAAGAAAAATATTTAATATTGCATCCTATAATTTTTAATTAATAAATTACTTCTTTTGATAAATTTTATAGTAAATGCCGCAATTCCTACAAATAGCGACGATCATGTAGCGTAAATTGCCGCCGCCTTGCAAGCAAGCAATTGGGTTAGGTTTGATAAGATCGATCAACTTGCTAAGCAAATTATTAATGTTGTTTGACACTGCCATAAAAAAGACGAGAGATCAAGCATGCGAGGACTGTTATGAACCACACTCTAATGTTAGCGAGGAATTGCAAGATTTGCAATCTTTGATTATGACATTGATATTAGTGATTAAGATTTCTTGATTAAACGTCAAAAGCATTTTTTCTCGAGTAAGGAATAACCGACAAGCATCCCCTTATCGAACATAATTAAAGTTAATTTTAAAGCAGAAATCGTTTTTTGTTTTTTTTTTTTCAGAATTTCTTCTTTTTCTTTATTACTATCCCTATTGTTGATGTTGTTGTTATTATTGTTTCAAAATTTAGAAATTGAAAAGATAAACAAAGCATTTGTGTATTATTTAAAACAAAAGGTTAGGTTAGGAGAACACAATTCTATTTTTAAACTAGTAACGAAAGAAAGGCAATAAATAGAAATTTGTTAGCATTAATTAATTATAAACCAATTGGATTACATTAAGGAAAGAGTTGGGTTTTCCTTGGCGACGGTCAATTTTTCTGTAGACTGCGGTGAAGAGAGCACTAGTGGTTGTTTTTTTGGCTTGGTATTTGCGCGATTTTGGCGAGGAAAATTTTGTGTGTGTGTAGCCGTTAAGGGAATATAATGGATAAGAGATTTTGGAAATCAATAATGTGTTACAATCAAAAGACCACAACTTGATATGGTAGATTAAGTGACAAAATCTTATTAGAGATGTAACTTTTTTTATTTATTTTTTTCTTTTTCTTTTCTAGTAAATTTTTGTCATATAAACTATCACATCAAATTATAAACTTTAAGTTGTAAATATAGCATTATTATTTGGAAATATAAGCTATGACAGTCACATCTCTTCACGACATCAACTTGATGACGAATAGGATCATAAAATTATGGTTTTAGTTTTAATTTTTGAAATATATTCCAATTTTGATAGAGAAGTTTTTTAGTAATAGTTAAAAAAAATATACATTTTATTTAATAAAAAGAATTTTTTTTTTCTTGTTTTGAAGATTTATTACCAAGCGCAAATTCATAAATTTATCTTAAAAATATAAGTTTCAAAATTCATCACCAACAACCAAATGCATATCCTTCATTTAAACTAATAATTCTCGAAACAATAATTTTTTTCAAATTGTTTTGGAAAGGTAAACAAAAGAAATATAAAAATAAAAAAACAACACATCCTGGATATTCAATATTTAATCTTTTTTTATTTTATATTAAACACCAATCATATATTTGTATTTTTCTAAGGTGAAGATAAGATCACGAGAGAATTCTGGTTCAAAATAAATAGTATTTTAGCCATGTGACCATAATAAGAATATCAAAATGCAAGTGGGTGTGGAACTGAAATTTTGTAACATGAATAAGTATTTTACAAGAAATAGTCCCACAAAACAATTAGACTAGACAACGCTATATGTTTTTTTCGACTTATTCTAAATTTCCTTATTCATCATTGAATTTGAAACACCCATTTAGGATTTGCTTAAATAACCTCCAAATAGTTTCCAATAGTTTCCAAAATAGAAAACAAGCTGAAACTAGATTCAACTTTGAATGCTACTAAACATGGCTCTAAACTTGTAGATGCCTTGGACAGGATTGGCACTTACTTGCTTTTGTCAATGTCAACTAGTTAGAAGCCACTTTCTCTCTCTCTTTCTCTTTCTCTACGCTCTCTCCCTCTTACATAATGTCATATTAATATCCAAAAGAATCCAAAAAGTGCTTTCAAGAGCTTGGGCCATGTCTGGGGGCGCAAGAGGGTCCCCAGTTAGCAAAGCAATTCCAATTCCCATTACTACCAAGTCTGGAAATAGACAAAAGCACAATAAGACAAATCCCTCCAGCTGTTGTCTTTTAATCCAATCTCTTTCACATTTTGTCTAACTCTTCCAATCTACTTCTCTATTTTCGTTTCTTATTTCGATGTGTATTTGGACGTCCTAGAATAAATTTTGGAATACTTTCCCTATTATCATAAATAAATATATAAAATTTCATTATGAGTTATAAATCCGAATAATTTAAATTCAATTAAAAACAAATATTTATAAATCATATATGATTAATTCGTCGATGATAATACATATTCAGAATTTATATTAAGTCTTTTTTACGTCATGATGAGTTATAAAAACCCTTTTCATACTTTGAAATTCGTAAGAATTTCTTTTATTTTTTTAATGCAATTGGGCACTTAACATGAACACGTTTCAAATGGCTTCTTTCTAGTTTCACAATTATCTTTTCTGTTGAGTACTGAATGCAGAAAGCATGATGATTCTCAAGATTTTGAATATTGCACACAGTGAGTGTGGGGGGGCAAAAGCACTTTGTTGAAATAAGCAATGTACCGCTACGTAAAAAGTCATTAGATGCTAAGTTCGTAATCAGGACATGACTGGATTCATTGGTTCACATCTCCCCTTCCATTAACAAAATTTCAAATGAAATTCTTCTTCTCGAAAGTCAACCTTTTTGTCAAAATGGTTTCTCAAATTTTCATTAATTAGAGACGTCTTTCCCTGTTTTGAGTCAAATAATTGCTTAATTAACATAATATTAAACTCATCTTCGAAATGAGTACTCAAAAAACGTCATTTGCTTCCAAGTTTTGCAAAATTACGTAAAATTCTTCCCGAAATAGTGTTGCCACTTCCATGGCTCATAACTTAATTAATCATCATCATAGCTTACTGAGATGAAACCGAAATAGGCACGTTTCTTCTTGTGGACCGCAGCTGCCTTCAATGATTTTACATGATTATTGGCATAATGGCTAAGACAATTGTTCATTTTTTGTCTGCTAAAGTCCACTACAAAATTGCGGCCACCAAGTGTTGTAATCAAAATGCAACAAGTGCAAGTCTCTAATTGGCTAATTGTATCTCACCCCATGATATAGACATCTAAATGGAACTTGTGTACTTAAAGAAAATAAATAAATAAATAAAGTTTTTCTAGAAGTTCCCATTAAGCTGCCCTTTTACAATTTCTTTTTCCAAATGTGGGAATTTAAGGTTATATATCTATGTGTAGCTGTCCCATGAGCCATCCCAATGTTGTACATTTCAATACTAGCTATCCTCAAATGCCTAGATAGGCATATACTTCAAAGCTTTTACTTTTTAAAAGACTTTGGTTGAAATTCTTTACAACTTTTTTACTTTACAACCCAACCCCATATTCCTTCCACGAATTTTCTCTCAAAGTCCAACCTTATTTGACTTTCGTAATTAACAAACTAATTTATGGATTAAATTAATCGATTGATAATCTCGTTACTATTTCGTTACTGGCACTATACTTTTGACAAACATTGAATTGACACTTAAACGAGTACAATACATTATCAATCTGATGATTATCTAAGGCTGATATCATTATTAATCGGTATTGTACACTTGATAACGTAATGGGTTTCTTAAATTAACAACGTATAAATGAAGTTATTCTAATGGGTCTTCGGCGTTTATCGTTTTGCACACATATAAAGTTGTTAAAATCATGTTTGATGCAAAGGACATTTGCTAGCTAGTTAATATTCCAAATTGAGACAAGTCCTATCATTACTTGTCACTTTGTGTTGATTGACCTCAAATGCAGCTAGAACACAGATGAAAATTAAAAAAAGCTTGGTACGTTGCATACAATATTGTCTGCTAACAATATTTCCATGAATGAATCCAAATTCTTATTTTGCCTGAAAGATAAAATCATCAACTCAATCATCGCTTATGAGGTGTACCAACATATGTATTCTTTTGCTGTAAAATGTGAACAAATAGAGACAACATCCCTTTTTTTTAATTAAAAAATAATATTGGAGCAAAGAACAATATATATTGCGGCATGAGATCGAGTTTTGCTGTTTCTTCGCTATAGGTGAGGAGTCATCAATTAGTGGGTTCATGAAGAATATAAGTTTCGATCTTTCAATCTTGCTTTTCTGCAACAAAAACAAAACATCTGGATCAATGAAACTTCTTTTACTAGCACTACTAAAATGTTTTTAAAAAAATAAAAGAAAAGAAAAAGTCTCTCACTTTCAGCTCTATCTCTATTCTTTCCATCTCATTTCTTCTAACATTTTATTCTCTATTTTTATGCTTTTTGAGTTTGATGAAAGAAGAAAGGTAGAAGTTGACACTTTATTGTTATTTTATTTTTCCTCAAATAAAAAAGTTTTTTTTTCTTTTTTTGAGATCCAAATTGCAATGTGGTAGGAATAGCCAATAGGCCTCACCACATTCAAAAGAGAATTTGAATCATTTTATCAAATTGGAAAACAGAATCTCTCTCTTTCTTTTACAGCTAATAATTAATTAATTTAATTTGTTCCCATTCTTCTTTTCTTTCCTTTGGCTTACATCTTCATGACACCTTTTGTAAATTCATGCAGAAGCTTCTAAATATTTCGAAAGGGATCGGGGGGAGGGGGACCTCTCGCTATTTGTTTCTTCCGAAACTTTTTCGGTTCAGCTTTTATTTTAATAATAATTACAACACAACTTATCACATCAAGCTAAAATTTAATCAACTCTCTACCCCATCTAAAGACTTCTACCGAAGCCAATTACCAAATTATGAATTATTTAGTTTATATTTCTTTTATGACTCTTTAATTAGATCATGGTTGTAGAGACATTCAATTAGTTCTTTTGACAATTATATTAATTAATAAAATTTACACCATTTATTAACAACTCAACCAGCTAAGCTAATAAGAAGATTTATAGTAGAATCCAGGAAACTCTAAACTAGCTCTCACTAAAATAAAATTAATTCCGACTTTTATTTTTATATAAAACAGGCTTGGACGAGCCAAAATCAGGATGAGTCCTTCCAGCCAGGCATTGTTAGGCTGATAGGGACTTGCAATATATATTCAAGGTTTTTCTTCTTTCTATTATAAGTTTTACCTTCCCTTTTTTTTATTCTTGAATATAAAAATGAAGAAATGAATAAATTAAAGCTACGACTAGTTTATGTTTAATTTGTTTAAATATTTCTAAAATCTCCAAAATGAAATGAAAACAAAATCTTTAAATATTTTATAAAAACATGTACTATATGTTTTAAAAGAAGAAATTCAGATAGAGTGCTTCTTAAAATATATGTTATTCAAAAGATATATATAAGCATATATCTTTGTGATTTCCAAATTACGTACTCCAAAAGGCATAAAAAAAAAAAAAGAAGTCATTTTTAAAATGTAATACTAGTTGTTAAGAAAATAATTTTCTGTTCTAAAAAACAAAATGATCATTGTTCTTTGATATATTTATAACCCGTATGGGTTTGGGGAAAGGATCTTCCAAAGATTGGATAGCTGTAATTAAATCATGCGAAATAAAATAGAAAATATGTTTTAAAATAATACTAACTAAATATCATATTTAAATATTCAAAAGTAGGTCAATAGTGTACTTATAAAATTTTTTTATAAGTAAAATTAAACAAAACAACATATTTGACGCTAGTCTTAATTGCATGCGTGAGTGTGTTTGTGTCTTTTTTTTTTTTTTAAATGATGTATACCTTTTAAAGTGAAGTACAGTATTTAATATTTTGTCTATTTTGGATTTTATAAAACAAAATACGTTAAAGTATTAAATGTAAATTGATACCTAGTTATTGGATATGCCCTTTGGTCAAATCATCGATATAGGGTGGTTGAACAGTCACTCTCCAATACTTATTTCTTAGAATGCCCAAAACTTCATCTATTAAAGGATATATTATTTTTATGCTTAATCCCTTTCGGTCTGTTGATTAAATAATGAATTACTAATAATAAATATTTTATTACGTATCATTTTTAATAAAAAGTAATTTGCACCTATATCATCAATCCTCTCCACAATATATATATATTAGATTTTTGTAGATCAATAACTTAAAATTTGTGTCTAATTTTGTGTCAAAAGATTTCTATATATATCTTCACCTAAAAAAACAAAAACTAAATAATTTATGCATTTATTTAAAACCCAAAAATAATTTTATAGGAAAACAAGTTGTCTAAAACTGATAAGTTATCTGTCCATTTAACTTGATTAAAAACTAAGGTTGAATCTCTATGATTCTTTTTTTTTTTTTTAAGAAGGATGAGGGTTAAAATTTATTGTTTTTTATTTCCCCTTTTGGGTTTTCTTTTGGCAATAGTAAATAGATAATTTTTCATTTCATAGAAGTTTTTGGAGAAAGAATTATAATATCTTGAGAAAAGTTAAATTAACTTTGTGATTTACTTAATCAAAGTAATAATATATAAATATTTGTTATGGAAACTATGAGTTAATATGTTTGTGATAATTTGGTCGAATCAAAGAAGTTGTTTGAAAAAAATATATATACTACACTTATAAAGTCAATCATATAAATTACGCTTATAAGGTCAATCGTATAAATTAATAAAGTGCAATATAGTTAAAAAAATAAAATTTAGAAAAATAACTATAGTTATTAAAAATAATGATATGAAAATCATATAATAATGTATAGTGAAATTTGTATAAAAATTTATAAGCGTAATATAATTATAAAATTTTATATTAAAAGATCTCCCTTATATAAAGGTTTTAGATAATTTTTTTATTATTTAAATGGATTCACACGCAATTAAGTCACACCCTATAAAAAGCGAACAAATGTGTTAGAAATGTAATAATAATAATCTCTTAGATGTAATTTTTAATCTATTGTCGATTACATCATAATCAAACTAATAATAAAGTTTAAACCTAAAATCAAATCATGATGTATCCATATTTAACTTATTAGGCTACTCGATGAGCAACTTGCAGTCAAAATTATGGGAATTTGATATTAAAGTTGGTTAACAGTTAATCACTTGCATTCTTTGTATCTATTTCTTTTAATTTTTGTCAAATCACGATACAATTACATGACCTTTTGTCCTTTTTTGTGGGTCTTTCAACTTGTTATAATTTCCATTTTGATTAATTAATAAAATTAATTAGTTAGTGTACAAATATGCTTTGGCTGCTCCAATTCAAAAGATAATAATTTTAGGTAAAATTTAGTGGAATATTTGAAAGGCAGCCGAAAGGAGCCCAATAACATTGCTTAGTGGACACTAATTTAATTACTTTAATTATGTGTTATGATCAATATTTCAATTTTATTGGTTAAGTACATTCTTTTAGCCTAAGTACCTATATATATGTAGATAATAATTAATTGACTAGACTCTAATTGATGGTGTTTTTATATAAAATAGATTGAAGTGAAGGCATCATTTGTATATGCTAATTTTCAGTATCTTTTTATAATTAATTTATGAAAAAGTAGACATGTTTTTTAATTTATTTATTCTTAAAAATTATACTTTCAACTACCATTATACTTGATATGCTCATTATTAAAAATTTAGAAACTAGATTCTTTCTCAAATACTTTTCATAATTTCAAACTTTCATGTAATCCAACACAAATTCGATGGATTAAAACTTAGATTAATGAAAAGATAGACTAAAAATAAAGTGTGTACATTGATAAGAATACTTTTTATTAATGATTTTTTAATCAAACTTTTGGAACAAAATTACTGTTTTGTTTTATTTATTTTTTGATTAAGTTTAACATTGTTCTATTGAAATTTTTTGTTTAAATGATATCACTTGAAAAATTATATAGTTGCATTTGATAAATATTTAAGTTTTATGGTTTTATAGGGGTTTATTTGGAAAAATGGGTTTAAATTGGAAATTTTATATGCAAATAGTTGAATTCCAAAAAAAAAAGCCCTCAAATCTTTAAAATCACTCAGTCCAAATTTTTATATATTTTTTAATTTAAATATCTGATTTTTCTTGTTCATGATGAAACATGACGACTATGATTGTCAATTATTAGCACAAAGACAATCGAATTATTGATTGGAACCAGCCCAAAGGCTCATAATTGAGCCAAAATTTTAATCCTAATTGATGTTTATGATCTCATTAAATTAAAGTCTCAATTAGATATCTTAGTCAAATTTATACGTTAGAGAAAAAAGCTAACTAATTTAACTGTAACTTTTTTTTAATGATAACAAGTTTAAAGTCCCAGTTGAGATAATTCAATGTAAAATCAAATAATGCGTTGTTAGTTGACTTGGTTATTAAAGCATTAAAAAAAAAAAAAAACCATCAACCACTAACAAGTAAAAACAGGGCGTGTTAATTGACACGTTCAATGTCAAAGTGATTTAAAAAAAAAATAAATTATCTATCCAAATTTTACAGTACTATTGATTTAGGATGCAAAGTTTGACAGCCAACAACTATAATGGTTAAATAGTTAGATTTTTAAAAGTATTTATTTTCAATCTTGTTTTGGTGGGCACTTTTAAAATCCTCTAAGCACAATTTACATCCATGATTTTTGGAGAATCGAATTTAAGATTCTCAACATCTATTTTCTATTTTTTTAATTCTTAAATGATGTGCATTCTTATATGGCATCAATGAATCAAATCGTCACTACGACCGGTAATATATGGATTCGTTTACAATACATTGGGTGCATTTTATGCGCCCCTTATTATCCCGATTTCTCACGGGAATGGTCCCTTGGCAAGTGGGGATTGTGTTTGAGTCTAGTCGGAAGCACTTCATTGTTTCCCATCCGTTGGATTGATCGAACAATCTAAAAATCGGGCGCATTGCATGCGCCGTTTGCATGTTAGTTGCGCCGTAATATATACATCACTTAATAATTAGAATATTATTTATTATCTATATATGTGCGCCCATGCGTGTGATGTTATTTACCAAATAATGTCCATATTTTGCGTAACTAAGTGTTGATTGAAAATCTATTAAGAAAAATCCAAATCAAAAATATTATCCCCCGAGATAACTTATATATTTTATTCAATCTTTAGAGAATATAAGGCTTACCTTACATTTAACCTAATCTTAAAGGAATACCGAGTTTTGCTTTTAAATTTGAACCAAACAAGCTTAGACAACAATGGTTTTTTCCTCCTAGATTCCTCCCTCTCAAATCTTATCTCATCGCTATATGCTTCGTTTCTTCATTTTAATTATAAGTAAACAGTAAATTTTCAATTATTTATAGAAATTAGATTGTACCAAACTCAATTACATGAGCTTCACCTTTGTCGTTTGGTCTTTGGCTTTAGAAAAATATTTGTTTATAGCCAAGCTCATGTTTTAGTACAAAAGTCTAATAAATTAGCACGTGATTCCACAGTCTAATCCACTCAAATAATTACTTTATAAAATGATAATTAAATGTGTTTGTATACTTACTCTTACTAATAATTAAAAATAAAAATCGACCCGTTAATATCTTTCTTTCAATTATCAATATCATGACATGCATCGAATAAATTTTAACTGTAAAGAAAAATAACAATAATTAAAAATAAATACTTTAATAAGTTGCCGACTCGACATATTTGACAGCTCTACTTCTCTTTTCCGCCGGAGTCAGACTCAGAAAACAGAACGGAGAAAACTGGACAGAAACAGAAATATCATCGGCATGCAAGAGGAGCGTGGTGGACGCGCGCAAAAGGAGCGTGGGGAATGAGAAGATGAAGTGACGAATGATGATGATGAGATTCACATGACCATTAACATTCGCATTCACAGTCTAGCCCACAACGCCATTCCTCCCCTCCCCAGAGATGACAAAAGAAGAAGAGACCTTGGTCTCTTTGGGTGGTGGGTGCATTCACCTGTGCAATCTGCACTATTATAAAATTATTTTAATCATAACATAACATAAAATAAAAACATTATAGTAAAATTGTAAAGATATTAAAAATTTAATAAAACAATAAAATAATGGGCATGATAAGAGAGCACGGGGACATGCATTGTATCATCATGTCCTTTAACACTTTGTCCTCATTATAATATCATGGCTTTTTCGCTTCGATGCTCTCCTCCAATACTCTCTTTCACTTGCGATTTTTTATTTTATTCATCTCCTACCTGATTTTACCTAACTTGGAAATTTTTATTTTTTATTATATAAAATATAAATTAAAAAATTTTCATCTGTTTTTAAACAAGTAATTTCATCATCAACTCTTTTTTTTTTCAAAATTTTTAAATAAAAACACCCACTTGAGTTTTGAAATATTTTAATTTGATGATGAGATGATTTGATTGAAATTTTGGCAATAAAAAAATACTCTTAGTATTAGAGAATCTAATAAAATTTGTTATGATAATGGAGGTTAATGAAATCATAGTGTTTATTTAAAATTTAAAGCAAATCTAAGGGGATTTTAGTGAAATTATCTATTTTTAAAGCCAATAAAGTATGGTGTTAAATTTTGAAACCTCAACTAGTGTCCACTTTGTCGTAGAAATAATAAAAAAGTAGTCAAAATTTATGTATGTTAACCTTTAAAATTTATTAGTTAAAAAAAATCAGATTATGAATATAATGTTTTAGGAGATAAAAAATTGGTTTTTTATAGGTCGTTATGCTAGTATGACCTAAGTTTATGATAAATATCCTAATTCTAAATATATTTATTTTTTTAATTTTTAATTTTCTTAAATAGCACCTCTGATTATTATATATATAAATTCTCTCTCTTCTTTTAAGTCCAAAATCAGAGCTGAAACCTACTCATTCATTCCCCTTTCCCTGCTGTCTACGACGCAATTTGCTCTGCTCTGCTCTGTTTTGTTCTGTTCTGTTCTGCTCTGTTCTTCAAGAGTTTTTGTGTTGCTCTGCTCTGTTTCTTCTTCAACATTTTGGTTCCAAATCACAGAAATGTATGCAGAGACAGGGCTTTTCTTCCCTTATATGCAGAATTTCTGTCAAGATTTTCAGCAACTTGAAGAGTACTGTAATTCTAACAAGCCTAATTCCTCAATGGTACTCTTCTTCTCCTTCTCTCTGTCTCTCTGCCTCTGCTCATGCATATGCATGTCTTCTCTGTTACAATACTACATGATCTGCATTTGTTTCACTTGATTTGATGTGGGTTTGAGCTGTTTCCATTTCATCTTTGTATTTCAGTGTCATCTTTATTCTGTTGTTCATGATATTCTGTTTGGTGGCTGAGAAAATGGACCAAAAATCTCGGAAGATCAAAGCTAATTACATTTGATTTAACTTGTTTTGATGAAGTGGTATTGCAACTTCACTTGTGATCTTCAAGATTCAATTTTTGATAAGAAATTTGTTTCCTTGATATTTTTATCTTCTCCAATATACAAATTTTGAAGGCTTTGGAATATGCTTTCTTGAGTTTCTACAAAGATGGAAACTTTTTTAACCATCCTGACTTTCCTTTGTTCACATTTCTTGTAAACCAAACAGGGTATAAACAATCAAATTGAAAAAAGCAAAAGAAAAGTGAGAATATAAATGAGAAATGATTTCACAGTCACGAGTTCCGTGTTCTTCAAGGATTCTTCTGTTTGTTTCCAACTTTTTGATGTGTAGTACTAGTTGGTTTTTAGCTTTTCACAGCACTTCCAAAAGCAAGAACTTTTGTTTTCTTTTCATTTTTATTTTATTTTGTTTTGTTTGTGGAGCTAAAATAGCTAAAAGTTGCCTTTTATTATCATTATTCCAAGGGTTTTCTTTGGTTTGGAAACTAGAAGCTTTGAGAAAGTTCAAGAATTGAAATGAAAAGAAGTGATAAATGTCTTCTATTTCTAGAAGTGATTTAATTTTCTTGGAAAAAAGTTACCCTCGTTGAGATTTTTTTTTGGGGGTTGTGTGAGACTTTTCAACTGGAATTTTTAACTCATTTTCTCATTTTTAAATTTCATAAACATTTAGTTGAAGTTTTCTTGCCTGAGTTGATGACGGTCTTTTGTGTTTCTGTATGATATCAAGTTTTTGGCAACTTAAAATGATGCATGACCAAAGCTTTCTATATTGCTAGAATATATATCTGAATACTATTCGCTAGTTGGGTTGTTTTTTCTCTGAGCGTTTAATTGAATGCTACTGAACTTGAGTGGATGCTGCCCAGCTCTTGTGATGTGTTTCTCTGTGTTCATGTATGTGGAGTGGATGTGGGTTAGATGATGGTCACCAGAAGAAAGGCGATGGCAACTGGATTTTTGTGCCAGCATTTGTGGTTTGAGCGTATTTGATTCTCATTGATCAAAATTTTACGTATCATAGATTTCAGAAGACAATAATGGGATCTATGATTGGTCGGCATTGCCTTTGATCTTTGATTAATTCAGAGTAGTGGTTATGTTTACAGCTTCGGATCCTTATAGTCATAGATTATTCCTTTTTCCAACTTGTTAACACTTCAGTGGTTGACTAATGTCATTATTCAACTGATAACTTGCTAAAAGTGTTGTAGTTAAGAGTAACTTGATGCCGGCATTTGCCACATGATTTCTTCATGGTAATTTCTCTCTTCTTTCGTAGAACAACATTGTCGCGACCTCGGCCATATCAGACTATGACTTGGGCGGAGCAGGGGATCTTTTCAAAGCTCCAGAGCCCATCATTGAAGAACCACTTGGGGGCCTTGATCCTGTGACAGCAGCCATATCATTGATCTCTTGTGGTGAAGATGTTATTGCCTCCCAAGGACTCAAGGTTGCAAATATCGAATCAATTCACCACGAGCAGCTTCTGAGTGAGGTTTTCTCGGAGTGGGAGAAGGATATCATGGAAAAAGAAGCACCAGATGCACCACTCTCTGAGGTCCTGGATATCAAGATTCCTGTTGTGAGGACTGATGGAAACCAAATTGAGGAAAACAAATTGCTTCTTGATATACCATTTCAGAAAAGTGTGAGCTCTGGATGCTTAACCTCGATGGAATGGATGAACGGGAATGCATTGAAACAAAGTCTTCTGGAGATTCCTGGAATTGATTTTGGTTCTGTTTATGGTATGCGGAGAGCATTCAGTGAAGGAGACATAAAGGTCAGATTTAGTGTTTTTCAATCTTTTTCCCTTATATGCTTATTACTACACTGCATTCTGTGTTAGGGAGTCTTTTAAAGCATATATGTTTGTTTAATAATTTCTACTATGCTTAAAGTCTCCTTGGATGAGGATGGTCTTTGCACGGGCCTGATTTTTTCCAATAATTGATATCAAGGCTATGCTTTTCGCTTATAGTTCTTTGAGCGCACAACGATGGAGTGTTTGTGTCATTGATATATTTTTTCAATATATTGTGCATAACTCTTTAAGTATGACTCTAATGAGACATGTTCAAAGTGTGTTTATTGGAGGAAGTTGGAACTGCCACTGGCTTGACAATTCTGTTAAATTGATATCTAAACCCTTCCTCCATGGATAGAATTGAATTCAATCTTTTGGCTTTTCTTAGAACACTTATTAACAACATTCACTCCTTAACTAGTGTCATGTTGTAGGCAAGATGGATCCTAATTTGCTACTATTGTTACTACCACTATTATTTTTGGCACAACCCACCGGATTGCAACTGAGCATTATGTATTGCCTTTGCATCGTAGAATATGGACTGAGAAATCTTTAGATGTTTCTGGCCATTTCTCCAGGATGGGGCTGGGTGATTGATAGTGACTTTTTATGACAGGCTCTCAGTAATGGTAATATGAGCCTCATCCATTCTCCTCTTGAGCGGCCTGTGATGATCACAAGCTGCACTACTGAGGACCGAAGGGAAAAGCTTTCAAGATACAGGAACAAGAAGACAAAGAGGAACTTTGGTAGGAGAATCAAGGTAACATGATACATACTACCTATTCATTTTCCTATATCTTTTGGTCAATATCGTAGTGCTTTTCAACATCAGAGAAGGGGAAAAAAAACTACAAAGTTGTATTACTCTATGAGAACTTCTGCCATGTGTGCACATGCACTAGTGTTCTTCACCTAAACTTTCTTTCTCACTTTAACTGTGTACAGCAGCAGCCCTCTGGAGGATTCTTACTAAAGCTTCTGATATTTTGATTTTCAGTATGCTTGCAGGAAGGCTCTCGCCGACAGTCAACCAAGGATTCGTGGGCGGTTTGCAAAGACTGAAGAATCAGATGTTTCCAAGAGGCAATAGCTGCTAACTAGTTCAGTAAGACGAAGAAGACTAGGAATGAAATAGCTAGTTCTGCTGAGGTAATGGAACCATTTAGTGGTAGTGAAGCTTGGCAACAGACTCAATGGAAAGCCTGAAGAGGTTATGCTAAATAAAGACGATCCCCCAACTCCTGCAAAAGTAGTTTCTTTTATTTTCTGTAATAATCTGCTGAGTAAACCAAAAGGCGGTCGGATTGTATATAAGGTTTGTTGAATAAAAGGAGAGGCCAAGAATTGTACTTGTTCATATTATATCTTTAATGAAATGGCATTGCTTTTATACATAGAATGATCATCAAGCTCGTTTGGTCTCTGCGCATCAGATTTATGAATACAAGGTGCATTACTAGGCATCAATTTGATTGTCGCTCTCAATATAATAACGTTATCATATAGTAACATAATATCCTATATAAAACTGGATATGCTAAAATTTTTCCCATCAAATTTTGTGGTCAATCCTTCTGCTAATCTTTAGACTATAACATAGATGTGAAAAATGGGTCTAACATAATTTAATTTTTCTTATTTCTTTTTTACATATATATGAATACAAAATTATATTTAAGATTACCATTTTAATTATATGACCCGTTGATGTTGACATATTAAACTCATATTGATTGCATTTTTTCATGCTTTATACAGATGGTTGAAATTATAGTATGACCATATGAATTCCAGCATCTTTTGTTTGCTTTACTTTAATTGCAAGGCTGGGAGAATTCCAGATTTTGAAGGTCATTATTCCTGAAAATTGATTGAAATAAAATTAGGAAAAGAGCAACCCAGTTTCTATTTGTATTTCTCCTCCAGCTTAACAGTTGTACCCAGCCGAAGGAGCCTGTCCCATCAGTTATTCAGAAGCATCGGTTCTTCCTTCTCTTCATGCCAAAAAAATGAAAGCTGACTAGGGCAGCAAAAGTCAAAGCAACAACCAACTAAAGACAAAATTCCATAAATACAGAAAACCCTTCCATAATTTGGAAATTGGAATGCATAAAATCAATCATTTTGGAGAATATATATAGAATAGGTCGATAAATAATTTGGTGCACGGAAGTATAGTACCGTTAACTTAAACTAGTGTTTGCCATTAAACCTTTTATGTTTATGCACGTAATAAGTTGAGAAAATTCAAAAAAATACCCGATTTTAAGTGTAGATTTCATTGAGTTTTGGATATTTCGCAGGAACGGAGTCAATTAAGGCTCAGGAGGGGCAACTGCTCCTGCTGGGCCTTTTAAAATCCATAAATTGTATATATAATTTTTACCAAATAACCATATTATCCCTTCTGTTTAGAAAAAGACTTAAGTCTATGTAAAAATAAATGCAGTTGGCTTGATTTCAATTGTATTATAATCTAAGCCCATATTATTAGAAAAATGCTTAACAAAACCATTAAACTATTTCTATTATAGTTTATGAAAATCATACTATTTACAGAATTATTATTTTTTTTTGTGAATGCTAGCTTGATATCAACTATATTTTTAATTTAAGCCCAAAAAATATTAGTAGAAAAAGGCTTAACAAAACCATTAAACTACTTCTTTTATAGTTCATGAAATTACATTATTTGTAGGATTATTAGATTTTTTTTTTGTGAATGCTAGTTGCTAGAAATCTATTGAAAATAAATCTAAGATTTATCAACGTTTAATAAGTTTAAATTAAAATTGATAATAAAATTAGTAAAATCATATTCTTTTTGTAATAAAAAATTCTATTTATCATGTTATATATTATTTTATAGAAATTTTTGTATATGTATTGCACTATGAAATTGCCCCCCCTTAATGGGATTTCTGGCTCCGTCCCTGCCTGTTGGATACCTATTGGTTACTATAAGACGTCGGACAAAATCACAGCATATAAATTAAAAAAGAAGGTTACTTATCAAAGAAATTCTTAATTTAATTGGAGTTATTTTCTAAATTTTTCCTAATAATTTTGGTTTCCATTCATTTTGACATTTAGCCGCCTTCAAGATGAGGTTCTTTTAGTCGTCCTCAAGTCAATGTGGCCCTTAAAAGGCAGAAGGGCTGCCGCCTTTCAAGCTTTTAGTTCTGTTGGGCTCCATTAATCGAGCCCAGTTTCTTCGAAAGAGACTTGAATAATGCTAAACAAGCCCGATTTAATACAACCTCCGGCCATAGGGTGGGGAGGAGCGCATTTAGCACTATCAAACTTCTTATTCGCGCGCAATCCTCTTCAGTCTTCAGATGGGTAATAACATTTTACCCCTCTTACTTTGCACTCTTCTTGTTCTTGAATTTCCTGAAAATTTTCTATAATCCTCTCTTTCTCTCTCTTCAACCATACAAAAACAAAACTAAGAAATCTCAACTCTTTTTTCCATTTTCACAAATTTTTAGATATCATAGACTATATGTGATGATTAGTGTTTTTAAAAGGTATATTTCCATTATTTTTTAAAATGATTTGAAAATTTTAAATCTATTACAAGATTTGAACTTATATAAAATAGGAGTCAAGTTAGAATCCAAACCTTTAAGGCCTTAACAGATAAGTTCAATAAATAATTACAACTAGAATTATTACTCCTAATTTCTAACATTTTTGGGTCCGCGTACCAGTTCGACTCTTCGTTGACTAGTCTTATTATCACGGACTTTTTCTTGCTAAGTGGAGTGTCCTGCGATAGCGCTAAGCCACGCTCAGCCAGCTACTCGATAAACCGCTTTGGAAGTTATCACTCGTCAATATGTACAGCGGACTCGCAAATTTTTCGATTGCACAACGATATTTTATAGAAGCATTGACTTTCAACTATTCTTTTATTGCCTCAAAAGAAAAGATTTACAATCCGCCCCAAGCTTTTGTGCTGGAAACACCTACACTAAGACTAGCTACTCCGTTCGCTAAGTGCTTACCTCTCTAGAGTAAGCACTCTCTTGCTTCTCTTGTGTGTTACACCTTGTGTGTCTTGTGTGTGTTTCTAGCCCACCCCTCTTGGTACAATTTATAGGTAAAGAGCCAACCAACACCCCTGATTGCTAGGTTCTATTTTTATGGGCTAAGCACCACATGGTCGATGAAGTTAACAACCCCAACTACTAGGTGACGTGGCACGCTCTTACGGGTCCACACGCATCCCCCACTACCCATGAGTAGAGATCATGGCCTTGATCATGAGAGTAACTTCCTCAAGCCACTTCCCATTTCCACTCCTACTTTTTAGGGATATGGTTGAGTCCACTCAACCACCAAGTTAGTGGGGAAGTGCAGCCCACCATTTGTGCTGCCACTTCCTACACTTTAGGAAATGCCTTCTAGCCCACTTTGCCCACTAATTCCTTCATTTTAGGAGCCACTATCTTTCTGGACATGTGCCATGATTGATGCCCACTAACACCATCAAGTTTGCACCATGAACCGCCGCTGCATGACATGTCGCCTGATGCCATGCGCCATATCGCTGCGTTGTTGCACTCTACCCGTGTGCGTGCCTGCTGCCTCGCAAGCGTCCCAGCTCGCATGCGTGCATGTGCTAGTAGTGTTGCGTTACGTTGCACCAACGTATGCGTTGCATCGTTGTGTCGCGCCCAACTCCTATGTGCGCTCCACAGATCACGCCCACTACCCGTGCATGCGTGTTATCCCACTGTGCCACGCCATCTCCATGCGCGCGCCACATTACGCCCGCTACCCGTGCATGCGCATTGCTTCATTACGCTACACATCCTCCTATGTTAGCGTTCACATTGCCTTACGCTTATCCTTACGAATCAAATGCCCCTATCATATCACGCAACGTCTTCGTACCTTGCGTAAGCGCTCACCGGTGCGCTTCCCATTGGCATGCACCGCTGCTGCCCCATCCAAGCCTTGGCATAGCCCTAGGCAAGCTATGCCAAGCATGTGCAAGTATCAAGGGTGTAACACTTATCTATGATGTCTTTGAAAAAAGTAATATTATACCTACAACTCATTTACAACCAACTTTTCTTATAATCTAAGTTAGCAAAATATTACTGGATAAATAAAAATAAAATAAACAAAGGAGATTAAATTACATGACATAGTAATTATCTATCTAATAATATTTTGTCAACTCAAATTATAAAAAATGTAAGTTATAGATAAGTTGTAGATGTAATGTTACTTGTTTGAAAATTGCTTTAACTATTATCTAATGCTTACTCTTAATGTTGTAAAAGGGGAAACAAATCTATTGAAAGAGTATTTTATATAACCCTTAATTAATTAATCGAACCAAACAATACCCCTTAAATGAAAAGCTAAAAATAAACCTCCCACTGATAATCATTGAATATAAACCTCCTGCTTATAATCATTGACTAGCTTTATCAATAAATTATAAATTAAATTTATGGTCAGTTTGTTTTGAGCTATGAAGTCTGAATTTAAATAGAATTCAGTGGTCTAAAAATTTTTGACTCGTTTGTTTTGGACTTTAATCACTTGTTTTCAAACATATATGTCTGAATTAAAAAAGTGAAAATTATCACTTTTTTTCTATGAAACATCTGAATATCTGGAAATACCATAAATACCTTTTTTTGATAAAATCAAAATAAATGATCATCTAACATTCAATTAATTTAATTTTTTAACAAAATATATTTTAATATAATATTTGAAAATTATATATTCAATAAATATTGGATCTAGAGTTATGTTACCGGTCGACGACCATGGCCGCCACAGGCCATCGTCGGCCATCGGTGATGCTGCATGCCAGGTAACATAACAGGTACCAAAATGATCTTCGTTTAAAGCTCTATTCAGTCATGTAACTAGAATCGGTGATTAGATTATCGTTTTACCGAAAAAGGCCAAAGTATGTTCAACGATCGGATACACCTTCGATTTTTTTGGCCAAATGCCTAGCTTATGTCAAAAAATTCCTATCTAGCTTCATAAATCATCCTTTGATGATCATTTTGGTATATCCGGTGTCTTTGGACGCACATCGGATGGCGACGGACATTGGCGGACGACGACACTCCAGCAAGTTCACCATTTCTCTAATTTTTTCAATTTTTATTATTTTTTAAGTATAATAAATAAATAAAAGATATAATTTATTTGCATAAATATATGTATTTGATTTTATTATAATGGATTTTCTCTATATTAATAATAGATTCCTATTTTTATAATTGGTAAGTTGGTTATTATATTTAATGCATAATATAATTTTCATATTTTAATAAATATATATTTGCATAATAGCTAGGTTCATAATTTATTATGATTGAAATTTTGATTTAATTTTGTTAATTATTTAATTTTTAAGATTGACACCGTAATAACATAAATATCTTTTATTTTTTATAATAAGGATAAAAATGTAACATTGAAGTTAAATTGTTTACTTGACACTTATTTTTAGTTATGTAAAAAGTTAAAAATAAACATATTATTAAGTGATATAAATTAAGTCCTATTAAGTGTTATGTTCTATCAAGTCTTAAGTGATTAAGACAAACACTTACTTAATATCTCTATGTTATCATAGAATAAATGTTGTGATGGTTTACTTAACCTCTCTTGTGATATGTCTTTTTTTTCTTTTTTTTTTCCCCATATAACTTAAGATTTGGGAATTTGACTTACAAGTGGTTTAGTCTTAGCCACCGCTGCCTTCTTGTGCATCCTTTAAACCTAATTAATTTGTCTAGTTATATATAACATTTTTATACTACCTAATCTTCAACTTTTTGTCTCAAATGTGCAATCAAATGAAACAAATCAATACAACAATATGGCAAGAGAGTTGCACACACTATAATTTTCAGACATTTTTTTTTATAATTTTATATTTATGATTCCATATAGTTCATTGTTAAATATGTTAAGTTTATCACCTTTTTAAAAGCTTAAGCTTATAGATATGTACTTATCATTAATATTTTAAGCCCTCTAATATGACCTTTCATGTGCCAACGTCCCATATATGATCGAGTTTCACATGCCTCAGCACTAACGACTCTTACTAGTGAGAAAAGCAAAAACATTTTTTAATTAATTTTTAATTATATAGAGACCATTGCGTTATTATGGCTCTGATATCATGTTAAATTTGCCACTTTTTTAACAGTTTAATAAAAGTTAAGCTTACAGATATGGGCTTAACATTAATATTTTAAACCCTCTAATAAAATATGTATCAAATAAATTAAAAAATTATGATATAACGACATGTATATTAAAAATATTTTATTTGCAAAATTACATTATCGTTGCTCATTTATAAACCAATAGAGGGATAGAACATTTTCACTTAGTTACGATATCAAATGAGAGGAAGGTGAAAACAAGTTTTTATTAAGAGTTTTCTATTTTGAGATTCATTTTTTATTTTGCACCTAAAAGCAGGCAGGGGCATCTTTGGCTTGCCTTCAAAGGGTTACCATGCTCTATCAAGTTGGTTCACAACTCCAAATATTAAAAAAAGGGCAGAGAACCATACAAGATTGAAGAGTAACAAATGATTCAAATAATTATTATTTTATGGGTAAATCTAGAAATACATCAGGTTAAAGATTACAAAATCCAATTTCGTGTTTGGCCCTCACTTTCTATGTTTCGATAAATTGACTTGCACCTCATTGGCTCCATTAGCAGAGCTGGTTACTTGTCAATGAAAACAAGTCTCTTCTCCTTCGATTCTCTTACTCTATGCTATTCAAGTCAACCATTATACATGGATGACTCTTTCGTTTCATTTTCATTCTTCCTCACCAAACCTTGTTCAAGCAAGATCCATTCTTCAATAACATTAGTTCAACTTCTCCGCCAGCTGAAAAACGCAAAAGCAGCACCAAAAAAACATTGTTTAATTATCACTATTTTCCAAGCTTTGCAATTAACCAAACAGAAAAGAAAAGCAGGAGCAAATGCAAAACGACGGCTACTTCACTATTTCCCAAACTCACAATAAGCTCTGGTTGTGCTTTTAGCTGCCGCAACAAGCTGAAATGAGCCGACCCTGAAAGGACAATTTCACTCTTCGCAACCCTTTAAGAAGGCTTCACCTAACACAAAATCATCATAATTGAACAATTTTATTATTTTATTACCATCCAAGCACACCATCCTGTTGTCTCTGCTCATCTCTCAACATTTCTATTTCTACTTCTCTCTAAACAATCGCTGCATCACATATCCTTTAATATCAGAAGCCAATACATATCTTACAGCATACAAAACTTTATTGTAAATTATGATAATTGTGCCACGCAACACTGCAATTCGTCTCCTGTCCTCTCGTGTTGATTCGAGGTACCAAAAATTCTCTCTGAACATCAACATGACATGAAAGCAGCAAAATTGGTCGACCCAAGTCGAACCCATTTGTCAATTTTGTAATCTCAACATACCCACCTTGAAAATTTTGTACACAAGTTGATTCTAGAAAGTTTTGGCTTTCTCTCAAAGGGTTTGTCTTCTTCATGCCCAGCTTGGAAAAACTCAAATAAATACAGATGGTAAACAAAACCGTCTAAGCTTCTGAAAGACATCATTAAATGGTGGAAAATTGTTGATTTCATTGATATACCTCTAATCAAAAGACCGAATTGAGTGGATGTAATATGAATAAAAATTAAAAAACAAAATCTGCATCAAATTATGAAATTTGAGAACATTCATATCGAGACCCACTCGTGAACCGATCTATTTTAGAGGCAAAAAGACATTAATAACCACCATCAAATAATATAACTATAAAAAAATTAAAAAAAAATACTAAATTCATATTATTCATATTTTGCGCCACCTTCCATTTGAACTTCAGTCACGCACAAAACCACGTACAGCTCCTCATCTGGCAGAAAATTTGAGACAAAATCACTAACATCTAAAAGCCAAAACCCATGTTGTTTGTAATAATCTTAAAATGGCTTTAAAAACTCAACCCATGAAGAGAATTGACCAAAAATTTGCACAAATTATGTCCCCTCCATTCTGGCCAAATTCAAATTTTGCAGAGACTTCACATGAATAATCAAACACAACAAACCCACCAAAGATCAATTATTCACAAACATTTTCCATCAAATTTGATCTCCAAACCACATAATCCAAAGTTGAAAACACTAATACAAAAAAATACCAAAATGTTAAAAATTTTTATGGCCTCCAACATTCTTGGAACAAACCATAACTTAAAAAAAAAAAAAAAAAGAAACATGAAAGAGAAAACAAAGCAAAACACAAAACAATAAAACAACCATGACACGAATGCATAGCACATCACATTCACGAGACGAGGAGGAAGAAGAAAATTGCACACTCAACGCTTAGGGCGCAAGATAGCGTCGACCCATTAAAAAAAATATTTACTCACAACTCACAATTTAGATAACGCCGACCCCAAACCTCTGTCATTCTAAAAACTCTTAATATTTTCTCTCTCTACAAACAAAAATATTTCGTTTCCATAAAAAAATAATAATAATAATAAAAGCGCAAAAATTTCAGTTAATTTTACAAAATAATATTACATTACAGTTTGTTTGTTATTATAATGGAAAATATTTTAAAAATTTTTATATTTCTCTCTTTGCAGTTGGGTTAGATATAGAGAGAGGGGGGGTTGTTCATCGAAAACAGATCTCTAAAAATTGTTTTAAATTTCGTGAATTTCTCTTGAATTGAATTTCTCGTTTTCGTTTGAGGTTTTAAAGTTGTTTTTGAGAAATAAGAAGAGAGAGAGAGAGAGAGAGAGAGAGAGAGAGAGAGAGATTGTTATTGTGTTTTAGTTTTGGTTTTGGATTTCTTGGTTGGAGTTGGAAGGGGAGTGTATCGATTGGAATTTAGGGTTTTTGCGAGGTGAATTCTTGGAATTCGGGGGTTCGATGTGAAATTAAGGGAGGTTTTTGAGGGTTTGGGATTGGGAAAGAAGCGAAGCTACGTCGTTTTGGGTTGTTGATTGATGTTGTGATTGGTTTGATCGTTTTTGTTTCGAGAATGATAATCAAGCGGAACTTGAAATCTCAAATGCCGAGTTTGAAACGGTGTAAACTCGGCGTCTCGGCCGACGACGACGACGAGCACTCGGCGAAGAGGAAGAAACGGAAAACGAACGGGTATTACCCGCTTAACCTACTTGGGGACGTGGCTGCCGGGATACTCCCCGTTGGTTTGCACGGAATTCTTCACGCCGGTGTGGCCGAGAAGGCGTTTGCTGCGTCTTGGTGCACTGAAGTGTCGTGTTCGCCGGATGAGGTGGTGTCGAAATCTAAGGGCTCAGATTCGGGCAAATTGAGGAATCGAACAGTGGAGGTTTCGCGGCCACCCCTGGTGAGAACGTCGCGAGGACGTGTTCAGGTACTTCCTTCACGGTTTAATGATTCTGTTATTGAGAATTGGAGGAAAGAGAGCAAGACTACCTTGCGTGACTATAGTTTTGATGAAGAAATTGAATGTAAAAAAGAGAAATTCAGTTTTAAAGCACCCAAGAATTGTAACCACAATGTGAAGAGTAAAGCGAAAGAAGATAGAATTGGACACAAGACTCGTAAATATGCTACATTGTGTGAAGTAGAAGAAGGGGATGAAGTTAGGTATAGTAAGAGTTTTGACATTAGGAAGTACTCGAGTTCGCGGAGTTCATTGACATCTGTACACGAGCCACAACTGGCTGATGCTGATAATGAGAAATGCCAACTTGAGGAAATTGTTGATTTAACGAGTGAGGAGGTATTTGTGAATGGTCAGAGAAAAGATGATGGGTTATATGGGCCAGAGGACTTCTATTCGGGTGATATTGTATGGGCAAAGTCGGGGACAAAGGAACCGTATTGGCCAGCTATTGTAATTGATCCAATGACTCAAGCGCCGGAGCTGGTGTTGAGGTCTTGCATACCTGATGCAGCTTGTGTGATGTTTTTTGGGCATTGTGTGAATGAAAATCAAAGGGTATGGATTATTTTCTATGTTGAGCTTGTTCTGTTTCATTAACTTGTCTGTTGTTATTTTAATGTTTGGGAGGATCTGGTTTTTGATTATGGTGCATTTAATGATCATAAACAGGATTATGCGTGGGTCAAACGAGGGATGATATTTCCATTTGTTGATTTCATGGACAGGTGGGTAGCTGGGTTGGTTTTGTGTAACAATTTAATATGTGGTTTTGACTCTATGTGCTTAGGTTAATTTTTGCTTGATATAGGTTCCAAGAGCAGTCTGAATTGAGCGAGTGCAATCCCACTGACTTCCAGATGGCACTGGAGGAGGCTGTCTTGGCAGATCAGGGATTTATAGAGAAGTTGATACATGATATAAACGTGGCAGCCGGAAACCCTACTTATGATGAATCTGTCAGATGGGTTCAGGAAGCTACCGGCTCAAACCAGGATCTTGACTGCTCGATCCAGGCAAGTTTCCACAAATTAATAGCCTTTAATTGAGTTTCTTGCGCTCAATTTTTAGTAACTGCATTAATAGCGTGACTCAACTCACTAAACCTTAATTCCAAAATCTCGTCTGTCCAATATTCACTTCAAAACTTGTTGGGCATCATAGAGGGAATTTCTAAACTAGATTAATGTAAATGCTACAGATAAGCCAGTTCTAGGAAATAAGTCAGCATTAATTACAAGGATCATAAAAATGATGTTCTTAAAATTTGTTTTTCTTACAATTCCTCTAAGAATAAAGCCTCTAAACTTGTTTGTTCATTTCTTTTTTCTTTTTGTCATTTTCTAGAAATACAGTTTTTGCTAATTGTTATCTGAGGTCATCAACTGGCAATGCCGTGACATGTTGAAACAATTTGCTTTCCAAGGGAACTTTGAATATTTTATTGGTTGGGACCTGAAAAAAATAGTTCTTTTCATTGGAAACTAATAATTTCTTTCCACCTTATGACTTCCTCTCTTTGTGGCAAGCAAAATGATGTATTACAATACAGATTCAAATAGTTTATTCTTCTTCATTTACTCAGTTGTTTTTGGAACCAATTGGAGAGTGGAATTTGCTTTTCATGAAATAAATTCTTTCCTTTACAATCTTCCCAATTGATTTCTATTTTCTCCATGCAGGGTGTCTCTGGAAAGAATAAAGATGCAAGAACTTGTGACGGCTGTGGCATTAGCCTTCCCCTTAAATTAACTAAGAAAATGAAGATTTCAGCTATTGGAGGCAAATTTTTATGTAAAACATGTGCTAGGGTTTGTACCAACTCCATTGTTCTTGTACCCAGTTGCTTGTATGTTTGATTTTGTTTATTTTTTCACTAGTAAATGCATCATTGTTTCAGTTAACTAAATCAAAACATTTTTGTGGCATATGCAAGAAGGTTTGGAACCATTCAGACAATGGGAGTTGGGTGAGACAATCTACTAGCTATATAGGGTTGTGATTTTCTATTTTTTATTTCTGCTTCAAGTAGCTGTAATTTGCTAATAATTTATTCTTTGTATACTCTCACTGGATTAGGTGCGCTGTGATGGTTGTAAAGTTTGGGTGCATGCAGAATGTGATAGAATTTCTAGCGGCCGTTTTAAGGTCTGTTTACCATGTTTAAATATTACAATACTGTTCTGCTATACCTGCATGATGAAAGCATGAAGTGAGTTTCCCTTGACTAAGTTCTTTTCTGAAGGATCTGGTGGCCACTGATTATTACTGCCCTGCTTGCAAAGCAAAATTCAACTTTGAATTATCAGACTCGGAAAAATGGCGGTCGAAAGTCAAGTGAGATTTTTTTTTTTTTTTTAAAAATTGCTAACGTTTGCTTTTGAGATCTTATATCTGCTGATTTTAGAGTCTAGACATCATTTTGTTAATTTTGCTGAAATTTCCTATGTGGTATTCTGAGTGAAATTGGATGCTTTCTTTTACCTTTTTTTATCTAAACATTGTAGAGCCTTTGATACAGATGCAACAAAAACAATAGTGAATTGGTGCTACCAAACAAGGTTACTGTCCTCTGCTCAGGTGTGGAAGGCATATATTATCCAAGCCTTCACTTGTAAGCAAAACCTAAATTCATTACTTTCCAGTATTTAATAATGAGTGGTGTATTTCTATTAATCCTTAGCTTTCTCTTATTATTATGATGGCATATGAATTTAATCTATGCATTCGAGTTCACTTTTGTATTATTATTTTTCAGAGTTGTGTGCAAATGTGGGTATTGTGGAACAGAAAAAATGGCTCTCAGTGAATGGGAACGGCATACAGGTTCCAAATTGAGAAATTGGCGAACAAGTGTTAAGGTGAAAGGTTCCATGCTACCACTAGAACAATGGGTTTGTACAATATATATATTCTATTATTTCAATTTGTTCACAATGTTTATCTCTTCTCCAAGTTTTTGTCTCTAAATGTTTAGATGGATCGATTTTATGAGATGAATTGCCTATATGCTTGATTGATAACCAATTGCGATAATTACTTTGTGCAGAAAAGTAAATGTCGCAATATAAAACTTTTGGTTTCTATCATTGTGTCAGATTTAGATTCGAAGTAGAGATATAAAACATAACTAACTTTTGACTGATGGTTTCATTGTATATGGCTTAGGAATCAAGTTCTACATGTTGTAAGTGTCAATATTATCTGAGGATTGTCTGATAGTGAGGCCAGTTTATATTACATTGATCTGTCAAGAACCTTATCAAATCTTGCAATGCTCTCTATTGACATAAATTGGCATCACCAGTTAGCAAACCATATAAAAATTTGATGTTTACTTTTAATTTCATTATATATGTATCTCTTAATCTATCATTGTGTCAGATTTAGATTCGAAGTAGAGATATGAAACATAACTAACTTTTGACTGATGGTTTCATTGTATATGGCTTAGGAATCAAGTTCTACATGTTGTAAGTGTCAATATTATCTGATGATTGTCTGATAGTGAGGCCAGTTTATATTACATTGATCTGTCAAGAACCTTATCAAATCTTGCAATGCTCTCTATTGACATAAATTGGCATCACCAGTTAGCAAACCATATAAAAATTTGATGTTTACTTTTAATTTCATTATATATGTATCTCTTAATCTATCATTGTGTCAGATTTAGATTCGAAGTAGAGATATGAAACATAACTAACTTTTGACTGATGGTTTCATTGTATATGGCTTAGGAATCAAGTTCTACATGTTGTAAGTGTCAATATTATCTGAGGATTGTCTGATAGTGAGGCCAGTTTATATTACGTTGATCTGTCAAGGACCTTATCAAATCTTGCAATGCTCTCTATTGACATATATTGGCATCACCAGTTAGCAAACCATATAAAAATTTGATGTTTACCTTTAATTTCATTATATATGTATCTCTTAATCAATGTTGACCTAACACCTTGCTGGTGGTTGTATCAACAAAAACTTCTGACTTTTTGGTGTAATAGTAAAGCCTTAAGAAGATTTTTCATCACTCATAAAATGGGATCCATCTTTGAACATTTGTGAGGCAGAAATCCGTATTTGTTGGGCACACCAATGATCGTATAATATAAAATAGGTAGAAAATTAACATGAAATATTGAAATATCTCCAGCATCCAATCCTTTCAGTTTCCATGTTTGGAGTATTCTTAACATAAAAAATGTGCCCTACCTCTTTGCCCAGCAAATCCCAACCCTTTCTGGAAAAAAAGAGCCTAAAATTCCTGCCAATACAAGAAGACTTCGCCTCCTGCAGCCAGTCAACATTTCCAAAATTCTTACTACTGATATCTAGAAGGGTTTTTGTTTTTTACTGGTTGGCTTATGCATTCATTAGAGGATTTGTGATGTGCTTATTTGTTTGAAGTTTAATGTAGAATTACTGAGGAGGAAAAATGGTGATTATACATTTTAAAGCCTTCATGTGGACTAAATCTTTTTTATCCTTTTTTCATCTCCTATTCTATTTAAGATTATTAAAGATTCTTAGTGTTTCACAAAATTACTTATTTGAGATTCATATTTAGTTAAGTTTTTGTTGACTCTGCAGATGTTGAAGTTAGCTGAGTATCATGAAAATGCTCTGGTTTCAGCCAAACCTCCTAAGCGACCCTCTATTAAAGAGCGGAAGCAGAAATTGTTGGCTTTTTTGCAAGGTACGCTATTGCTTTTAGGCATATCATTTTTACAATTTTATGAGCGCTGTTCCCTATGTTGCAATGATTAAAGGGTTCTTAGTGTTGTTTCTATATTAATTCTTATTTTTGTTGTGACAGAGAAATATGAACCAATTTACGCGAAGTGGACAACAGAACGCTGTGCTGTATGTAGATGGGTTGAAGATTGGGACTACAACAAAATTATTATCTGCAACAGGTATTCTCTACGGGGTTTGATTCATTTATCATGGTGCAAGTTCAATCAAGTGCACTAATGCATTGATTTACAATGACACTGACATTAGTCAATTTACATATGCCTGTCGGTTGCACTTGCATGCAGTCTTCTGTACAAACATAACATGATAATAAAATATTTTAACATGCTATAATCATCTTGCTAGCTATTACATATTGCACTTGCACCTGATCCAGCTGTTAGCCAATATTTTACAGTACAGTCTTAGTGAAAATTGAGGCAGTAATCATCCCTTTTCTTCATCAGTCAGATATTTTGTCAGCATATTACCTAAATAACCTTTCTATCTGGAGATTCTTAATATTTGTATATCTATACTTCTCATATCAGTGATATTGCTGTATTATTTGCTTATCAGATGTCAAATAGCTGTACACCAAGAATGCTATGGAGCAAGAAATGTTCAGGATTTCACTTCATGGGTTTGCAAAGCCTGTGAAACACCTGATATTAAGCGGGAGTGTTGCCTTTGTCCTGTGAAAGGCACGTCTATTAGATAGTGGAAATTTATGTTTTATCAATTTTTATTTCTTGTTTAGGTTGTTTAGTTTGTATACCATGAAAGAAAACAAATTAATCTTTGAAAAAACTAACTAAATCACATAGTTAAATGACAGCTTCTTCCTGAAAGATGATTTTGGAGCCTCTTTTCTACAGCTTTGCCTAAAAGTTCTCATTTTCTGTGGATATTATTGCTGAAACAATAATGTTGCTGTTTTGATTTCCTTGACCTTATGCATCTGTTTCTTTGTCTTTTTCATCAGGTGGTGCTTTAAAGCCAACTGATATTGATACGTTGTGGGTTCATGTGACATGTGCATGGTTTCAACCAGAAGTTTCATTTGCAAGTGATGAAAAGATGGAGCCTGCTCTTGGGATCTTGAGTATTCCATCTAATTCATTTGTAAAGGTAGAATACTTTTGATTATTACATCAATTTCTGGGTGGGAATATGTAGCGTTTGAATATTTCTTTACCAGGGAAAATAAACATTTCTCCATCAATTTTGGGAGATTTTGATGCAATACCAAAACTTTTAGTAGTGAAAGTTTCCAATATCTCTTCTAAAGAAATGTAAGAAAGTTAAAATGTGCATTTCTTCAGTCTGTGATGGAAATAGCATGATAGAATAAAGAAGAGAAAGATTAGGAGCAAATCAATTTATTATCAATAATTTATCATAAATCAAAATTTAAAAGCAATAATTACTAAGGCCCTCATTTATGGTGGCTAAAGTCCTTAGTAGAAAATGAAATAATCGTTAACTAGGAAAGCAAAACTAAATCCTAATTGAAAAAAAAAAAAACCTAAATAAGAAACCCTAATCAAGATAGAAATAGGAATTAAATCCTAAAATAATGGGAAAATAAAATGTCATATGATGTCCTACATCTCTATGTATGTTTGGAGCAGCATATCTCCTAGATATGGATCGCATAATGCTCTATTTACCATGTTGTCAATCACATCTGGTACTGTAGTGTAAATGTGTTGGTGTTATCCGAGCTGGTTAGTGGTTCATGAATGTGATGCATTCTAAATGTCTTTTGTTTCAGATTTGTGTTATTTGTAAGCAAATTCATGGTTCATGCACCCAATGTTGCAAGTGCTCTACTTATTATCATGCAATGTGCGCATCAAGGGCTGGGTATCGGATGGAGGTGAGTTGCTTGGTGATGTTTGTTTTTGATAAAGTTGCTTGGTACCATTTCTGCCTACTTGGATGCGCTTTTCTATCTGCATGTTATGAATATTTCTGCCTAGTTATTTTGTACAATTTTGTTTTGAAGGATATTTATGACATTTATTTCTGTTTGCTGGAAATCATTGCTTTTTCACTTGGTGTTTTCTCTTATTTCTAAACTTTTACATGTAAATATTTTATTGGTATAATACATCAATCTGTTTTGTTTCTTGAAAGGTAAACCATGTCCTGAGAAATAGAAGCCATGTTAGCCTTGATTTAGTAAATTGAACCAGTGGCACCTTAACAGAGAAATAATGGAAAGATGGCTCAGTAATAAGTAAACTATCTCATACCGGATTTCAAGGAAGCCCATGAAATTCTGATTCCATTTCTTTTGTCTTCAAGCATATGTTCTTTTCCTTTTTCTCTTGTTTTTTTTGAACCACTTTTACTTTCAGTTGGAATTATATTACGTGAAACCTGAGCAAAAAGAATATTGACACATAATTAATAATGCTGCTGATCAAAGATGTTGAGATCTATGTTTTGAAATATCCATTATGTGGTGGGGTTTATTGAAATGGCAATCGAAAAATTATTTAGCGTTTTCTGATTTTCAGTATAACTTTTAACCCACCTTTTATTTTCAAGGTTTTGATTACTTTGAATTTTGGTTTTGACAGCTCTTGATTTTTGCCTCTATATGTTTTAAATCAAATTGCTGGTATCCCTGTTAGATTCACTATATTTTTCTATGTCATTTATACAGTTGCACTCATTGGAGAAAAATGGAAGACAAATAACAAAAATGGTTTCGTATTGTGCTTATCACAGGTCTGCCTTCATTCTCTAGAGGTTCTTTGCTATTGTGGAATTGTATATTGTCTGTAATCCTATGTTTCATTTTTGTTACAGGGCTCCAAATCCAGATACTGTTTTAATTATTCAAACTCCTCTGGGTGTCTTTTCTGCCAAAAACCTTGTTCAAAATAAGAAGAGGTCTGGTGCAAGGCTTATTTCATCTAACAGGACAAAATTAGAGGAGATCTCTACAGAAGAATTTTCTGAGATTGAACCATTTTCTGCTGCAAGGTGCCGAGTATTTAAAAGATTGAATAATAATAAGAAGGTACGTCACCCTTCTACTTCTGTTTCAGTTTGACTAAAGTATATAAATATTAATGTAATTGTAAAGTTGGTCAAATGATGTAATTGTAGTGTTAGAAAATTTTTGCTGCCACACTGTAGTCCATGCTTTGGGAACGTATGTCTCTTGGTCTTGTTGTTTTGTGTGTACTCTTTTTTTTTTTTTTTTTTTGGTTTTGGATTACAATTTGGAAGAATTCTGGAGATTACCCAGGATAAGTCAATCTATCAAATGATCTTAGACTCTATTTAGTTCTCTCTTAAGTAAAAATGAGTAAAAAGGTTAAATTTAGTTTTCTTTAATAGTCATTTTTAGAACGGAGGATGAATGACTTCTGATGAATAACATGAGGAAACGTCAAACTAGATCTACTAGTGAGAGAGAAGCCAATATTGATAAAACATGCAAGCTCAATTTGGTTATGTATTACTGAGGAACTTTTAATGTATCACTTTTGCACTTCATCATCACACTTACATTTTGTTTTTTCCTGTCGTAGAGAGCAGCAGAAGAAGCAACTGCCCACAAAGTGATGGGACCTTCCCATCATGCTTTAAGCACAATACAAAGTTTGAACACTTTCAGAGTAAATCTCATTCCTTTCACATTTGATGGGATTTTTACTTTTTCCTTTACTTTTTTGTTGTTTTATACTTTGGGTTGAATAACAATTAATATTTTTGTTTTCTCATTTTAAATTATTTTATTTCCTTTGACAGGTGGTAGAGGAGCCTAAAAGTTTTTCCTCTTTTCGCGAACGCCTTTACCACTTACAGGCAAATATTTATCCTTTTCATTCCATCCCTGTAACTAATAACTCATTAAATTGTCTTTCTAAATATTGTATGGGTATATTCTTCTCCAGAGAACCGAACATGACCGAGTTTGCTTTGGTAGATCTGGAATACATGGGTGGGGTCTCTTTGCACGCAGAAATATTCAAGAAGGAGAAATGGTATGTGAATAAATGATCCAACAAGATGGGTTGTAGAAAGCATGTATTTTATTTACTTGATTGCTTGTTTAGTTGAGGAATTTTTTTAAGGATCAATTACCCAAATATACTTTATGAAGATCAATATATCTTTCATGTCTCTGAACGTCCAATAGCCATGAAATTCTTCCATTGTGTTATAGTAAACTTGCAACGCGTATTTGGTGTGTACAATAGCAGAGAGCTACTAGCTATCACAAAAATGTTGGAAACTAACTGAAAGATAAAATTAATCCTTGTCATTGAATGATATTCTCATTGTCAATGCGTTATAGAAGGCTGTGTGAATATATTGCCGCTGAGTTTTATAGTTAAAAGTGAATGGTCTGATTAGCAGCAGGATGTATGGAAAACCTTGACAATTTCAGATGACATACAGGGTATCTGAGTGGAAATTATTTGCATGTTAGCCTTTGTCCATGATTTGATACCCTGTATAACGACCATCTGCTTTCTCTAGGTTCTTGAGTATCGCGGTGAACAGGTAAGGCGCAGTATTGCAGATCTGAGAGAGGTGCGCTACAGATTACAAGGAAAAGACTGCTATGTGAGTTAGCTTTTCCTTTGCTTTTATGGTCTGCGAATTTTTCCTGTCAAGTAATGCATAAGTTGTTATACTGAGACAAACTTTTGAGATGGTTTGATTCTGTTGGAGGCCCTGGGAAAAGATAACATGATGCTTATGTTGGCATTTTTCTCTTCTCTGTCTCCCCCACATTTTCTCTTTATGAGCTAAATTGATGCGAGTTTTTATTTTGCAGCTTTTCAAGATCAGTGAAGAGGTAGTGGTAGATGCCACAGATAAAGGGAACATAGCACGCTTAATCAATCATTCAGTAAGTTATGCTTGTATGCATGTTTATTCGGAATTCTACCTCCTTGCTATAGGTTCCCCATCCCTAAGATAGGTTACATGTTACCTGTTGTCATCCATTGAACCTAACTCATTAACAGTTCCTAAATAATCTGACTGCATTCTGTTGATTGATACAGTGTATGCCCAATTGCTATGCGAGGATAATGAGTGTGGGTGATGATGAGAGTCGGATTGTCCTCATCGCTAAGACTAACGTAGCTGCTGGTGATGAGCTAACGTATTAATCTCTCTCTCTCTCTCTCTCTCTCTCCCAATTTGGCTTAGGAATTTTAAGACTTGAATGAATTATTTTTTTATTTCGTCTGGCAGGTATGACTACTTATTTGATCCTGATGAGCCTGACGAATCCAAAGTACCCTGTTTATGTAAAGCGCCAAACTGTCGAAAATTCATGAATTAGGATACACACACAGCAAAGTCTCATTGTTTCTCCAGAAGGAGCACTAACCCAAATCCCTTGCCAGTGGGGGATCTCACAGTTCTTATACCGAATTTGTAATTTTTGACAGAAAGAAAAGTGTAATTTTTTTTCCCTTTTAACTTTTTCTTTTCATTTTGATCTAGGTCTTAAAATATTTTCATGCTTAATAAAAGCAATAGATTTGCCGGCCGTTTGGCTTTAGGCATTTTGTGTATATTTGTTCACACGCTTTCATTCACATAATTAATGGCTAATCCTTTTTTTTTATTTTTTTTCCTTCCCTTGTCATGACATTCCTACTGATATATTCTACCCAGCTGAAGCTATTTGTACTTTATTGATATTTATTTATTTATCTAGAGTTATGGTCTGATAAAATTTAGTTAGTAGAAGATTAGTTCATAATATATATAGGGATAGCAAAATGTACTCATACGTATGCTTTTATTGGCGTGCGAATAGGTAATTTTTCATGCGATGGGCAGACTAAAATTTTTATCCCGCATTATGTCGGGGTGGGGATGGGTTTACTACTCTCCATCTTGGAACTACCTTGCATCTTGTCATTATATATAAAAAAATATTATTATTTTCATTTCAGATAGTATACTATCATATAAAAAGATATATAGCATATAAATATTGTTTTTATTTAAGTTATGTTATATTAATTATTGAAACAACATAAAATTATATTATTGTCTAAAAACAGAACATTATTATTTTATTAAAACTCTAAATCTCATTATTAAAATATTTTGGTACAGGGAATGGGATGGGGTTAGAGAAAACATTCTGTTTCCTTTATAGATAGTCTTTATCAGTGCCTTGCCCTAAAAAAAAAAAATCCTAAAGGACATGGCAAATTAATAGGTAATAGTGGTTAAATTGAACAATAGGATAGGGAAAGGGGAAAGTCTCTCTACCTCGTCACGTCCCTTTTTTATCCCAAAACATATTGAAGTTTAGTGCATAATATATATATAGTATTAATTGTAGTTTATCAAATTGTTGTTATTGATTTGGTAAGTATCCAAATAATATAAGAAAACTTGTTAAATGTTAAACGCAAATGTGTGCGCGTCTATATATATTTCACTTCCAATGTAGTGAGGGAAGTATTGAACAGGGATATGATTTTTAGATTCATGAGAACTGAAATTGTCCATACCAGCAGGGTATTTTGTTTCTATGGCTAAATTTATCACTTGTCATCAGGGTACCTTGGTCATGTACTGTTAATCTGTTTGCTTCCATATATTCTTTAAAATTACTATGAAATTAGAAGTTGAAAAAAAAATATAGTAGTTTTACTCGTTATATCTGAAAAAGTCGCAGGTAACGGAACAGAATCCATTTGTTTAGGATGGATGACGATGAATTCTCAAAAACTTAGGAATGTAAACCTAAAAGTAAATTTGTAGAATTTCAAGAAGGTAAAAATTGACAAAACGAAAGAGAGAGAGAAGGAAACAATTGTAGAAGAAAGTTGAGAGAATCAAGTCAAACGAATCATTCAATATTTCTGGCACAAAGGTTTGTTATATTATTTATAATTCTTATGGTTTATGTTTCTCTATGACAAATTAATTCAACAGCATCTCTAATCACATGACTTCCTTGATAAAGCTGTCGATGAAGTTTTCGTACAAATTTGGCCGTGGCTCAGGTACACTTTCCTTCCTCAACCAGACTTCATTCTTGCTCTTGCTATCAAAACATCCTTCAACACCAGCATCACAATATCTTCTAAATGCATCTTTTTTGAATAAATTATAAAAAAAAAAAAAGAACTCAAAGACTTCAAACAAGATCTTATCATGAATTTTGAAACCAGTGAAAGTTGATTCTCAATAGGTTAGTAATTTTATATTCTATTTTAGTACTTGTCCAATTCCTGATGCATGCAGTCTGCTCTGCATAGAAACAAAAGAGAGGGATGGTTTTTTTAACATCTAATATAATAGCGTGAACAGAATGAAATAACATCCTCTCTACCGAGGTAATAACATTTTGTGCTAAGGGAACTTGATGCATAATCCAGTTTCGCCTAATATTTAATTGCTCCGTTTTTGTTTTGCTTCAACTATCTCTACCAACACAAGACTTGTAGATCCTCCTCCTTTTCAAAACTTTTGATCTATCTTTATTGTTCATCTTGCATAATTTTTATCATTTACTTGGGATAAAATTTAATACGTTCTACCACAACCATCAAAGTCTTCAACTCAATTCACGGCATGAACTGCCAGCAAGAGAAGAAGACGCTGAATGGCATCAATGCCTATCCACTTATAACATAAACGACATCCAATCAAGATCCCCCAAAAAAAAAAACAAAAACACACTCAAGAAACGAAAAACTTTTGGAAAAACATTAACTGAACATCAAACTAGAATGTGATTGGTTGAAATAGTCCAAAACATAACAATGTATCAATCACAACACAACAGTACTCACTGTCCCTATACCATGCCTCTAAGAGCAATTGGGTTTTGACTGCTACAGTAAATAGAACACGCAAAGTTAACGATAACAGAAAAAAATCGAAGGCAGCAAAAATTTATGCTTTGGAAACTCTGACAATGACTCAAGATCACGCCATCGATAAGGCAAACTGCTTGCAGTTTCTTACAGCTTGTCTTCGTACTCTGATAGTGGGGTCATCTGCTCCTTCAAGCCCTTCCTCTTACGGATATCATGAACAAGCTGAGCAGCCTGTGATCCGGGCTCCATTGGATCAGAAGACATCATGTCCCAGTGATCGAACACACATTGTGGGAAAGCCTGTCCTGATGTTGCAGCTCTCAAAGTACCAGAGAATCCAAAAGACTCAATAACAGGGAGGTATGCCTTGATGTTGTAAAGTGGTGTACCAGGTCTCTGCATCTCCTCAAACACGTGCCCACGTTTCTGGTTAAGAACACTGTAGATACCACCAAGAGCCTGCTCAGGAGCTTGGATTTCCACCAGGTACACTGGCTCAAGAAGCCTGGGCTTGGCTGTCAACTGGGAAGCATATATGACCCTCCTAGCTGTGGGAATGACCTGGCCACCTCCTCTGTGAATGGCATCAGCGTGAAGGACCACATCACAGATTTCAAAGCAGATACCTCTCATGTTCTCTTCTGCCAGTGCACCCTCCTTTGAAGCCCATTGGAACCCGGCAACAACAGAATCCTTGATTTCATTCAAGTACTGAACTCCCTTACACATGTCCACAACCATGTTAGGGCCAGTGGTCTCAGGGCCAAAGCACCAAATTTTCTTGGCAAGATCCTTGTCCCAGCCAAACTCCTCAGACAGGACTTTAGAGCGAACCTTAGGATCATCCCTAGGACCAATCCGGCCTTCATCAATAGCCTCAGCAAGACCATCCTCCAAGGGGCGGGCTTCCATGTAGAGACGGTTGTGCTTGTTGGGGGACTTGCTCATGACAGTACGGCAGGACTTCTCAAGGACAGTCTCACGGAAGGACACAACAGGATCTGACTTGATAATTTCAGCACCTCCCATGAAATCATCCTGCAAGTCCTTCAAGCAGATCTCAAGATGGAGCTCTCCTGCACCAGCAATGATGTGCTCTCCAGACTCCTCAATGGTACAGACAACCATAGGATCTGACTTGGCCAAACGTTTAAGACCTTCAACAAGCTTGGGAAGATCAGATGCAACTTTGCACTGAACTGCCACACGAACGACAGGTGAGACAGAGAACTTCATAGCTTTGATAGGATGAGCATCAACTTCCTTCTCATTGGTCAAGGTAGCATTCTTGGTGATAAACTGATCCAAACCAACCATGGCGACTGTGTTACCACAAGGAACATCCTCAACAGTCTCCTGCCTCTTACCCATCCAAATAACAGTTCTTTGGACACTCTTCACATACAAATCCTTCTTTTCACCGGGAATATAGTTAGGACCCATGATCCTGACCTTCAAACCAGTTGAGACCTTGCCAGAGAATACACGACCAAATGCAAAGAACCTACCCTTATCAGATGCAGGAATCATCTTAGATACATAGAGCATAAGGGGGCCATCAGGATCACAGTTTCTGATAGCATTGGCATAAGGATCATCAAGGGGCCCTTCATACAAGTTCTCAACACGGTACTTCTGTGCCTTGGCAGGAGAGGGAAGGTGAAAGATCATCATTTCCAGGAGAGCAGTACTAGCAGGGAGCCATGTCTGCATGACACGCTTCATCAAGGCCTTCCCCATTAAGTCCTTTTCCTCTGCCTTCATTGTAACACCAAGCTTTTGCAACATGGGCCACAACTTATCTTTCTGATCATTCATGCAAGTGTTGATAATCTGCTTAATAGGTTCATAACAGAACTGAACAAAACCACGCTTGCAAGTGGCAGACCCAGTGTTCTTACTGGTCCACTTCTTTGTAGCAGGGTCAAAGAAGTTCTCACCCCACAGCCTTTCCATCATCTTTGATTCATCAACTCCGAATTTGGAAGCATACATCTTAGCAAAATTTGTCAATGTAAAAGCCCAACCGTGCAAACCAGCAGAGAAAGCAACTGTTCCTTTCTCAGGATAGACCTGAACATCACCAAGAAGAGGATCTTCATATGTAGCCATAATGACATTAGCATTCTCAATCACTCTTTGGAATGTCTGGTAAGCCTCTTCTCCATCAACTTGTAGCTCAAGGAAGCATCTGTCCATCTTGTTCACAGTCAAGACAGGCCTGATCCTTTCACCAAGTGCCTGTCTGAGCACAGTTTCTGTTTGCACACAAACACCCTCAACACAGTCAACCACCACAAGAGCACCATCAGTAATACGAAGGGCGGCTGTCACCTCGGATGAAAAGTCAACATGTCCAGGGGAATCAATAAGATTGATCAGGTACTCATTTCCTTGACGCTCTCCCTTGTAACTCTTCAAGGCTTCATCACTCATCTCATAGTAGAGAGAGATACCAGTAGACTTGATCGTGATACCACGTTCAGCCTCATCAGCACGAGTATCCGTCATACGGACATCTCCAGCAACTTCTTGTGCAATGATACCAGCGGCGGCCACAAGAGAATCAGTAAGAGTTGATTTTCCTGCAAGATTGAGGAACTAGTATCAGGGCTACAACCAACAGTAACCAAATGTACAATAATAAGCATTTAATTTCCACACATATTAAATGAAGAAAAGCACTAAAGAGTAATTTAAGCACCCATGCATGAACACCGGATGCCTAAGGGGAAAGTTTTCAAGGCATGATAACGATTACCGCTCAGGTTTGTGCAATTTAAACGACCAACAAACCCCACTACAATGGTTAAAAATTAAACAATTACACCGTCTACAATTGATTCATTTAAAATCTGAAGTGTTATAATAATATGAGTTTAAATCAAACGAATACCATAAATATAAAAGCTGAAGTTATTAAATACAAATAAACCCTGTTTGCAATACATAGGATGGAAAATTTTATCTCATAGACTCAAATTCACGCTGCAGTACACTAGACAAAAAAATCAATAAGTAAACAAAGAACAATCCATACCATGATCGACATGCGCAATAACAGACATATTACGAATGTTGTGTTTGTAGTCCATAATTCGGCGAAGCTCGTCGGCTGTGAACTTCACCATCTTGCTTGATCTTTAAAAATCACCAACTATTTTTTTCCTGCACATCAAATGATAAAAAGTTAAAACTTAACAAAAACGCGAGAATAAAGCACTAATAGGAGAAAATCTGTTCAAACTCTCGCACCCCCCCCCAAAAAAAAAAAAACCTCTTTATCAAACAACCAAATGTGATATACGTGGACAGAGCACAAGACATAAATCTAGCAAAAGAATACACACACACACACACACACACACACACACTCTTCAACAAATTTCAAAACACAAGTTTATGAATACCAATTAGACCCTCATCAGAAGTTCATGAAATCAAGGACCAATCAACACATCAACATGAACATAAAACCGATCAGCACAAACACAGATCTCAATACATAATTCAAGTTAAAATAAAACCAGTACCTACACACTAAATTCAACAACTTTAAAAATAAAAACTTAAAGTCAAGTCAACCAAATCAGCATCCCTATCTTTATCATAACCAAAACATCAGATCCAGCAACTGTTAACAACAACATCTATAATTGACCATCAAAACCCATAAAGATAAACTTCAGTATCTTCACATCAACCCACTAAACAAGACCACTACTAATCATAGTTCTTCCATATCCATATATAGCTTCGTTATCTTCACTATCAAACTTTAGCAACAGATTTAAAACCAATAACCCACAAAATAAACAAACAAACAAAACCAAACCCAGTAAGGAAACAATCAAGAGATCAAATCGGTAACAAAACAAACCGATAAAAAAGATTAAAAAATCAAATCGGATGACAGTGAAGCTGCGTTCGGACAAATCCAGAGAGAAAGGAGCAAACCTTGAGAGGCGGCTAGAAAGCGGCAGCTGGTCTGTCTCTCAGCAGTCTTAGAGAAAAGTTTGTAGGAGAGGGAAAAGAGAGTTTATATATAGTGAGGAGGAGAATATCAGATAGCAAGGCATATGCGGCTTAGAAACCCTCACCTTGTGGTGCTCTTCATCTAGGGTTTTTCCTTCTTCATGGGCTGGGCTGTGCTTTTTTGGGATTGGCCTATTAACCATCTGGGCCCATCGATATAATCGAATTGGTTTATTTTCCCCACTATCAAACCGAGTTAAAGGGTTTTAATTCTTACTATGATAATAAAATTTTTATAATTAAAAAAATTTAAAGATGGGACCCTTTAGTTTGATAGTGAAGAATGCATCCACTTATTATTATTATTATTATTATTATTATTATTATTATTATTATTATTATATTGTACTCTATCCTTATCCGATGAAAGGTTTGGCTCAAATATAAGCCAGATTATGTTATTGAAAATATTGTTAATTTTTTAAAGAAAAAAATTATGAATTCGTAGTACTTTGATTGAAGGATGTAATGCACAAGCAATGGAAAGATGATTGGAAAAACTGAAAAGTAAACTAACGACGTAAAAATAGCTTTCTAGTTTGGGGCACGATAGGATCGTTTTGATAGAATGAATTTTATTATGCAATAGAATTTTAATAAATTACAGTTCTTGTCGCTTCTTGCTGACACAAAGAAGTGTTCATATGGATCATTGATGTAACTATTCCAGCATTACTGGCATAGATTTCCACTACATTGCTTATTGAATTCTATCCTAGTGTAAGCCTGTATCAAAAATTACAACTCTTAAATAATCAACAGGGATAATATCAAATAAATAGAGATCCATGTTATTTTAAAAAGAAACAAAATTCCCCTTCAATAGTGAATTGTTTCAAAGTGGCTTACAATTCCCATATTTGATAGCATTTTTTTTTTCTTCATTGTTCTGCTTTTCTAAATCAAGTTAAGACAGCCGTTCATCCCTCTCTAATTTGTTTATGTTTATCAAAAAAACAGTGTCAAACCAATTAGGATGTACTGGGAAACAGATTGGTTCATTTAAATAGAAAAAATGGCTCATATTCTCCAGAATAAGCATTACAGTTTCTGCTGAGCATCCGGTCCAACAATCCCAGACAACTAAGAATCATGACACAAGGTTAAGCACATCAACTCTTGCACTGCTCATCGCATTGGTTATCATTGTACCATTATCATGGCCCGTCCAGATTCAAAGCGATTTGGTTTCTTTTTCGACAATTGTTCTCCAGATGCTGCAATACATATTCTTCAGCACCGATAGTCTGAACAGATTTTTAATTCCCACTAGGTACGTTTTGGTTTCTTTTTCGATGACTTTTCTCCAGATGCCGCAATATATTCTTCAGCATTGACATTCTCAACAGCTTTTCGCTTCCCAAACTTCTTTGTCTTTTCCTGCAAATCAACCAACTCATGACATTAATACAAACTGAAAGAAGAATGTAGATGTAAGATTCATTAGCCAGTTTTTCTTCCAGAGCCTTAATTGCATATAAAATCAACTCTCCTAGTTATCTATATATGCCAACCAGAAACAAATATACATAGTAAACACATACAAAATGATTGACTTGAGATTTTGAATATAATTACCTTAATTGACTTGGTCATGTCAGCAACATCATTCTCGTGATCCTCAGGTTTAGTAGAGTCCTGCTTTAGGGGTTCCTATAATAGCCAAACAAAAATAGGTAAAGGAGAGTCAAGAGAAAATAAGAGGAAAAAAACAAAACCAATGTGAAAGAGCTTCAAAATAAAAACCTCAGGAGGAATAAATGCAGCTTCTCTTTTTCTTTTATTTTCAGCTGTTTTCTCTGCCTGTTTCTCCTGCTTCTCTTGCCACTTCTTAGATTCTTTCTTTCTTTCACTTAAAAAGTATTCTCCGGACTCCAGTAGTTTGTCAATCTGCGTATACAGCAAAATATCATTTGCCAATATTTATTATACTTTGTTCATAAACGAATTCACACTAATAAATTGCCAACAGCAGGGTTTTAAATATGCGCAAGGAACAAGACAACATATGCATCCACATAAACATGCATGCACACAAGCCCAGAGTAAGAAATCAATGCCTTCTATTTTTTATATGATAGAAAAGATCCGTAATTGCTTAGTTAAATTGAAAAAAGTGTCTCCATTCACAAAGCAAAAACAGAACATAAAAAATCAACCTTGAGTTCAAAACAAAGGATTCATTCAAAAAATACTTTGCCTGGGAACGAGTATTGAGGAAAACTTTTACAAATGGAAAAAAATAAGAAATGAAACACAAAAAAAGTTAAAGAGAGCTTTTTTTTTTACCTTACTAGGTTGTGGAGGAGGTGGGAAGGGTGTGTATGGTTTCTTCTCTTTACTCTTGACCTTCTTTTGTTTAACATTTTTCCTGGAAAAAGTTGTCCATGATTTTTTAAATGATAAACAATAAGATTACAAAAATCATAAAACTGATAGATGCAGTGATTATCTAAAATGTGTACTTAACATGCACAAAATATTATGTAGATATCATACTTTTTAAACTTTGGAAGAAACCTATCCCAGTTTTCATTTGCGAGTGTTGGATCCTTTTCAAGTTCTTTCTTCATCATGAGAATCTACATGTCACGGAAGAAAAACCACAGAGAAGAAGAGAGACTCAGAGAGGTTACATAACAATTTTCTAAATGAAAAGAAAAGCAACTACATTGTCAAAGTTTTGAAATAGAACAACAGTAGTAGAAATAAAGAACACCAGCCTACAGCGCACCTTGATATGGTATACGGGATGCATTTTATTCTGTATGCAATCTTCCACAATCCTCCTAACTTGCTTCAAACCTTTAAATGAACCCATAGCAGCAACAGTATTTCCCTATAGAATTACAAATTGCTTGTCCACTTCAATCACAGTGAAAAAAGGCTTACAATTTAATCATCAATTTCAAAGAACAATAATACTTACCTGAACAAGTATATAGCAGCCAGTCAAAATTTCAAGTGCCTGTATCCAAGCGAAAAAAACGGAAGTTAAAAAGAATTAAACAGATATCTAAAGAATAAAATGCCATAGGAATGATGCTCAAACATTGCCTTCAACTTTTTTTATATTTTGGTTTCTTTTTAAGAACTTTTTCTTTGTAGCTAACTGTGGGTAAAGTTGGGTTTCTTATGGGATTCTGGATAGATTAATAAAATGTAAAATATAAGGAATTGAACATACTTTTAAAGTGGAAGAGTTTGGGCCCACAAGATGCTGTCTCCGCTTCACAAATCTTTCCTGCAAACGATAACAGACCGTGGTGAAATTTGATCATCAAGAGATAACACGTGTTACCTTCAACTTCTTATTGGTAAATTCTCGCAAATTTTATGATAAACCTACGATTCTGCATATTTTTTCCTCACAGATGAAAGCTACAACAAGGGCTATCCTTTTGGCAGTTTACACTTGCATTATGCTATCTTTCCTTTTACATTAATGAAATTCCACACTCTACGAGTAGGTTGCCAATAAGACTACTCGTAGATCAGTGTAGAAGCATATTTTGTCAAATTGAAGACAAAATAATTAAATTTTTTTTTCTTTAATAAGTGATTATCTTTGAGAGTAGTTCATAACTGATTATCTTCTATCTTTCTACTTCAAAACTCTAATATTTAGCTTGTCAAAAACAATATTCATGAACTCTTTGGAGATAATTAGAGTTAACTAAACAAATTCTGATTATTTTATTTTGGTAAAAATAGAACCATCAGAAGATTTGTTTGGGGCACAAGTGGCAAACAAGAGAATGACTAGTTCCCCCCACCCCCAAAAAAAAAGAAAAAATAAAAAAAAAACCCCACCAAACCAAAAAAAAAAAAAAAAAAAAAGATGCCAAAAAACAAAACCCAATAACAACCAACAACAGAGGCTTCTCCTTGTAAAGTTACCAATGGTTTCAAGAGAGGCTACTGATGATTATATAGAACTTTTCTAAACAAAATTTTCTACCTTAAATCCTGGACAACAATTTCACCTACGTAACACTTTTTGTCCTATTTAAATTAGCAACAATTCTAAAATGTCATCACTAGATGCATAAAGTTTGTAAAAAATGACGATACATTTGTTGGCCACCAGAGGCTAACAATAGCATGATTAAAGCAACATTCAGGAATTGAAGAAGCCACTTCATCATATATCTCCTCAATTTTTTAACCATGATTGACAATTTATATAAATAACGTCAAGTGATTTAAGCTGTACACACCTTATTGCGAACCAAGTTGCCAATCTTGATGATGTCACACTGCATTTCATCATTAAGTATTTTGATTGCCTATGAATCAAAATGATGTTAAACACTGAATCAGATAACTGTCCAAATAAGAAATAAGAAATCTTTAGTGTGAAAGCACAGGCACTCTAACTAAGAGTTAAACATCATTGAGATAAAAGAAATTCATACAACAACTTGAAACTAAAACAACAAAATATCTTAAGTATTTAATGAATTTTAAACAAAAAAAAGGAAAAAGGTATGCACACACACATTTAGGCATTAATACCTGAGGAGCAGGAACACTTCTTGACAACAGTCTTATGAGATCTCTGGCTTTCACTATAATATAAGGGTCCCTGGTCTTTCTAGTTGTTGCGACGGTCATGGAACCCTCAACCTGACCAGCACCATAGCAGAACACAAGTCACAAAAACACAGATTTTGATGCCCAAAAAAAAGGGATAGTGTAAGCTATCAATTTTAAGAAGATTACTGAGAGCAAAAACCAATATCCCAATATGCAAACCAGTTTTCTATCTTTGCTTCCCATCCAAGTTTTAGCCCACTCACTAACAATCCCCATAGTTATCCAAGTTTCAATAACAAGGACTTGAGAATGAAGGTGTCTTCTTTTATGCAGACACCTTCAACAATTATAAAATGCATGAAGCTAGTTCCGACACTTTGTAGGGGGGTTTTTCCAGTAAATTGCTTTCGAAGGACTCAAAACCAATAGGATGTAGAAAGACACATCTAAACCAATCAAGTAATCAATCCTTCAACAATACAAAACTTAGAAGTCCAACAGAATCATCCTTCATTTTCAATTTAGCAATTCATTTAGTAAATTATTATTATTACTTCTAAAAAAATCCAATATTAGACAAGCAAAAATTTTGCAAAGAAACTTACCAAGTTCAGCTCACATGAAACGCCATACTCTTTCAAAGCACCTTTCACTATTGGCCAAGCTTCTTGCAAGTATTTTTCTGCAAAACGAAATTAACAAAGTTGTCAACAACGGAATAAAAAAAATCTTTCAAAAAAAATTCATTTGAATTAATTGGAAAAAAACAAGAAGTAAAGAAAATAAACCTCTGTATTGAGGGAAGAGAGTAGAGAAAGAGCTGACTTCGAGCATGCCATCTTCATTCCAAGAAGGATCAAACTTTTCGATCTTCCAGCGGTCAATGTTTGGGTCTTCATCCCATGGCTTCGGCTTGTCGTGCTTTCCCTTATGCTTCTTCGTCTTCTCCTCCTCCATCCCAAACCCTAACCTCTTTGATTGAAATTTAAAATTTAACAAAAATTAGGAGTAAAGAGCTCAACCACGCGAAGGAGAATGGACGGCTGTTTGCCGGAGCTGCTCGCGGCCGCTGTACTGCGGGTGGCTGTGGGTTAAGTTGGTGGCTTGACGTCGCTGTCTAGCCGGACTGACTTCGAGTCTGAGTGCGCTGGGTGTTTTCTTTTCACTTGTGGCTTTAGGATTAGGGTTTTGGATTTAACCTTTTTAAAAATTATAATTATAATTATAAAAATTGACCCCTTTTATATATAAAAAAAGCTACGACAAATTTTATTTTCTATTTCACAAATTTTCAAGCGTAATTTTCACCAAATGGCCCCGTACACCATCCATTAACTAAAAATACCCCTTTTTTAAATCTAACTAATTTTGACCCCTTTTATGAAAGAAAAATACTGAAATACCCATGAGAAGTAAAAAAATAACAACATGATAATCAAACAGAACCCTGTTCGTGCAAACATCCCAACACAGGGAAAGCACCCCAGCTTCGTCGATCTCACTCGCTTTGCATCTCATCTCCGCCGGCCTGCTTGCATCCTACTGCTCGCTCCTGGTGAGGCATCTTCACATCTCGCCTCTACCACTCTGCTCGTGTCCTGCTGGCTCCCAGCGTGGCATCTTCGCATCTCATCGTACTTTGTCTCTCTGCTCGCGTCCTGCTCGCTTTCGATGCAGCGTCTTCGCATCTCACCTCCGTCGCTATGCTCGCATCCTACTCTCTTCAGACAGTGGTAATGCTTCTTCAATTTGAATATATTTTATAGATTTTAACGATCTGTAATTAGATTAATATATATCCAAAAGCAGCAGTTCTTAACGATTTCACTTATACCCAAAATTAATGCAGATAAAGTTTTTTGTAAGTAAAAGTCTTCAATGTCCTTTGGAATTTAACTTTAGGGTCAAAGAGCAAGAGAGAAAGAGATACTTTAGGGTCGAGGTAAGGAAAAGTAGCTCGAAGCTAGTCGTGAGGCGCTGACGACAACGACAGTGAAGATTCGGTGGAGAAGTAGAATTTGATGCAAAGCCGCACTAAAGGTGCTTGGATGACAGAGGCAATCCTGGGAGATCTAAAAAAGGGATCGCTTTCTTCCATGGCAGACATGTTTGATATAAGATAGTGGAAATGAGCTCCCAAACCATGTTGAAATCCTGCATTCTAGAAACCATGACATTCTTCTCAAACTTTGTAATACTCATGTATGTATTTGATTTTGATGGAATAAGTAATTACAGAGTAATACCTTTGGTGATGTTATTGTCGTTTGTAGCCATGTAAAGTTTGTATCCATGTAAAGCTCAGAGGAGCTGACAACTTGTAAAGCTTATTTTGTGTTTACATATTATTTTTTCTTTGGCATGTGTCTGTCTTATACGTGAGAAAAATCTTATTTGTCTTTCTACCTGGATCTGTAGTTGTCTTCCAGATACATTTGATTGTCCTTGCTATTGTGTTTGTGCCTGTAAAGAAACAGGATGAACTAGTCATGCATGCCTCCCAGTTTGCTGGTTGAGGAGATTCATAAAAAGTTGTATTTTCTGTTGAACGACACTGGATTTCTCTTTGTTATTGACAATGTCAAGGAAGATGTGATCTGCTGTTAATTGGGTGTTGAGGGATCATGAAAATGTTTTGCGACAAAATGAGATCGGGTCGTAAAGCAATCTGGTTTTCTGCACGACTGGGTCGTGCAGTCAGCACGACCGGGTCGTGCAGAAAGGCAGATTGCATTATGCAATCTGGTTTTCAGCACGACCAGGTCGTGCAGTCAGCACGACCGGGTCGTGCAGTCAGGCATATTGCATTATGCATTCTGGTTTTCTGCACGACCAGGTCGTGCAGTCAACACGACCGGTCATGCTGAAAGGTAGATTGCTTAATGCAATCCGGTTTTCTACACGACTGGGTCATGCAGTCAGCACGACCGGTTGTGCAGAAAGGAAGAATCTGCTTTATGCAATTTGGTTTCTTTGATTATGCTTAATGCTTAAAGGCGTGACCGTATGTGGCCTGATGGTTGGATTGCTGTTACTGTAGATGGTAAACGTAGTGCTCATTTTGAGCACACTCTTCTGGTAAATGCATTTATCAGCAAGATTACAAAAACTGTATATTCCTTTTTGATTTCTCCATAATGGTATTGTCATGTTTGTCTTGTGAAGTGTGTATATATGCTATGGTTGAATCGAACCAGTCAAGTATCCAGAATTTCTACTACATGATGGTCTCTTGTACAAAGCCATTATAAATTTTTTACACTAGAGAATTATGGCTTTCTCTTGCATTGATATTTATATTGGCTGCTTTATCATTTCAGGACGAGTTTCAGCTGAAATGCAGATTGCATTATGCAATCTGGTTTTCTGCACGACCGGGTCGTGCAGTCAGCACAATCGGGTCGTGCTCATATGCAGATTGCTTAATATACACAATGCTCTATTACACAATGCTTTGTCCTGTTTTAGATGTCACTCTTGTCCATTTCTATTCATATTATATAAAATTACAATGTAAGAGAAATGAAATTGTAGTACAATGCCATAGCTAATCGGTGTACAAGAACAACGTAATAATAATGTTATTTATTGAAATCATTAGGCAACAACATCAACCACTAACATGTCCAACAAAACAATTACAACACACACATCTATAAACGATTGCAACACACATATCATTCAAAGCTTAAAGTAAAGCTTTTACAAAGCAGTAGGTACATGTGGTTACTCCCCACCGGTATCATTTAATGGAGCCTCCGGATTTCTTTGGGTTGACAGCGGATTCATCGACTTGCATGTCTTCCGATTATGACTTCTGTCACCACACCGCCCACTTTTACGTGATGTCCTTTCTTCACCCAACGATGGAATTCAATTCTTATTTTGCCTACCCCGACCGCGACATTTTGCGTGGGGTAATATTATACGTGCCTCGACTTCATCTGGGATATCCCACTTCTCAGACGAACCAACAGGGTAGATAGCTTCCGCATATGCAGTCAATAAGACTTCGGACCTATAAAAGTGATGAGTAAAATTATAGACTGATAAGTTATGCACTCTACACACTGCAATAACATGTTTACATGCTAACTCTTCATGGGTTGTTGACATATGCAAAGTCACACCTTCGCTTCTACAACCATTGAAAAAAAATTCTCTGCCACTCGACACCCATTCACCATCATACACGATAGGAAAATAAACATTATCCATTTACTAAAGCCTGCAATACCAATACAAAACATTACAATTAATTCAAACAGATTTCACTCTATTGCACGATCGTTAGACAAGTATTATGTATCATGACTATTTCGACAAAAGCATTATATACCATGACTAATTGGAGAAAATGGTCGTTTTGCACGACCCTTTGGAGAAAGGGTCGTGCAGCACGACCGTTTAGAGAAAAGGGTCGTTTTGCACGACTCTTTGGATAAATGGTCGTGCTGCACGACCCTTTGGAGAAAAGGGTTGTGGAAAACGTTCTTACATAACAAGCCCACAATTTCAAGTCTTAATTTCCTTCAACATTGACCACTTCAATAGATATCAAACATAAAAAATGGAGAAAACAAATCTCAAGACAAATCTCAAGACAAAATCAACTATGAATACCTTCACTCACTAGCTTTTTGGATTAACAATCAACTTCTTGGATTTCAATCTTCACTCACTAGCTTTACATTGCTTTCATCAGAAAATTTTCAGTTTTCTGTTTTGGGGTGTGCGTGTTGGAGAGTTGGGAGAGCCGTTTTGGGGTGTTCGTGTAGGAGAGTTCGTGTTGGAGCTGTTTTGGAAGAGTGAGTGTTCTATTCATCTTTTCATATTAACTCTTAAGGATAAATTAGACTTTTCATGTCTAAAAGGGGTCAAAATTAATCAACTATCAAAAGGGGGTCAGATTTGAAAAAGAGACCCCAAAAGGGGTTATTTAAAAAAATAACCCAATTTTCAAAGGTATCCAATTTTGAATATCAGTTACTAAAATTAATTTTCAAAAACTATTTTTGTTTTCATTATTATTATTTTTAGCTAGGGAAATTCAAAAACCCCATCGGACTTTGTGATATATTCTATAAAGAAGTCCCTGCCGTTATGGTCTGTTAGCAAGTGACAGTAGCAGATTCTTTCCTAACAAAATTAAAATTAAATCAAATTATTAATAATTGTCCGCGTAGAACACAGTATCAAACATCAAGCCAAATCTAACCCAACCAATCTAGCACTATATAAACTAAAATATTCAAAAAAAAAAAAAAAACCTCAAGCCTACATCCCAAACATTAAAAAATCAATCAAAATCAAATCAATCTCCGCCAACCCCACCAAAAAATTACACTTTGCTGTATTCAAGTTTTCTGCTACTTCAATTGCTTAGGAGATGATTGTTTTTTGTTTGAAATCTGAATGTATTCGAATTAAATTGAAATCTTAATAGGTCTGAGTATAAAAATCATCTGAATAATTAAATTTTTTATTTTAATATATGAATTAAAATTTCTAAAAACCAATGGTTTTACACATATATTCATAATTATATATATTATTTTTCCTTGTGATTTTATTTCACATATTAAAAATATTTACATACCAAAATTTATTATTAATTTAATTTATTTAAATGTGTATAATTGGATAAAAATTATTATTTTTTAGAATTTGATATATAAATAAGATAAATGATCATTAAAAATATATATAAAATTATAATATAAAATTATAAATAAATAATAATGTTTCAAATTAAAATATTAGATTATGTATAAATTGGTCATACATGATTTTTACAAGAGCATTTAAGAGAATTAGAGGAGTAATAAATGATTCAAATATTCATATTCAAATAAAAACTAAAATTTCAAGTTTTTTTTAATTCATATAAAAATGTTTTAGATTAAGTTTTAAGTAAAAATAAAAATAAAAAATTAGATTAAGTTTTAAGTAAAAATAAAATAAAAAGATCTGAAATCTGAGAATAAGTTAAATTCAGACTTTAAAGCAAAAAATAATCAGCCTCTTCGTCTTCAATTTAGGGTTTTAAGGTTTTTTTTTTTTAATTCAAAACTCTTTGATTTGAAAATCCTAAGGGTTGAGATATTTTTCTGCCTATGTACAATTATTCATCTATAAAAACTAATTTCTTAATTTTTTCAATATTTTTTTATTCAGAACCTTGGATTTGAAATCTCAAGGCCGAGATTTTTTTTTTTTTACTATGTATATATAATTATTGACTTATTGGAATTACACTTTTAATTAAACTTGGTCAAAAGAAGGTAGTTTTATCTATAAACATATTGTCATAGTTAAATCAATGTTAACTATCACCTTTTTGCTTAAGGATCGGCATTGAAAATCAGGGGGTAATGTGTAAGTTTTTTATACCACGAGGATAAGGTTATACTCTAGGAGAAAAGTTATCATTTAACCCTTTATTTAACTGTTATTGCCAAGTTTTTATTTTTTAAAACAAAAATTGTAGCTATTGGTATCTTTTCTTTTGAGGTGTGATTTCAATTTTACCCTCGTCCCCGTTAAGTAGGGATGGCAAAATCCGGGTGCGGGTGCTGGTTTTGCGTTTCCACACCCGCACCCGGATTTTGTATCTTGTCCTCGGTCCCCGAAAAAATCCGGATTTTTTTGGATTTTTTCGGGTGCGGGTATTTGCGGGTTTTGAGATTATCGCACCCGCACCCGCACCCCATCCGGAAAAAAAATCCGGATTTCCTCGGATTTTTTTTTCACTTTTATCTTTACCCGAAAATACCCGGATTTCTATGGATTTTCTCGGATTTTTTTCCTAATTTTTTTTAATTTTTTAAAAAATTATGCGAGTGCAATGCGAGTGTGGGATTTATTAGTAATACCGCACCCGCACCGCACCCGAACTTTTTTTTAAAAATATCCCCGCATCCAGTTTTTTTACTCGGATAATCTGAGTTTTTTTCACCCGGATTTTCTCGAAAATCGGGTACCTGGATTACCGGGTTTCTTTTGCCATCCTTACCGTTAAGTTTAACATTCACAGTTAACGTTAGGGACTTTTGTGTGCACTTTTGAGAGGATAGGAATTCACCAAATATAGGGGTTGTACCTTTTGGCCACATTGTTGAAAGTTTTGGGATAATTATCATTCATAAGACTTCACTATTTTACCAAGCCCCTTCTGAGAGCGAATTTGATAAGCGAGAGACTCTGTTGCGGACGGAAGAAAATGGAACGCAGTGAGGCTCAATCTTCTCCAGGTGATTTTCTGAAAATTCAATTTTTTTACACTTCAAATTTGTTTCCTTTTCCAATGTCATTGAAGATGATTTGACAGGTGATATAGCTAGAATTCTGGTGGAATTCTTGGAGGTGGCAATCACTTCAATTGTTTTCCTGAAGGGGTTTTATCCAGCTGGTAAAGAACCCCTCTTCTTTTTCTCTTAAATTATTATTTGGTTGCTTTAGTAAGTTTTTTAATGCAAAAACAAGAGTTGGGTAGTCTTTGAAAGCGAAATTGTTAATGTATGGAAGGTGCCTTTGAACGGAGAAGGTATATGAATTTGGTTGTTCAGAGGGCTCGCCACCCAGAGCTTAGAGACTACATTCATTCTGCTGTTAATGGTCTTCTTCCTTTCATTCAAAAGGTTTTTTTTTTTTTTTTTTAAATCTTTCTTTCCCTCTTTTGATCATGTTATGCTGTTGTGCTATAAATATTAATGTTGCTGCTTTACAAATTTCGCTGTTGTGTGTGTCTAGAACCCTTTTCTTGATAACATTACTGGGATTTGCATCCAGGTAGCAAAGTATTTCCCTTGACTTGTTTTAGGAATTCATGTAATGGAACTAGAACAATGATTTTGGTGACGTGGAAAGTTACACTTGTATTATTATCTTCAAACTTGTGGCAAGATATGAGTTATCAAGTTAGACTTATAACTAGTTGATATGTCAAGTACTAGTTGAGTACTCCAAATGTTGCCTTCTGTGTTCTGTTGTTGCTTATCAACCTTCTCAGTACTAAATATATGCTTGAGGCACGCCATGGGAATGTAGTGATTGATTATTGTCTTTGGCGTTTATTGGTGTTAAGTGGACCGTAGCTCTTTATGGCCCTTGTATAACTTGCATCTTTAAGATCTGTTGGAAGAGAAAATGGAAAAGAAAAGAGTGTGGCTACTATTGTCTCCGTATAGAGTGGAAGTCAAAGATAAGGTTTTACCGGTGTTTGTCAGAGGAAAAACTTTTGTACTAGTGACTTTGCTTTCATAGGAAGATTGTTCAATCATACTACGCTGTACTGTAGTGGCAGGTTTTCAGTGTAATGTGCTTGCTGCTTTGCCCAGTGCTTGCGGAACTATGTTTAGTTAAAGTGTTGAACCAGTTGAATTGTTAATTGATCCCCTTGTAAGTTGCAGCTCATTTAATTTATTTTTTGGGACTATTTGCTATTTGTATGAACAAAAATCATGTCCATACATTATTGTATAGCATGCTTCAATTCATATAATACTATTTAATTGTTATCAGAGGGGAAGAATAAAGCCTCAATGTTTTTCACTGCTTCCATCAAATATACTACGGAATCAGCTTCTCTTCTATTTTTTTTGCATGTGGTATTAATATAATCTGATGTGGTGGAGTGTTGAGCATATGAAAGGGAATGATATTGTGAACATCTAATAAATTATCCATACTTTATATCTCCTCTCATTTGAAAAATATACTAATTCAACAAGCTTTACATACTAAGTCAAGGTCTGATATATTTCCTGTTCTTTTTTCTGTTAAGACTGACAGAAAATGATCACCTATACATGGGGTTTTTCAATTTGTGTTAAATATATAGTATGGTGTATCTGCTTTAATTCTTTTGCCGGTCCTATCACATATATTTGTGTGAATCCCTTGAAGAAGGACAATTTTCCTTAAGAACATAGATTTTATAGAGTTTCTTGTGGAGATATAAGAAGGTGACATTAAACCACTCTAAGAGATGTGCTTTATTTGAGATTCCAAATTTTGAAGATGAGAATGTATTCTAAATTTATAGTATTACAAATTTACGCACTGAGAACTTTTATGAGATTTTCGTATTTGTACAAAAGTAGGGACTGGTGGAGAAAATAGCAGTTATTTTCTTCAATGCTGACAACGTCCAGTTGGAAAGATATATTTTTAAGCTCATGGTTAACCAGACTTATGCCTCAAAAGTGGAAGAAGGTGAACTGGAGTTCTCACTTAGATCATTCTTAATCAAGCTTTCAGTCTCACAGTCCCTTTCCAAGACGCTTACATGTGGTAAGTTCTAGTAGTTTCGCACATGATCATATGGCTGATGTTTTGTTTATACTGCATTTTGTCATTACTATTCTTTGGTTATCAACAGAATGCTTCTGTTTTTTCTTGTCATAGCGTGCAGTTAGTAACCTGATTACTTAATTCCCTATACCTGATCAAATGATTTTGGTTGTTGCTGCATCTTTTTTATGTTATGGATTTACGTTTTACCTGTTTATGGTGGGTTTATTTGTATGCGTTCTTTGTGGTGGAGATTGCATCTGGGATTTATGCTTCTATTGTGTGACAGGTTTCAGGTGGGAGATAACAGCTTACTTCCGTTCTCTTCCTCAGCTTAGTACAAGCAAGGGTGCAGACTTATGGATTCCTACAGATACGCAGCAATGGCAGCAACCACCACTAATAACCCCTATCAAGTCGATGAGTAGCGATCCTTTGAGTGTGCAGTTATATTTGGAGCATCCAAGTTTGGTGTAAGCAAGGCTAAGAGACAACTACAGCACTGCAGTTACAGATGTATGCTATTCCTGCTTATATTTTTTTAACTTTTTCTTCACTAGACATCTTACGTAGTGGGGAAACTATAAATATGCTTAATTGCAACTTCAAGGACTCTTGTGAGAGTTTTTTTTTTTTTTTTTTTTTTTTTTTAATTCTATCAAATGTAAATAACCTGTCTTCATTTGGAAATGCTTGTACCAGATAACTATAACTGTGCCTTTCAGAAATAAAACCGGGTTGTTTTCAGTGGCATACTGGATATTATACAAGATTTAGTGTAACTTAGATCGGTTGTCAGTGGGTTGATGTTATTTTCTTGGGTTGCATGGTGTTCATTGAACTTAGGATTTTTTTGGATGACCCAAAGGGTGGACTAAGGTTTTGTTCTTATTGAAATTTTTGGGATTTAAAAAGAAAAAAAAGGGCTTTCCTTTCTTAATGTGAAGATTTGCTAAAATCGATGCTTTAGGCAAGGTAAACTGGCAATCTTTAAGCTGGAGTTAAATCTAAAATAAAGGATTTATCAAGGGTAATATTATATATTTTCTTCTTTGGTGTTTTGAAATTGTTATTTGCTATATTGAATTCTGTTGAGAAAGAGAGAAAAGAATTTAGGAGATGAATTTCTGTATATCTTTCACTGTAAAGAGGTGTACATATATATAGTTCAATAAAGCATCTAAAATAAGAAAGAAAATCAATTATGTAATTTCTAGAATTTCTACAAATCAACCTAATGAAACTACAATCCTAATTTTTCATATAGAGATTTAACACTCCCCCTTAAGTTGAGCATAGATATTCTCGATGCCCAAGTTGGAACACAGATTAAAAAAAAAAAAAAAAAAAACTCTTTTATGAACAACCTTGGTAAAATGATCTCCAATTTGGTCTTCAGACTTAACGTAAAGTGTGATAATCTATCCACCCATTACAACCTCACGAACAAAATGACAATTAACTTCAATGTGTTTAGTCCTCTCATGAAAAATTGGATTGCTAGCAATATATATTACCGCCAAATTATCATAAAACATTATTGATGGCTTTTTGAAAACAATTCCAATCTCAGTTAAGAAATTCTTCACCAACATAATCTTACATGTTGTTTGAGCCGTAACACGATACTCTGCCTCTATACTGAACCTCACAACTATATTTTGCTTCTTACTTCTCTAAGTCACTAGATATCCTCCCAAGAAAGTACAATATCCAATCGTGGGCTTTCTATCAGTTTTGGAACCAATCCAATCGGCATCAAAATAGCCATCAATGTTCAACTCTTTACTTTTCTTATAGAGAATTCCTTTACCAACAGATTGTTTTAGATGTCTTAGAATTCTATACACAGCTTCCCACTGGATTTTCTTCGGATTTTGAATGTACTGATTAATTGCTCCCACTGCTAAAGTAATATTAGGTCTAGTGACAGTAAAGTAAGTCAACTAAATCAACTTACCCGCAAGACTTCTATACTTTTTCTTGTCTTTAAAATCTAGACTGCTGTCATTATCCAACATTACATTAGGATCCATAGCGGTCTCTACTGGCTTGGACTCTAACATACCCATCTCATCAAGTAAGTCTTGCACATACTTTCTTTGAGATAAAATGATACATTCCTACTCTTTAAAACTTCAATATCAACAAAGTATCCAAGTCGCACCAAGTCTTTTGTTTGAAAATGTGTCTTTAGCTATCTTTTCACTTCTTCTATGCCATTAAAATCACTTTCAGTCACAATGATATCATCCACATAAACCACAAGTACAACAATGCCTGATCCTATATGTTTAACAAACACTAAGTGATCAGATTGACAATGAGAGAAGTTGATCGAAGCCAAAACTCTACTCAATTTTTTAAATCATGCCTTGGTAACTGCTTCAGGCCATAAATTCTCTTCTTTAGCTTGCAAACAAAATGTGTTAACTCCCCCTGAGCAACAAACCCAGGTGGTTGCTTCATATAAATCTCATCGTGTAATCACCATACAAGAAGGCATTTTTAACATCTAATTGAAAGAGAGGTCAATCAAAGAACATTGATAGAGAAATAAGGATGCGGACTGAATTGAGCCTAGCAACATAAGAAAAAGTCTCAATATAGTTAACACCATAAGTTTAAGTGTACCCTTTTGCGACAATACGGGCTTTCAAGCGTTCAATGGTACCATCAGGATGATATTTGATAGCAAAGACCTAACGGCAAGCAACCACTTTTTTGCCATCTGGTAATTTTTGTAACTTCTAAGTACCACAATCACAGAGAGCTGACATCTCATCTTTTATAGCTTTCCTCCAGTTAGGATGAGCTATAGCTTCCTGATAATTTTTAGGAATAGAAACCATAGACAAACACAAAGCAAAACAATGAATAGACGAGGATAAGACATCAAAGGAGACAAAATGAGAGACAAGATACCTCTAAGAATTTCTGGTCCCTTTGCGAAAAGTAATAGGAAGATTAAGATCGGAATATTCATTTGTAGAAGGAGTCAGATCTTGAGCAGAGGCAGATTATTGAATGTAGGGCAGATCAGAAGGTAGTAAACCATCTTGTTGAGCATTGAACTGATGCGGCTTTCGCCTAGAATAAACTAGGAGTGGTGGAGTAGAAGGAATAGGCAAAACCGACACCGGTATTGGAGCATAAACTAGACCAGTATCAAGACTAGAACCACTAGAAGAAAAATATGGGATGAACTAAAAAAAGGTGACATCTGCACTTACAAAAGTTTTTTTCTTAGCAAGGGTGAAGACATTTGTAACCTTTATGAGTTCTAGAATACCCAAGAAAGATACATTAGTTGATCAAGGAGATAGTTTATCTAAAACTTGATGAAGATAGACATAACAAATACAACGAAAAAATGTAGAGAGGAAAAGGAAAAACAGGTTGATTAGGGAATAAGATTGAGTAGGGAGACCGAAATTGAAGAAAAGAAGAAGGAATCCGATTAATGAGGTAACATGCTATAAGTAATGCTTCCCCTCCAATATGTTGATTGGACTTTCTAATGAAACAATAGGGTTCAAGCCACATCTAACAAATTTCTATTTTTTCGCTCAGCAACCTTATTTTGCTGAGGTTGTAAACACATGATGTTTGATATAAGATCCTATGAATACTACAAAAGGTAGAAAGTATAGATTAGGATATTCTAAAGCATTATCAAAACGTAAAACTTTAATAGAAATACCAAATTGAATCTTTATTTCATTGTAAAATGCTCATCAACCAAGTAATTCTAAAATGATCATCAACAAAGGATGCAAAATATTTAAACCCATGACTGTTTGTAACTCGACAAGGACCTCATATATTTGAGTGAACCAAATCAAATGGTTGATTACTAATTTTATTGACTCGACTATGAAACGAAAAACAAAAATGTTTACCTAACTGATAAGACTTACACTCAATTTTAGTTGGACTAGAAAAACCCATATGCTGAAGTAATTTATTAGATAGATGACTTAAACAATAATGTTATTTTTCTGGGGAGACAAGAGAAGCGAGAGCTAAATAAGAAGGCAAAAGTGTTTCAAACAAGTGATAAACTTCATTCTTTTCATGTCTGCCATCAATCATCTTCCTCGTACCAAGATCCTAAAAAATACAATAAGATGAAAAAAAATATGGCTGAGCAATTTAAATTCTTAGTTAACTGACTAATTGATAAAAGATTAATAGGAAATTGATGAACATATAACACTGATGACGAATTCAAACTTGATGTAACGAATGGTTCCAGACCCTTGTACTTGTGTTTTAGAACCATCAGCAAGAACAACAAATGACTGTTTGTTAGAAGGGATAAAGGAACTAAAAAGAGAATTATTACCGGTCGTTTGAGAAGAAGCTCCAGAATCTATAATCTAATGTTGTGGGTAAGAAGACGAAAATAAGGCAGTAGGCCTACCTGTTTAGACTAAGGAAGCTGAAGACACACTGGCTGATTGACTTTTAGATGTATGATCAGACTGTGCAGAAGGTGAAGCATGAGAGTTAGACGAATTGCCAAAGGAAAAACGCTTCTTAGAGCTTTGATTTACCCATTCAGGTTTTCCAAGCTTATCCTAACACTTTTTTTAAGGATGATTAAGCCGACCACAATGAGAACAAAGAACTCTACCACCTCATCCTCTAACACGCCATCTACCTCGACTAGAAAAATATCCTCTACCTCGACTAGCAAAAGCAACCAATGCAAAAGCTTATTGATTATGTTGAGTGGTAGGTAAACATTGAAGTCAAGCATACGCCATTTTAAGACTGGAGAAATCTTTCTCAGTCAAGATACTATTCTTAGCAATTTCATAGACAGTACTAGACAAGAACTTAACAACAAATAATTTTTCTCGTTGTTTCCTTAATATCTCGACATTAGTAGTAATAGGATGATAAGAGTTAAGTTCATCTATTAATCCTTTGATTACTCCTAAATGTTCGCTTAATGTTTTATCACCTTGCTGACAAGAAAACAAAGTAGAATAAACATAAAAAATTTGAGAGACGTTTTGAGATTAACCAAACCTGTCTTGAAGTGAAGTCCAGAACTCTTTCGTAGTATCACCCATATCATATTTGCTGCAAGAGACGGCTCTATATTGTTCCACAACCATGTAGTAATTAAATTGTCTTCTTGAACCCATTTAGCAAATTCTTTTGAGTCCTTAGACGGAGGATCATTTGTTAAGTAATGTGCTTTACCTTGACCCCTTAGAAATTTTTCAACCGCATATGACCATAAATTAAAATTGCCCTCTTTCAACTTTATTGCCGTTATGGAAGCACCAATTCCCAGATAGGAAACCATAGATGAGGCCATCACATTACAACTTTCAGACCAGAAAACCCTGTAATCGAAAAAAAAAGAAGGATACACAGTAGCCCAACACAATAGCCAAACAAAAACTTTAAAAAAACTGAATCAAACACAAATCGATAGCAGAGGATGACGATTTGGCCAGAAAAACCTCAGAAATAGCGAACAGTAGTAGATTCTAGTGAAAAGAGCAAACTTTTGGTGATTGGAGACAGATTCAGGTGACGTTTCCAACCGACGGCAGAGGGGTTTTGACGGCCAGAGTCCGGCAACTCTGATGAAGGGGGCAGTGACGTTCACCACTGGCTGGAATAGGGCAGATTGGAAATCATGCCAAAACCGTGGTTTCGAATTATTATTTTTTATTTAAAAAACACCTAAGGAGCCCTAGGATCTCTAGTCCACTTTGATACCATGTTGAGAGAGAGAGAGAAGAATTTAGGAGAAGAATTTCTATATATCTTTCACTGTAAAAAGGTGTACATATAGATAGTTCAATAAAGCATCTAAAATAAGAAAGAAAATTAACTATGTAATTTCTAGAATCTCTATAAATCAGCCTAATAAAACTACAGTCCTAACTTTTCATATAGATATTTAACAAATTCATGCTTTTTGTTCTTGAAATTGTACTAATACAAAATTTATTTTCTTATTATGTTTCATGTAGATGTTTACCATAGTATGAAAAGGGTTTCTATAATAAGAAAGTTTGATTGATTGTTGATCTGGGACGACTCATTAGATAGTACATGCTTGCTTTGAGGTCGATGTAGACAAGGTGCGGATGAGGATGAGATAGAGCTGAGCAAATTGATTGAGTAGGATGAGCTTAATGATTTTTGGTATCCAATGACGTTTGCAGGCCTATGTAAGAAGAGCTGCAAGATTGAAAGGCCTCTGGAACAGAAGCGAGTGAAAACAAGAGGAAGAAAAACAGAGGGTGAAGTTCAGTTAGTTGAGCAAAATTGAGTATGGTACTGCAATGCAGATGCAGCTTTGTCTGATTTTTTTATGCAACACAAGTAGCTCAGTTGAGTGTTGCTTTGATCACGTAAATGACACATTCAGTCAGGTCTAAAATACAGTTTATCGCAGTTCAGTTTGTTTTGATGGAGTTTAAATTTGTTGCTCCTTTGGTGTTGATAGTCAGAGTTCTTGTTCGAGTTAATGTTACAAATGAAAGTTCTGAACGCTAGAGGTGATTATTGAATACTTTTAGCTGAATTTAGCTTTCTTTTTGGTATTATTGAAAGTTTGTTGAGTGACCTAGGATAGAACTCATAACATTATTTTAAAGAGTTTAGACAGTGGATTGCTTATTTATTAGAACTGTGTAAAAAATTTCCCGTGTTGATTTTTTTTAACTGTTCAGGTGATTGATTTTGATTTGTTTACTCAAGTTGATAAGAGTTTAGTTTTACAAAGATTGAATACAAATTTGAATGTCTTACAACATCCAATGTTCATATCATACGCAGAGGAACTGGAAACCGCCACTTTCCATTAGCCTTCTATTTAGTTCCTTGCAGCCAGAGACATTGGTGTTGCTGGCCTTCCAGGATCTCGTCAGATAATCTGTGCAACCGTTGCATTCGTATCCCCAACCAAAAAGACGGATTGTTGCCATTAGGAGTTGGTTTAGCATTGCATCGGAAGGAGAAAAATTGAAAGTTTATACATGGATCATGCATTAGTCTTGTTCTTGCTTAAGATCGTATGCCTTTCAGATTTGGTTCAATATTACATATTATGTGTCAAACTGGATTATCTCATCTCTATTCTTAGACTAGTGCAATAAGACAGTGAATTTCACTTGTCAAAAAATAACAATTTACACATGAGATTTATATGCGTCATGAAAAATATATATGAGAGAATTTTCACTTGCATTTGTCCAAGTAAAATAAGATTTGCTATCCCCAAAAACTTCTGTGCGCCTTATCTTGAATTGAATAACGGGCTTCAGTTTAGGAAGGGGGATTACGTTTGGGTTGGGCCAATTGAGCAGTCTTGAATGGGATGGGCCCAGTTAAAGCGGCTTTCTAATTCTTCAAGCAACTATTATCTTATTTTTTTATTTTATTTTATTTTATTACATCCGCCTCTTCAAAACCTAAAAGAATAAATAAAATTAAAACAAGCAACATTCTTCTCTTCTCTTCTGCTCTGCAACTGCAATAGCAATAGAGTTGGATTTGGCTTTGGCTTTGGATTCAGATATTCACAGGAGTCCCAACTTTTCTTGCCAAGCTTCCAAAGACTACTACCCATTCGGTTCTGAGCAAGTAAGTAATTAAATTATATAGTTTATCAACAGACTGACTGGACATCACGATGGAATTTGAGCTCTTTTTCTCTTTTTTATTTTTTATTTTGTTAACGTGTTTTGAGTTTTATTGGTTTATAATGTTAATAATTTTCTCTTTAATAGCTTGCAAGAATCCACCCACTTAATTTAACTCTAGTAGAGATGATAAGATATGAAATGGACTGAAGCTTTTTTATTTTTTTATTAATCATCCCATTGAAAGGAAAATGACGAAGAGGAAATGTAGAATATTGCATTAGAAGAAGGTTGATATGCTTTATGAATACGTTTAAGTGCCCGAATGAGAATTGAATTTTGTTATTGGAATGGAACTTGATGAATGACCAAAACTCTATTTATTAATTTCAAACTTAATTTTCCAAATATTTAAGTGTAGGATTAATTTGCTACAGAGCTGGGCCACCTTCAATTTGTTCTTCAATCCTATCTAACCAAGTCCTTGGCTTGGTTCAGGGGAGAGTAGCTGGAGATTGCTGTTCATATGTTGCCGCTTGATCAATGTCTTGGTAGGCTCATGGCTTTAAGAACGCTGTCATATATATATATTTTTGACTCGTTTTATTTATATGTGGTTTGAGAAGCCTCATCTTTGTGAACCTTAATTAGTTCTGCCAGAGTGCTTTGCTCCTTTTTGGTATGTTTATGGCATGCAAAAGTGCAGATTGAGTAGCTGGATTTCTTTATCGTTATCTCCTGCGGATGAGTCTAGTGTGCTTGCAGCGATGATGCACGATGATTTGTCTTAGGGAGTTTTCTGTTTGAATTTACCTGATGTACGGAAGACCCATTTTCTCCTATTCCCGCCAACCCATCAATAGTTATGCATCAGCTTTTATGTGGGTTCAAAAGAAACAAAAATCTGGTGGTGGATGGAGGCCCAAGAAGAAGATATACCATAGAGTCCATGAACTAGACAGAGCAATTGACTTACAAAAGAAGCCTTCGTTAATCCTAGAGCTCAAAGCCATCATCCAATCCCAGAAGCACCAATGTCTCCTTCTTCGTGACCTTGAAAAACAAGTTGGGTTTGTTCAGAAATGGAACTTCATGGCTGTCATTGAGAAGTACCCTATGATATTCCACGTTGGTGGTGGAAGTGATAAAAGACCACCTTTTGTTACACTCACTGAAAAAGCACAAAAGGTTGTCAATGAAGAGGCTAAGGTAAGAGACTTAATGGAACCCATTTTAGTTAAGAATCTGAGGAAGTTGTTAATGATGTCAGTTGATTGTAGAATACCACTGGAAAAGATTGAATTCATAGAATCCGAATTGGGTTTGCCCCAAGACTTTAAAAGTACATTGATTCCAAAGTACCCAGAATTTTTTTCAGTGAAAAATGTCAATGGAAAAGTTTATCTTCTTTTGGAAAATTGGGATTCTTCATTAGCAATCACTGCACGTGAGGAAAGATTGGCACATGGAGGAGTTTTGGACTCCAGTGGGGCTAAAAGGAAGATTAGGATCACAAAAGATGGTAACTATTCAGGTCCCTTTGCATTTAAGATTTGTTTTCCTAGTGGTTTTAGACCAAATATGGGCTATCTTGAGGAGCTTCAGAAGTGGCAGAGAATGGAATTCCCTTCCCCATATTTGAATGCTAGGAGATTTGAATTAGCAGATCCAAAAGCTCGTAAAAGAGTGGTGGCTGTTCTTCATGAACTCCTTAGTTTGACTATGGAGAAGAGATTGACATCTGCGCAGCTGGATGCATTTCATTCAGAGTATCTGTTACCACATAGATTATTACTTTGTTTGATTAAATATCATGGTATATTTTACATTACCAATAAAGGTGCAAAGAGTACAGTCTTTCTTAAAGAAGCTTATGATGGTTCAAATTTGATAGATAAATGTCCTTTGTTGTTGTATAATGATAGGTTTGTTGGACTTAGCGGTCGGAGGGAGATCAACACATGTAATAGGACGCCTACTTCAACTATTGTTACATGAAGATTTCATGTGGTTTCTTTGATACTATTTATATATGTTGTTTTATATGATAGGATAGGGACAATGCTAGTGCTAGTGTTTATGTTCCTCTATTTCTATAACCTTTGTACAAGTTTTGACCTTCTAAAACAACTAACTTTGGCCTTTCTGGGAGTGACTTCAAACATTCAATTATGTAGCAGTAATAAATCTCTCTACTAATTTGTTTTGGGATGGTTTGACACCTTGTTTGAAGATAATGGAGAAAAAACAGAAAACTAAAGGTAGATGGATGAAGACAGTAATGGAAATGACCGAGGTTCGCATTTTTGTTGGGTTGAGAAAAAATAGTGAGGGAAAGAACACCAGGTGAAAGCTTTTTTTTACCTTGTTTCATTCTCGATGTTGAACTAATAGTAAACCACAAGTTTTTTTTTTTTCAATGTTGTAGGAATTATGCTCTGTATCTTCTTGAGGAAAGCTATAACCTTATGAGTTGCCACATGCATCTTTCATGAAATTATATTACTGTATTTAATGATTTATGACTTGTATATTCATAACATTTCTTTGACACGCTGTTTTGATAAGCTTTTTTGATAGATTTTGGCATTAATTTTGTATTTGATGGATGATTTATTCTTTATGGATATATTGGGCATAAAATCTTAGGCGTTATTTATTAACGTTTTCAAAATACTATTTTCTCAAAATACATTTATCAATATATTTTAATTAATATCAACTACATATCATTTTCAAAATTCCAAAAAATTTAAAATTAGTCACATATTTTTTCTAAATTTTGAAAAAAAAAATTTAAAATACACAAATAAACACAACCTTCATTACTTGAGACAACATTTTTGAATTAAATACATCATGAAAGAGATTTGAACCCCTCATCTCAATGAAAAAATCATGGTTTTTTTTTTTAACTAAATCAAACTTTTAATATAAGAAACATATCTTTATAAATTTTTATCAGAGTTGAACTGTTTAATGTGTAATTCATTATCAGTTTTGTTGTGAGATGTTAAGCAGGATAGTCTTCACATATTATCCAGAACTTTTAAATTGAAAAAAAAAACAAAAAAAAAGTTGAGAAAAGATGGAGAAAGTGGCCTTTTTTGAGTCTAAAATCGAAGAGTAGGTGTACTTGATTATCCCAATTTGTAAGAACTGTTTGAATAGCTGTAATTGACTTTGATTACTTAGCTAAGTCAAAAATACCATTTCCTCAAGTTGCAAATTAAGTGTGATAGTATTTCTTATTTTTTCCTTATTGTAATAATTTTCTTTTCTTTTGTAAAGTGTTCGGCCTCTAGCAATATTGGTCATTGGTCAGATCGGGCTTGGCCGTAGAGATCTATCAGCCCAATAATCTGGTTGGGTTAGACCCAACTTGGGGCAAAGTTAGAAAATGTTGGACTCTTTCCGGCCAAAGATGATGGGCTGTATATGGGTCGAATCGATTAATAATAAATCGTTCTATGTAAGAACTCTATGTAAAATATGAATCATGGTGCAACCAAATAAATAGTTAAAAATTAAAGTTTAGATTTAATGCGATCATTACAGCAATAGTATTTTAACTTAAACTTGTAAGTGTGAGTTCAAAGATAGTATTTTAACTTCTAATAATTACATATTCATCTAATAAAATATTAATATAAATAAATGTATAATCTTAACATAAGTCTTTGAATAATTATCCTTTGGCAATTATATAGTTTCATTGTATTTATCGTTTTTACATCACATTTATTCATTTTTGTCAATAGATTACTTCTTGCATAGACGTTTGATCTTTGAATAAAATCCTCAAACGATTTTATACAATCATCATAAAAATGGTAGCTTATACTCTTAATATAACTAATCATATACAATAATATTTAGGTCAAACAGGCAAAAAAATGATAATCATAAAAAAACTATGCATAATGTGATAGACTATTCAAGGTAGCAAGAGATTTATGGAAGCCAACCACGAAATATTTTGATGGGGACAGCCGTAGCTGTGCAATCACTATCAATAATTTCACTGTTTGCTTAAAGTTAGGATTTGATTAAACAAGGTTAGTCCATCTCATCTCATCAGTACTCGTTGTTCATGATGATGGGTCCAATTCAATAACCCAATATCCTGTCTTCTTGTTTCATTTGTCCACTTTGTTTTCAACTTTTCATCATAATCTAGAAATTGGGGTGTTTGATATGATATGAACATCAACCGCATAATTGCATCATTAATTATTGGGGTGCAGAAATTGAATCAAGATTTTTAACTAAGACATTTGTCGTTAATGTCTATTCTTTTACATTATCATTTGATTTAACATAATATCTCGACTTCTCTATCTCATCTACCCCTATTCAAGAATTGATTGTGCCTAAATTCTAAAAACTCTTCCAAGAATTAATGGGTACATTAATGTTAAGAGATTCTGTGAAGGTATTTTCACCTCTTTATTAGAAAATGATTTGATGAAACTTGATAACAGAAGTTCCGGCTTCCGAAAAAATCATTTATTTTCGGTAGTTTTAATGTTTGAAGGGTTCACATTTTAAAAAAATTATATTTCATTTAATATTAAGTAGAAGATGAAAACAAATAATGAAACTATACAAAACCTAGAAGCATCTCCAGAATTTGTATGAAACTATTTTTTCTTATCATATGCATCCATAATAGTATAGGCATCTTCTTTGTTACAAGCGTGATAAAAGCATGAAAGTTTAATAATAAGAAAAGGGTGATGAGGAGGAGCATTCACATTGTCAAATTACTAAGAACCATCCAACTAGAGAGAGATTGATTGATTGAATAATCAAAGATATTAATTTACAATCAATTGAGGTTGATGTAATCAATCTTTTGATATGCTTTTGCTTCTTTCCACTAATTAATTATCCTAACCATGAAAGAATGATTGATTAGACAAACTAATAGTGGCTATTTTAAAGTGGTAATAATTAGTCAAGATTGTTGAACACGGCTCCGTCAAGTCTGTCCATATATGGCCTAGTTTGGTGCACGTCTTTGATAAGAAAGCTTTTAATTTGGTCTAATTTTATAATATAATTTTTGTATAATCTTAGACTTAGTGTGAATAAAAAGGCTAATTTTTAGGGGGTCTCTGTCACACTCACTCACACAACTAAGGTTTTTATTTCTGGGGACAAAATTTTATGGCCCATTATTGGTGGGTCAAATCTCTCCTCTACATTTTCTGTAATAAATTGTTGTTGTCTACTGCACAACCAAATTGCTGATACTGCCAAACGTTTCATCCATTTATTTTGATTTGGTCCACTTTGATTGCACATTCTTGTATTGTCATCTAATTTAACTTCCACCTCATGTCTCTTTCGGTATTGGAATTTACAACTTTCATGGTATAAAGGGTACAGGAAAATGTTAAGTAAATTAATGATACTTTCTTTTCTAAGCCTAAAAACATACACATATTTTCTATTATTTCCATTTACGGGTAAAATAGAGATTTTAGTATTAGATAATTAAAAAAATTAAAATAGTTATCGTTTTATGAAACTTTTAGAAAGTAAATGTCATTTGTTCCTAAACATGTAGGGTAGTGCCTAGAAATATCTAAAATGACTTTGTGGCTGATGGGTATTGAACTTTGAGGCTATTTGATAAATATATGACACAATTATTAGGTTTAGAGGACCCTTATAGTTAATTGTTAGAGCATCCATAGTCCCATAGGCTACCGACAAAGGGTCTATTATAAAGACTTTACACAAATATATAAGAGAGTGGATGATGGGATTTGTTTGGTACTAAAATTTAATGGAGTTGGGGGAGGTTTTACATGTATGACTAATGACTCTTTTGTTCTTGATAGAGATGATGATTTCAATAGGACAAAGTTTTTTTTTTTTTGGTTTAATATTTTAAGGTATGTTTAGTGCAATCCAATTATCGCTACACATATATCTATCCATATAGAGAATCCATTTCTATGTTAGATATATATCATGTGTACCCACTTACATCAACCAAAACAACATGAATGGTTTGAGTGGTTAGCTTTTGCCGGAGTGGTGCTTAAAGTAGACAAGAAATGGAACTATTAAAACACTTTTACACAAAGTGGGCACAATGATTTTACCCAAGATGAGGGGAGTTGGGTTTGCAACCACAAACCCCAGGATCCCATTAATGGGGTGAGTGAGATGTGATAGTCTTGAAATAGTGTTTTCTTTTGGGTTAGTGGGAGAAGCTGATGTTTACACTTGTGTCAAAACCTAGAAAAAGGAATTTTTTCAATAGTTTACTCCTTTTACTCTTTTTGTGTTTCTTTAATTACTCTTTTCAATGTTCCATTCATAGTGGCGTTTTCTAGATTCAAAATTGCAATAACTAATGTCTTTATCTTTAGCATTACTCCACCACCCATCACACCAAATCCAAATCCATACTTGTAAAGAAGACTCAAACTCATGGCAAGGTCATTGAAATTCCCACAAAAAGGAAGAATTCATTGTGTAAGATATGATTTCTAGGTGAATGGTTTATACCATCTTTTCTTTTGAGGGATTGTGGATTCTTATCTTTACCCACCATTCCTTTCCAAAAGAAAATTATATTGCCCATTATCTTCGCATAGTAGATTGAGAAGGAAAGCATCTACATCACCAAATTTGTTCTATAAAAATTCATAAACCAAACTTCATCTTTCCATCACTATATTAAAGTAATAGATATCAATTTGAGGACACAAATCTAGCTTAATTATTTTTAGTTAAGAACAAATGAGTACAAATCTTCCCCTATTATTCATTTTAAAAAGTGAGTGAGTTGTAAGAATTTTATACCAATATATGAAAGTTCTTTGAATTTGACAAGGTTTTGAGTTTTCTTTTAAGTAGTGATTCATTCTAAATAAGAGAAAATAGTACATGGGTCCATCTCAATTCTAATTTGACCTATATATGTTGGATCTCATCAATTTTCTCAAGTGATGACTTATGATGTTGCTATGTGGGGTCTTGAATTAAAGAGAAAATCTGTTAGGAGAGAACAAAGAAAGCAACAAAATCAATTTTAAGATGATGGGGTTGTACATGAGTGCTCCCTTTCACAAGGGAAGAAAGTTGGGGTTCCCATCATGGCCCCATGCCTCTCTCTTTGATTGAATCCACATACATTTATATTCTATGCTTTGTACTATCCATTTACTTTAGCAGCCCCCACCTCAACTGAAATATATGAGAATATATACACACACATACATGATATATATCAACAAAATCAACATCTTATGTGACACATTTCAATTTCTTTTCACATCAAGTCTCAACACAACTTGATTACTGAAAACAATAGATAAGAGAGCTAGCTTAGCTTGCACAAACATGGTCCTCAATTCTTTGGGGTTTTGCTTTCCCATTGGGTCAACCGTTCAAGTGTCATTATCCTCATGGTTGGCATTTTTGTTGGCAGGACAGTCCATGAATTCAAGCACGGCTTAATTATTAGAAGTTTAGTGTCAAATTCTATTAATTCAAGATTTTGACTACACATGACCGTGTTTAATATAATATTTCTAATATTAAAGCCACAACTTGTAATACATTAGAAACATATTTGTCTCGCTAAGTATTAAAATTATGCCATACAATTTATAAGTATGTTATTTTTGTGATATCAAATCTTTTTTTTTTAATTAAAAAAAGGAATAAAGAAAAAGAGTATCTCCAAGATTGAAGTTAGGCCCATGAATGTATGATAAGAGAATAGAATAAATAGTTTTGGAAAAAAGATATGACCCACATGAAATGGATGTGTGATTCTATAAAAGGACAGCAAATGCAAAAGCTTTTGAGTTTAGATTGTAAATGGTTTATGGTTCATCTGCAATTTTGTCAAATCTTAGGACTTTGTGCCTTTCACAAACCGTGGAGGGGGTTCTGGTAATTTTCCCATTGGTACATCTTTTCCTCGGATGCGTGAGAGTGAGAGTAATAAATTTAATTGCCATTTTGTTGATACAATGAGTTTTGGGTAGATGATTTAGGGAAAGAGATTAAAAATATTTGAGTTGGGGATTCCAATGAGCGATGCACCACTCAACCAAAACACTCATGATATGTTGCTACTTGACAATGAAAGTAACTACTTAATTCCCAATTTGACAATCCCAAAAAGATACCATAATTTAATTTGAAAAAAAAAAATATCTATTGGAATCAATTTCAATTTTAAATTATTAGACTTTAGAAGATTACGATCGAATAAATCTAAAGACGTACGTTTTGGGGACCTACTAAACATCAAGTATATATTAACCAATCAATGATGCTATATTGGTGTAATCCACATTAACCCACCATCTCATTCTATTTAATTAGATTAATATTTATTGAGTAATGCTACTCATACAAACTATTTATATAAACTTATATATACAAACTGATGTGGCATCCCTATGTGATCGCCACATCATCTATGTTAATTAATGTCATTTATTATTAATATATATTTATCAAATCACTGCATTTATTTATCAAATCACATTATGCCACGTCAGTTTGTATAGATGAGTTTGTATAAGTAGTTTGTAAGAGCAGCATTACTCATATTTATTAGCTCTATTCAATATTCACAACAATTGATATATAGGCAATCTTCATGAACTCAATCCTTTGATGCTAGTCAAAATAAATGGTTTCCGTATTAAGGATGGTTTGTGATATTTTTTTGAAATTATCGAAATCATGATTCATTAAAAGTGGCTCTCTTAATAAGAGTGATTTGTTATGTATTTTATAAAATTATAAGAACGATGATTGATTAAAAAGGGTTTCAGATAAGAGTGTTATGTGATGCATCTTTTGAAACTAGGGGAACTATTGACTAAAAATATCAAACCTTGAATGTAAATAATGAAGTGGCAAACCCTAAAAATGTGTGATGATCGACCATCCATAAATTGAGTTAAATCCAAAAGTCAAAATGTTAAAATTTAATATTCATTGCACAATTTTCTTTTCTTAACTTCATGATTAGATTGTCAAATTGGAGTAGCATAAAGTATTAAAGTGCATGCTTTGTGAGCCATTGGCTGATGCAATGGATTTTACTTGCTTTCACATTAATTAGCTTATTCGATGAAGCGCAAATTAAGCGAATTAACGTTGAACCAACCATTTTAGAAAAATTATAATAGATAATCTTGATATGGACTTTCAATCATAATTAAATTATATTTTATAAAATAGTAATTGGAACATTTATTGTTTATAGCAAGCCACCCAACTTTCGGATACTTAAAAGGAATGAGAATGCATTAAACGAGTAATGCTACTCATACAAAATATTTATATAAACTCATATATACACACTGATGTGGTATCCTTATATGATCGTCACATCACCCATGTTAATTAATATCATTTATTATTAATATATATTTATCAAATCACTGTATTTATTTATCAAATCATATTATGTCACGTCAGTTTGTATGGGTGAGTTTGTATAACCAGTTTGTAATAGTAGCATTACTCTGCATTAAACATAGAACATGATAATAACATTTTGTTTATCTTTTTGGGATAAAGTGATTAATTAGTATTGAATTGAAACTATAACAAATTAAATTAGTCTAACCTATATATAAATGTTATTAGTATAAGATTCTTTCTAATCAAATATCAACCTAGATGAATTGGAAATAGCTAGAAAGTTAATTTATTAATTAGGATGTGCATTGGAGTCACCAAATCATGGAACGATACTGATAATTGAAATTGATTGATCGGCCGAATATTATTGCTTGTGGGTCGCAATTTTTTTGTTTGCTTTGTGAAGCACAAGAACCATATGTGTATATTTGTACAACAATTAACAAAACAATGTTCAATAATTTATGCGAAATAAAGAAAAAGTACTTGAAGGCTAGAATGTGGTAGAGAATTTCCCAAAAGGAGGTATAGTTTTCTTTAAATAGAATAGTTTATATATTTTTATTAAATTTTTTTCTTTTTCTTAGTCTTTAATTGAAATTAAATTTATGGAATGAAGCACTTCACTCATTGGAATGCGGTCCAAAAGAGAATCGAAACGATATTTCGACATCAAAAATTATGTCCACTAGTACCCATTATGATGCTCGAATGCTTACCATAATTCATACAATAGAAATTAAAAAATTAAAAAAAAAAACACACACACATCAAAAGTGAGAATCTATATTATATAGTTTTCAAAGCTAAATCTTCATTTTTTCAGCTTTTGATTAGATTCCTAGACAAACTCACCTTTTTTTTTCTTTTCTCGTTTTTCTTTTCAAAATTGGTAACATGATTGACTTCGATTATATAAATTTATATGCATCATCGTGAGGAGAAATATATAATTACACCTTCTAATTTCAAAATTCTGGAATTCATTAAAAAAAATAATCAAATTTCTCAAACCTCAACATGTCTATAAGACCTCTATTACAAAAAAAAAAAAAAAATTATCGATTAATCAATTTTTTATCAAAAAAAATAGATGGGATGTCATCGATTAAGATTTAGTCAAATAACACTTTGCTCCCCCAAAGATTAATATTTGACTTCGGCGTTTTATACCATACACTCAAGGATAAAATAATAAATTTGAAAGCGACTAATAATAATTTAAAAAAGAAAAGAGAGAGAATAATCATTGTTTTGAGAAGCCTTTAGATGAGGATATTTTCTTCTAAGATTTTAAAAGAAGTCAGTTAATTTAACACAAAAATAAAATAAATAAATAAACTTTTATTTAACGTTAATTAATAGATTGAATAAAGGAAAAAATTGTTGAAGAGAGAGAAGGGGGGAATCAGATTCACGTGTTTTGGAGGGCATGCCGGTCATAAAGGGACAGATGGTCCATGATTTAGTGGGGGCCCACTAAGACCCAATAATTAAAAACATAAAAAAATTTATTAATATTAATATTAATAGCCAAAATCAATCCTATGTACAAAATCTGCTTTTTTCATCTTTGTGTTGTCATTGTTATGTTAATGTTAGCTTTGGCCTTTGTATCTCTTTTCTTGTGGACCCCTCCTCAAGTGTTTTTTCTTTTTTTAATTTTTTTTTAAATCGTCCGTTTTCTTTCTACATCCGCACCCAATTTCCACAACTTTTATTACCATCATTCACAACATAATTCAACTCATCCCACCTTCTAAACGAAGGTGAAAACAAATAATTATGAGCAAAATCTCTTAAAAAATTAAAAAAACCTAAAATCTTTGATTGCTTAATTAAAACAAAACACTTTTTGACAAAATTTAGTGACTATAATGATGTTACATATAACGTGTTTGTAATCTTTTGTATACGATGTTGAATGCCATGTTGATAATATATCAAACATTATTTTATAAACTTATATTTTAATAAAAGTTAATATTTTAATATTATTTGTAGCATGTTGTAATTATATTTGAAAATTTTATATATTGGTGAGAATATAGCATTTCAAAGATAATACTTCAAAATTTTTTGTTTTAAAATTGTGAGTTGCCATGCCACCAAATTTTCATATTCTCAAATAATAAACGTTTATATAAAGGTCTTCATCACATTTATAAACGGGGCAAGTTGAAGCATCATCATATTGGATAACACTTTCCTATTTTAATTTTGTTTTTTTGGTCTATAGCATGTGAGTATGCTAAACACATCATAGATAATGTTATTCCTTTCTCATTTCAAATCATAACCCAATTCCAACTTGCCTAATATTATAATTTTCCAAATAGTTCTCTTCTTGAAAAATTTCCCATAATGTTCCTCAAAGCTTAGTGAATTCAATTATAATTACTTCAAGTATATGCCAATGACATTATTTATAAATTTAATATATATATATATATATATATATATATATATATATTTATATCTATTAAGTTGATTGAATAGAATGGAGTACAGAAATTAAGAAAATATAAAATGTACATTCCTGGCATGATTAGAGTACATTCAATCAATTACTATATTGACGTATAAATCCATCACGAATAACTTAAGCATTTAAGTTTATTTTATTTTGAAATGTATAATAGATTAAAAATTTTGAGCTAAATATTAATGTATGATTGTGGATGTACCATTTTTTTTTTGCTATATATATTAATCTTTCTTGTTAAACCCAGAAGAACCTATGACCAACCAAAAGAGACAAACCATAAATCACATGCAATAAAAGTCTCGGAAGTTCCTTAAATTTGGACAGTTGCCGTAATACAAATGCCCATAAAAGAAATGGACACATCAATTTTTTTTTATGATAACAATAAATAACCAAGTACAAAAAGCAGAGCGGTGAAAGTTGAACAGGAACAGGCAGATAGATGATGCCAAACTAGACCAGACCTCATTAATTTGTCTTCGCTGGTTTTTACCTCCCAAACATGGCACTATCCTGACTGACAGTACAATTCATAAATGCATATTTATTATAGAATCGTAAATTTTCATTTCCCTCAATATTTAATGAAATTAAGAAACACCCTCCTCGAAATTTCATAAAATTTGTTACATATCTCTTTCATGAAGAGGCTCTCTTCCTATTTTTCTAAATTATTGAACCTGTTTATTAGAGATCAAATTGATGGGAGGTTTACAAACTTATTCTATCAAATTGATAATTCCAACACGCTATAAAAATCCATGTTAATAATAAATGAAAAATGAGAATATTAAAATATAAAATGGACCATTCAATTCAAGTCCCAATTTGTACAAAAAAAAATAATTAAAAAATGATGTATGCAATTGTGGAAAGCGAATCTGTATTCTCTAGTCGCTATTTGACATCGACTAAAGAGAGACAAGAGTAACGTGCGTGCGACGCGCCTCGTTCAACCGCAAACATCAACGCTCGCAACTGGCTTGCACGCTAATCTGAGCCATCTTGATTTTTCCAACCTCTATTATGATATGTTATGTCTGTCTCTATTATTATTATTATAAAATCGATAAAAGTAAAATTGATAACGTCGACGTCTAAAATACGCCAAGAACGCGCAAGATACGGTTATGGTGGTGGTGGCAGACTTTTTTCGTACCTTTTTTTTGGCCACTTTTGGCGCCTCCCTTCAACCACCGATTCTCGTGTCCTCTTCTTCTCCGCTATTAATCTTTCTCGATTTAATAAGTAAAAATTTGGTTAAGGTTAATTAATTAAACTTTAATAATGTAATCGACGAGCGTTTCATTATGCGCACGAGATGGACAGGCGATAGAGTGGGGCCAGTACCACTGCTTCCACTTCTGCACAGTAACAGCGACATTTGCGCGCGTCCTACGTGTCAGCTTTTGCCTCACACCTGTCGCTTTCACACATACTCGTTGACTCCACGCTTCTCAAACCACGCGTGACCTACACGCCTTTCTCGGTCCCTATCTGCATCTGTATGAGAGATGTACCCTTCCCCCTCTGTGGGACCCACGACTAACGTCCCTCCCACGTCCCGACCCCTGACCACCCGCCACTCCTTTTTTCAGCCTTTATGACTCCAAACCAACCAAACAAACAAAACTCTGCTAACCTACGCCGACAGCGTACTAAAATACGCCGCATTATCCATTTTACTTTTTTTTTTTAATACAAAAAAGATTGTGGCACTAAGTACACCGTTTAAAAAAACGAAAAACCGACAAATTTCTTTTTTATGACTCAAATTTTAAGTAAAAGTTAAGAGTTAGAGATTATTATTAAGAAGAAAAATTAGACACTAAATCAAGATCGTGATCAATCTTTAAAATAAACAAAATTTACGTAATATTATGTAAAATTGGATATTTTATTTTTCAAAATTCTGTTTCGAGCATCATTTGTTTACCTGATGCTCCTAACATGCTAAAAATGCAGGTGTTTCCTGAAACGAATCAAGAATCGATAACAAAATAAGAGAACAAAACGAACACGATTCTGTTTTGTTGAAACGTTTTGAAGATTTTTTGTTTTCTTGATTTTTGATTTTTTTTTTTTTACGTTTTATGTATTGATGATGACGATCTGTCTAGGACATATTAACATGAACACTACCAGTCTTGGCAGATTTACAGACGGGGCAAGTATTGAGACCCGACCCGCAAATAGTACAGAGGCACAAATGCCTGCAAGGCAACAGCAATACACAAGACTCGTCCTTGTTACAATTCCTGCACAACCTGCTTGTAACTTCGCCGCCAAGCAGTCGCCTTTCTTTATCCTCCTCTTCGCAGCTGCTGCCGCAGCAAGACTCAGCGTCGTCGATGACTTCGTCGTCGAGCCCTTGGTGGTAGCCTCCTGCCGCCGGGGTGCGGCCATCCTTGGCCTGAGAGGCTGCTGCGAGGACTTGTTCGAGGTTGGTCCGTAAAGCATTGGCTGTGGCCTCATTGGTCTGAGCCAAGTCTCGCCAAATTTGGTTCTCTACACACAAGGACTTGACTCGCTCTTCGAGAGCCCAATTCAACTCGCCAATCTTTTCGATTTCTTCTTCTTTGGCTCTCAGTTTCTTCATCACACTTTCTTCTATTGCGTCCACTATCCTCCTCGCTTGTCTCTTTCTTCTTTCTTCAATCTCCATCTTCACTTTCTCCATCTGTATTTGGAAAACAAAATAATTAAATAAACCCAGTTTAGAATTATTTAAAAATATATCATTTCGGTTTCTTGCTAATAATTCTATTGCTATTGTGATTGGTTTGTTAAAGCTTACATGTTGAGAGATGAGGCGGTCGAGATCGAATTGTTGCTCTTGGATCTGGTGGGAGATGTCTAGGCCGAGGAAGGAGAAGGGATTGCTGCGAGTTTTGACATTGTGAAGAGACGGATAAGAAAGAAGAGGATTGATGGAGTCTCTTGAGCGTTTTCTTGTTGACGAGAGGAGATTGTTGTTGTTGTACGTGAGAGAACTATCGGATTTGATAAGTGATTTTTGATTTTGATGGAATGAATCCGCGATCACAGAGGCGTACATGGGGAGCTGTTGCTGCAGTGTCTCTGTTGTAATTGTTGTTCCTGATAATGGCAGCCCGTATCCCATCTGGGTATTGTAGATGCTCGCGTTTGCTTCGATGGGGTTCATTATTTCCCTACAAAAAAGTCACCCACAAAAGACCAGTTGAGATCAAACGCAGAATTAGACTAACACGGCTTCACGTTCATTCTAAACGAACAAAGATTGAATACCTGTTTCCTAAGAGTACTTGAGGAGGAAATATACTATGATGCCGGGCTTCAACAGCCATGAAAACAGATGAAAGATTTAGTTTTGGTTGTGTAAAGAAGCAGTTTTCGAGTGTGAGTTTCGGTTTTTGTGGCTTTTGGGAGAGAGAGGAGAGGAGGGGAGAAGAGAACGAGGACAAAATGGCATGCAATAGAGGTGGCAAGGGTGTATGGTGAGGTTTATTTAGGGTTCGGTTTAGAGAGAGAAAATCCAATTTAATAGAACAAAACAAATCTTTAGAGAGAGAAAAAGCTTTTTTTAAAGATAAAGATGAAACAACAAAGTAAGAAAGAGAGAGAATTTGTTTTATCAGTTTAGTCTTTCTCCTTCTTCTTCTTCTTTTTTATATAATTTCGCTACCATATTAATTTAATTAATCCTTCCCTTTTATTTTGATTATTCCTATCCCAACCCAACCAAATCTAATAAATTTTCTTTGATTTCGGAACAATTTTGATTGAAATACCATTTCCTTTCCTTAAGCCTCAAGACTTTTTCAATCAATTAAACTTAGAAAAAGTCTCAACCATTTTTTAAATAAAATTCTGATAATTCTTATCTTATGCATAATATGGAATTATAATTTTTTTGGTAAAAATGATGTAAAAAGTAAAAGTTTTTGTGCTGATGATATATATATATTTTCCCATCCTACAAGTTACCAAGTTTTAGTTCAAGAAAATAGTGACAAGTGATTTTCTTTTTTTTTTTAATAATTGGAAAAAAATAAAATAAAGTGAGGAAAAAAACGGAATGTGGAGTTTCGGGGGAATTAATAACTGACAAGCGTGGCATCTGCCACGTGTATCATCTGCCACGCTAGCAGCGGTGTCTGGTCTGTCTTCTTTATCTAATCTCTTGCTCAGGTCCTCTTAACAACGTGATGGATGGATGGAGCCATGGAGAGGGAGAGGGGGGTAATGGGGTCCACAGGAACACGTGTGGGACAGGGCAGGGGACGAGGACAAGACAAAGGGGTGATCCCTGTGGCCACGTGCGACAAGCCAGCATGGCAGGTGTGGGACCTACGCATAGATTTGTCAAACTTTTACTAATAAAAGTGACTGAGCGGCGGTTGGTTGGGGAAGGTACGGTGTACCCGGCCTGGTCCTTTGGCAGTTTGTAACCCTTTTTCTTTTTTAATAATTTTTTTCTTAAATAAATTAATACAATTTTAGCGACAGGTTATCTCACACTGAAATCACTGCTGCCCCTCGCATGGGAAACGTTGGGTCATATTTGGCGTTATTTCTGCCACGTGGCTTACCATTATTGGCACTAATTATGTTATCAAACAAGATAATTTACAAGTGTCTCGCGTTAAATAAGGCAACTTAATTAGTGGAATAACCTCAACCTTATCCAGTATTTATCCTATTAAAAGAGTGATTTTACGGATACAACTAATTTCATTAAGATATACCATTATGGTGCCATAATATAATTGATTGAAATATGAGATAAGTTATTAGACCAAAATTACAATCAATAATAAAATAATTACTCATTCAATTAAGACGTGACATATAAATTATATATTGTTTATTGTATAACTTGGTTGTATATATGTATATATAATTATTCTTCTACAATTTTTAGTCGATTTTTATTATTTGTTACAAGTTATTAAAATTAAAAGTTTTATGATGATTGAGGAATTATTCAACTGACTTCTAATTTTTATGAGTAATACTAGACTTAAAATCTATCTATAACTAATTATTTATACAATCTGAGTTAACAAAATATCACTAGATGTGTAAAAAAAGATGAAAATAAATTAAGAAGTTAAATGTAATTATCTATCCGATAATATTTTATTAACTATGACTGTAGAAAGATTTAGTTGTAAAAGAGATTTAGGTGTGATATTATTTAATTTCTATAACATCTTTTAAAAAATTAATTTCAATCAAAATTTTCTAATCGCAATAGATTTCATATAATTTTCAAACATCCTGGAGCAAGTAGTAATCATTGTTTAGTATAATGAGAAGTGATGTCGAATGTTATAAATAACATTACAAATATGTCTTGTCCATGTTTTCTATACATTATATTTGAAGGGTAACATATAATAATTGTATTGTATTTTAATTAATTAATGTAATGACATTATCTTATTTTAATTCGTTATTAAATGACGAATAAAAAGTCTAAATTAAATCGGATAATATCTAATTATGGTTGATTAGAACGAGCGTATAAAAAAAAATCACTTTTACTATAACGATAATAACTCTTTTATCTATCATCGTATTCCACATGCCCGCTCTTGTCATATCATGATACGAAGTATCTTGCTGTCATGGCAGTAGAAGGTAATATGAACACGGTGTTGGTGGCTTGGATTTGCCACCATTATTGATCCTCCAATCTAAGAGAAAAATAGATCTGGATTCAATGTCTTGCGTGCTAGAAAACAAAATTTATGAAATTATTGATCCCCCTCCCAAAAGCGTAACATTAATGTCATTTTTATGATTTTTGTTGTCAGTATTCAATCCTGAATTGCCCACTTTTCTGTGCATTTTTTCTTAGACTTTACTTGTATTCTTCAACGGTTGAGAGTTGGAAATTATTGCACCATTTCTCCTTTCAACGATTTTAGTGAATGTTTGGTATAACTTATTATAATAGCTTTTTAATGCTAATAAATTTTTGCTATCGTTTGGTTGTAATTGAATAATAATTTGTGGAGTATTAACCATAACGAAGTTATTTAATGCCTACAAAAGAAACTTGAAAATTTGAATTTCTTTAATAATTTTTTTATAAATATATATATTAAATTATAAAAAGAATCAAACCCATCTGCTTATGTATTATTCCACGTACACTATCTTATCCATTTCAATCTCAATAACAATCTGAGAAATTTTCTTTTCAAATGTGTGTTATACATGCTATATCAATATAGCATTGATATTATATATATAGACTATTATAAGTCAAAGATTATCAATAAAAGTAGTTGTTATCTAGAAACTTTCAAAAGTTGTTATTTCACCATTCAATTCAAGTGATTTTACTCAACTTAGAAGTTGAGTGTTTAATTGATTGACTTCTATACATTGATGTACTCATCACGATCGTTATTTAAAGGAAAAAAAAAAAAACCTCTATTAATATGCTGACTTTCTCCTTTGAATGAGTGTCCGCATTTAAGGTTTAATTTCTTGCTAATCGATGCCATGATCTCCCATTCGCACACAATTTTAAAAAAAAAAAGTCTCAATTTGAAAACCCAAATCAATCTATATATCTTAACCACGTTAATAATAAAGTAATCGTAAAACCTATATTTAAGGACACATGTTAATACTTTTAAGAATGAACACAATTTACTTATATTATAAAATTCATTTTTATAAAAGAAATTAATGATATTTCAGTTCGTATTTTTTTTAATTTGAACATACTACTTTCACTTATTAAATACGATCTTAGAAAGTTATTACACAATTTTGGTAAATCTCATAACAAGTTAATAAAAAAAGGAGAAAGAGTTCATAAATTTATGAAGTGGAGTCCTCTACTACTATGATGGCATGCAATTAAATCATTAGGAATTGATAACTCTCCTAGTAGCCATAGAGCTAGTCCACATTCGATTTTCTCATCAATAATAATTTAATTACATAGAACAAGACGCAGGCACCCAGGAAAACATGTGCATTTAAAGTTTGATTTCACAAAAGACTAACCTGGTCATGCATGGCCATTTTTAATTTATTCCACCACTATACATAGAATTCTACTGATGTTTTTTCGATGCCATCTTCATCGATCTCCTCCTCAAAAATATATGATCTTCTTTTTTAAAATCCATTTTATATAAGAATATTACTCGTAAAAAGTCAAGTAAATACACCTTTATTTGTATTATGTTGTTTTTGTATACATTAAGTAAATCTAATTATGGAGTCAAACATGATTAATAAATAACAATGCCCATATTGATTTGAGGTAACATGGTAGACAAATTAGCTTCATTTAAGGAGACAAAATGACAAACACATCTGTCACTATATTGGTTTACAATTAAAAAATGAAAACTTTGCTTATAAATTTTATAGATATTGTCCACATAATTAATATTCCTCATTTACCGCACCATTTGAGGAGGCATGCATATCTACACTACAGCCATTATATTTTATTAACAAAACTTGTAAAGTATTCATTTCATTTATAATATATTTTAAAGTCTTTACACCCTCATGCTCTCATGGGCAAGAACATAAATTAATATAACTTCTAAAAAAATATTTCAGACTCTCGATGGTGCTCCGGCTGGAGGCAGCAGGCCGTACACACGCAAGGTGGCAATGCAATAAAACGCCACTGCATCCCCATGACTCGTGAATATATATATGCACTCTTAGATCCTCTCATTTTTATTTACTAAAGTAAGGATTTTCTCTTCAAATGAACTTTTATGGGTATTTAGATATATGACGTTGTGATTTGTGGTTTATTTTCTAATTCAAGTTGGCTCCTACATGTAATAGGAAAAATAGACAGGAATAGGAAATTAGAATTATTAAATAAATAGGAGTTTTAATAGAACAACTCCATGTAGATCTATAAAAATAAAGGTTGATAATCAATTATGGGTATGAGAGAGAGACTAGATAGGGATGCACTAAGAATTGTAAGAGAAATGGTTAAAGAACACCAAGATTGAGTAGGTGAAATGCTGGTATTCTAATAGGTTTGGTGTGTTATCTTTTGTACTCTTGTAAATTTATAATCTAGTAGAATTATCTTTCCATCCGTGGATGTAGCCAATAGATTCCAAACCATGTTAAATATGATTTTTTTTTTTTACGTGTGTGATTTACTTTTCGCTTCCTACCAGTCTTGATGTTAAATATACTTTCAGATAATTCTTTACATGCGATGATATATGAATTTTAGTATTTTTATATAGGTAACTAAGATTTGTTTTATTTTCTCTTAATTAGCATAGTTTATTTCTTTTAATCATTAACCACGTTATTGCATCTTCTTTGGGTAAAACTTCGATGAAGAGAAAATCCTGATACTAAGTTGTATAAATAGTAATCACCATTCTCCATGCATTACTCACTAAGAGGGATTTACTATATATGTACGTTAATTAGCATACAGTGCAAGTAGAATTTATAAATATGATTAGTGACTCAATAAAAGGGAGTTAGCTATACAAAGTTGAAGTAAAGAAAAGCCTAGAATTCCATCCAATTAAGTGTCGCTCGTTAAAATTTGACTAGATTATCATACACGAAGCTTCAAGATGAATTAAACCAGATTATATATATTTTATCAAAGTCACAAGGAGAAGGTTAGATTAGATAGACGAAAAAGTAGATAGCTATAGATAGAAGGATTCACATGCATGATGCATTTCACCTTTCTTTTTCAATTCAATCTAGCTCTATTATTGATTGATCTCATCGACCCAATAATATTTATCGTCCACACTTTGGTTTAACCAACCACCGAAATCAAAAAGAACCCATGAAAAGCAAAGTAAAATATATATAAAAAAAAGGTGACGATAGAGAGAAAATAAAAGAGAGAATGAAGGATATTTTTTGCTCAGTGCAAAAGATGCTGCTACGGACGGCTACCATTGATCTATGCATGTTGTCATCATAAATTATGACTAGTACACAAACTAACGTAAACGAAACAATAAAAGGAATATATATAAATGAATAGAAAGATTTCAAGGGGGATCATGTGTGTTTGTTCTTACCCTCTTTGTAGGGCAATTGTGCATTCTAGTGTATTGCATTTGCATCTTGACTTAAGGTGGGAGGGAGTTGCCTTTGCTGCTTTATCTTTAATTATTTTTTTTTTTCACTTTCATTCAACCTAAAGTTATTGTGTTGATTCTACATGTGATATCCACCCTTTGGACTATTCTCTCTCACACATTCACTTTGTGAGAATCTCAATCTCTCTCTTCCTCTTTCTTCTTAACTTTCTTTTGCTTTTTTTGGGAATCTCATTCATCACCTCCACAAACGTATAAAACCCAACTTTGAATATGTCAGCCCCATTCTTCTTTGTATGTTGGCAAATGTCACTTTCACTCCAAACGATTGAGTTAATGTAAATACTCCCATTGGTTTCAAAATATATTAATAATTAACACCTTTTCCTATCAGGATGTCTTGTCAACTTCAAAATACTAACACCCATACAAGTCTTTCCTTGTAAAAATAATGAGGAAGTTATAAGATAATAAATCAAAAGCGTGTGGTTATCAAATTTTAAAACTTTAGGGTATAAGTGATAATTGTCTTAAAGAAATAAATGGTAAAGCATGGAGTGGTCTAGAGACTAGAGATGAGATGCTGTTGACAATGAATAAGGTTCCTCACAAGAAAGCAAACAATTAAAGAAACACTTTTGTTTATATATAGAAATAAAAATAAAAATTTTGCATATCTTAAAGCTGGGTTGAGTGAGTAGTGAGTTGTGACAACTTTACTGTAATGTTTCCTGATGGGGTCTGTTGAGCCATCATTATTTCTTGTATTGGAAACATGCCTTACTTTGTATTCAGGATACTTAAAAAGAGATTAGCTTTATGTCTCTGCCAGAAAAAAGTAAAAAAAAAAAAAAAAAATTTGACCGTTAGCTTAGGAGAGGTTGAGAGGGATCATGGATTTGTGGGGCTCAATTTGAAAAAGCCAGAAAGCCAGCCAGCCAGCCAGCCAGCCAGCCCAGCACCAGTCTACATGATTCTCTCTATCTTTACTGTGCTCTGTTCTGTTCTGCATGCTCTGCTCTACTCTCTGTGTGATGCACTGCCGTGCTACATTTATTCACCACCAAATCTAATCTTTCTTTAATCATTATTCAACACAGTGTGGCCATTGCTTTGTCACACACTAAATTTATCTGAATCTGATACCTTTTTTTGGCAAAGAGGAACAGGGAATCCTTCACTTTTCAATCTAGTTCAATCTAAACATCTTTTAATCAAAATATCAAATCGAATAAATTCTACACACTTATTGAAGTTGGTTAAACAAATTTATGGATCTCTCTTATTAATATTTTTAATAGAAGTTGATTAGCAATAAAAAAAAATTTGATAAGCGCATCTTGCCTACATATGTTACACCATAAAACGTCTAATGAAGAGACATCAAATTATTCCATTATGCCATTACATATCGTTACATCATGTTACGGTTGTAAGAAATATTTAATCAAGTTTTATGATAAAGCTTAAAAATAAAAATATTTGATGAGTGTATCTTACCGACAACTGTTGTACCATACAATGTCTAACGAGGAGACATCAAATTATTTCATCTGTGTGGCTGCTTAGTGTAACGGTTGTGGGAATGATTTAATCAAGTTTTATGATAAACCTTAAAAAATAAAAATATTAGCAAGTGAAGTTAATTTATTTTTATTGTTTTTAATGGTTGGGGTGAAAATTGTATCAGTGACCTCAGTTTCAGCATTGCATGTCAGAAGCAAAGAGTTGGAAATGGAAATGGTTTAATGCTGATTGACATGATATAGATGGAAATGAAGGGGAGAGACCTCAAAATCTCTGCAAAATGACACATTTTCCAATGCAAGTCTTGTGGGTTTCTTAAAGTTTCTGTCAGGCTTCATGTTTCCATGTGCAACTCCACACTTGTCCCACTTTTGGATCTGTCATTTCACTTTCGTTTCCTAAATGTGAATTCTAGACGAACACTATTTTATCGTCAAATTTGTTTTGTTGCTTTCACATTTCTTTTATTGTTATTAATAAGTCTTTGATTGAATTGTCTGTCTCCTGGCAACTGTACTCTGTATTCCTCAATAGATTTGCCGACACCATTATTTGTTTTTAGTCTTTCCATCGACCTCTTTTTTTCTACGCATGGGTCGTAACCCATCAAACTAAAACGTTGAATTTTCAATAGAATGGCAAGCATTTGTTGTGATTGAATAGTTTGGATTATCTTGTAAACAAATCGATTAATATAAGGCAAAAAATGCTTTGATATCTAATTATAAGATTAATCTCAAACATGAAATTGGATTATAATAAAAGATCTACATTATCACAATGATGTGTTTTGTTATGTTATGTCAATCATATTACTTTAAGGTTTTTTGTCACAATCAACAATTAACCAGAGAAGAAATTTACAACAAAGATTGATACGTGTAAAACAAAGACATAAGAAATGTCGGGACATTGACACAATAGTTGAATATGTTTCTTCATAATTAAGCCTCCATAGATGTCAATCGAATCAAATACAAATATGTCTATTATTCCCCCTTTGAAGGCGGCAATTAATGTGAATATTTCAATATTAAATTCCATGCCTCGTGCAACCATTATTCCCTCATTGTTATTATTCTACTTCTAGAATTCAAAAACAAGATTGAGGTCCTTCAATTGTGAAAGTAATCGTCACCTTTGCAGGATTTCTGACAAATTCGATGCAAGAATTCACAAGGAATCCTGCATATATAGCCCATGGTTTAAGAAGGTATATGACTGTGTGATTATTCTTCGTTTGTTGACATGCATGAAATTGTAGACTTTTATTTTAAAGTTTTCGAACCTCTTTTATATGATGTACCATTCCCATTTCAGGATTTCTAATAGTCAAACTAAGAATTTAGTTCAGGAAAGACAAAGTTAAATAACATATAATTTGTCAAGGGATATATTCTATTAAATAGTGGCACAATCTAAAATATTTAATGAATTAATATATGTTGATATTCATTAAGTATATAAATATTCGTAATAGTTATCAACACGTTTTCATATTTGGAAAGAGTATAATAACTTCATTATCATTTAAAAATCAAATAATAGTAAATTAAATTTTATACATTAAACATGAAACACATAGTAGATTCAAAATTTGGGTGTTTTCTTCAATCTACTTTGATCGAAACACATAAAAATACTCAAAATAATTGTCGTCATTAATACAAATTAATTTTTTTCCGATATTGGTTTCCAAATATAGTAGCGAAGCAATTTCGATATTAGAGATGAATTTCAAAATACGGGGGGCCATGATATTCATGTAAATGAAAGTATAGGCAAAATGCTTTGCTCTTGAAAAATTATTAAGTCAATTTAAAATTAAGTTTAGGGTCATGGCCATTCTTCAACGTTTTGCTAAACAATTGCCATATCAAACAATATGGAAATGAAATGGAATAATGGGCTATAAAGAGTACACTAATGTGGAGGGTTTAATAAATTGAAGCCCATAGCTTCACTTATTGGGCTTTTTCATTGTTGGGCTATCGTCCATCTTTATTTTTCCTCTCCTAATCCTCCTTGTAACTTAGTTTCTTAAAGAATATTGTAATTTAAGCCCTAATAAATCTCTTTTTAAGCTACTCATCCAACAAAAAGAAAAAAGCAAAAAAACTCTATCGTATACATAATTTAAATAATTGTAGAAATACCTTATTTTTCATTGTTATAATTGGTATTCTTTCCTTTTTATAATTGGATGATATTTGGTAAGTTAAAATCTCAAATCGTGTTTGGCAATTAAGAATCTTAAAATTTTTTAAAGTGATTTCTCATCATCAATTATGTTCTTCTTCGTCAAAATCTCTTCATGTCTTTTCCTCTAATTTATTCACTACAGGTCTTATATAGTAAAAAAAAAAAATTCTGAGCTTGAAATAATAGATAAAGATTAATTTTTATGATTGCAGTTAAGAACATAATCCAATTGCAGAATATTTAATCGCCATGGCTTCAGTGTTTGGGTTTTGATTGGTTGCCATGGATAGTACACGATTAGGATTTTGATTAATTGGTGCCATTGCTATAACCTGAAAACAAAATGAAAAACTTCATTTCATAAGTTTAAAAAACCATAGGCAAACATAATAAATAATAAGATAAGGATATGGAAAGGCAATATCAAGAGAATTAATATATTATTAATTATTTAAGAAACATTAATAGTAAGATATTTAAAAGGGTGTTTTTAGAATTATCTAGAATATAATTATAACTTCAATTTTTTTAATAATTGTTATTTAAAAAAGGGCTCAAAAAGATATTTAATGGGACTTGCATAACAATACTCTTCTCTTTTTCTTAATTTCTTTCTTATATTAGATGGTCTCATATGAAGTTGATAACACCTTTATAATAATGGATTAGTCGCGTACGTTATTTTGTACACAAGACTATAATCGTCAGCGACTTTAATCATTTTCTTTTAGTTTGTAAACAAAATCGATTAGGATACAAAGAAAAGAATACATGTTATGATTCAAAATAGAAAATATATTTTTTTCTTAGAGAGGTTACTGTAAGTTTATTCGAGTGAAAGAAATTTGTATTTGTCTAAAACTTTTTTAATTCATAAACTTTTAAATTTACTTAAATCTAATGACTCAAGTGTTATGAACCATTAATTTGATCTGATGATTTACTTATTTATTTATTTTATTATCAATGATGAGAATTTTACATCAGTATCATAAAATTTTTCAATCCTAAATAGTAATATCTATTATGTATATTAAAGAGTCTCACTAGATAGAGAAATCAAAATAAATAAATAAATAACATTCAGGTTAACCATCTATTTAACTGCTCGTAACATCTTTTATTTGGAGTTATACTAATGAATAAATAAATAAATAGAGTAATTGCATACATAAATTGTATTTATAGTAATTATCTATTCTGTAAGATTTTGCTAACTTATATTTTAGTAAATTGGTCATAAATTTAGGTTACAGTAGAAAAATTATTATTTTGAAAAATTGAAATTTATTGATTAAAAAAAAAGACCTAAACCCCTAGCAGAGGGGTTTTACAATCCAAAAGCACCAGGCCAGAACCTAACATATTGAGGGCTTTTGTTTGTGTAATTGAAGTGGTAGCTAAAGAAAGAAGATGATTGATAATGATGAATGGATGCGTATAGCTATTCTCGATACAGACCGATGCAAGACCAAGAAGTGTGGCTTGGAAGGTGAAGGAGCAAAATTTTGTACCTTTATAACTAGGCTAGTTAGGCCTTCCCTTTTGTTGCTGGGCTAGTCGGGCTAGTAGCAAAGTGGTCATTCTCACATAATCCACTCTAATGGCCTTCTTCTATGAGAAGGAGGGGGTATACTTGTAAAGGTACTCTGATGCTTAAGTCAGATATGAAAAATAAAAAAAGACAAGTTAACAGTAAGAACCGAGATATTAAGCGTATAATAAAATAATATAAAAAGTATAAAGGGTATAGGATCTAGGAGAAGAGGTTGTTGCCTCTCTTTCTGCCTGAGTTTACTCCTTGAATGAGTCAAGATACAACTTTCTTGTATTGTTCAACGAGTTTTTCCACGAGAATGCATTTGAAAGAATACCCAAGTCTTGTCCACATTTGTTTTGTGTAGATTTGTATGAGAACACCAAAATAGTGCCTTGAGTGAGGCTGGCAGTGGCGTAAGTGGATTGGCAGAGGCCTTATCTGAATCGAAATGAGAGTTTTCTCTCTCTAGAAATGTCATTCTCTCTCTGGACAAGATTTTCATCTCAATACCTCCATGAAAGCCTAAACTCTCTCTCTCTAAAAACTCTCTCACTATTTCCAGATCGAATCTAGCCATATATGGACTAAATCAACTCCAAATGATAAATGAAAGAAAGGAACAAGATGAGTTAGAAGATCAGCAGTCAATTTTTGGGTTGGTTAGAGAACTTTTCCCCATCTCCCATTTCTTCCTGATTTTCTCAGTTTTTTTCCCAAGATCTCGTATTCTATCTCTTCTCTCTCCTTATTTCTATCTCATGCTGTGTCACCTAATTCAAATCTCAATCTCCAATCATATTCCTTTGAAATCTAATCCCAAATCTTATCCCTTATACCATGTCACCTTATCCAAACTCATCAGCCTTATTAAATTTTAGGTTTATTGTGTTTTTTTTTTCTTTTCTTAGGCTAGATTTAGGTGCTTATTTTAAACCATTCATATGCCTCTTTTTTTACATTGGGGTTGTGAGGTCTGCTGCGAACATAAGCCTAATGTAAAAAATATTCTTTTATCCTTTGCTCTTTTCATTCCTTTGGTTTTTGCCCTTTTTCATTTTATAAGTCCTAAGAAATATACACATTACATTAAGCCTCTAATGAGTTGTCAATTGATCCCTATTTTGAAATTCCTACAAAAGATATATTCTTGCCAGTTTTACAATTTGCCTATGTTATTGAAGATATAGTCAACGTGAACCCAGATGGGAAGCACAAACTCCAAGTGAAGCCAAACTAGAGCTAGCCACTCTAAATTGTTTGAAACATGTTTTTCCCAACTTTATATTCAATTCCTTTTTATGAAAGATCTAGCTGTCTGAAGCCAAGCATGAGTTAATACCTGAAAAAAAATTTACTATGTAGCGCCCTAAGTGGAAAGATGCTATGGTGTGAGATTGAAATCTACTGTTGATAACTGAGATTGTTAATATGCCTACCCCTTATAATCCACCCTTCGCAAAGTCAAAACTTTAGCTGACTGAGAGAAAGATGCTAGTTTTATTTGACATTTGATGCTTATGACTTGATTGCATGATCTCATCCTAAACTTTTTGTGCCTATTATAGGCTACCGATCATGTGGATAAGATGCCCCCAAACCTACATTCCTATGCTTATTTCATGGCATTATTATGCTCCTATGGCAAAAGGTGTTTTAGGCTTTAATTTTGCTTACTAATAAGGCACTAGTTTCGGAAAGCTTTTCCCTTTAACAACAGAACAATGAAAGCTTTTGCTTTTACATGATATTTGTCAAATCCTTTTACTGATGGGTTTTTACCTTTTGAAGTTGATTCTGTTGCGCTCTCAAATTGTGGAGGCACCTTGGGCTAGCCAAAAGGTGAACGAACTATAACCTAAGTTGTTTATGGTGATTCCTATGAAGGAAGGTCATAAAGGTGGGAGTGGGTTGTCATCTAAGAGTTTAAGAGACCTTTCCACTAGCTAAGATCTATTAAATAGTAGGGTTCTCCCTAGGGATGCTGAGAGAATGCATAGAATTGGTGATACTGAGCTATATATGGGTCTTACTATTGATTTAGAGGTGGCAAAAATTAGTAATTGTTTGCGCATATGTATTTCTATTTAGTTTGGTACTTATTTCGTTAAAAGCATTCAACCATATTGTTTAATCTCATTATGGGGTTTTGAAATCCCTTAACATGAATAGTGATCAAGAAGTAGCTTCTTTGTCTAGATCCTCTCACCTGATAAGACCATTCATAATATGTGTTTGTCTGAAGTTGTTCCAAATTGAAGAGCTTTGACTTCAGACCCATATGTGACCTTTTGTTTCTAGATGGTTCCTACAAATGGTGCCAGTTGAAGGAGCAGAATTTTGTACCTTCATAAATGGTCTAGTTATGCATGCCCCTTTGTTGCTGGGCTAGTCGGGTTGGTAGCAAAGTGGTCCTCCTCATATAATCCGCTCCAGTGGTGCCCTTCTTCGAGCAAGAGAGGTGTGTACCTGCAAGGGCACTCTGACTCCTAATTCAGATACAAGAAAGAGGAAAAGACAAGTTAACAATAAGAATATAGGTATTAGGCATATAATGAAAAAATATAAAGGTATAGGACTTAGAAGAAGAGGTTGTTGCCCCTTCTTTCTACTTGAGTTTACTCCCTAAATAGTCAAGATACGACTTTTTTGCACTGTTCTGTGAGTTTTTCCATGAGAATGCATCTGAAAGAATACCCAGATCTTGTTCATGTTTGTCTTGTGTAGATCTATCTGAGAACACCAAAATAATGCCTTGAGTGAGGCTAACTGGGGTGCAATTGGATTGATAGGGCCATGTCTGAACTGAAATAAGAGTTTTCTCTCTTTATAAACGTCTCTCTCTCTCTCTCTCTCTCTCTCTCGCTCTCTCTCTATCTCTCTCTATCTCTTTAGGATGAGATTTTCATCTCAATGCCTTTGTGAGAGCTTAAGTGAGGTTGGTGGAGGTGTAGGTAAATTGGCAGGGGCCATATCAAATCTGGAATGAGAGTTTTCTCTCTCTAGAAATGTCACACTCTCTCTAAGATGAGATTTTCGTCTCAGTACCTCCATGAAAGCTTCAACTCTCTTTCTAAGAACTCTATCACTATTCCTAGATCGAAGCTAGCCATATATGGACTAAATAACTCCATATGATAAAGAAGTGAAAGGAAGAAGATGGGATAGAAGATTAGTAGTCATTGCTTGGGTTGGTTTGAGAGCTTTTTCCCTTCTTCCATTTCTTCCTGATTTTCTCATATTTCTCCCCAAGATCCCCCCTTCTTTCTCTTTTCTCTCTTTATATACATCCCATGCCATATCACATAATCCAAATCTCTATCTCCAATCATATTCCTTTTTCCACAATCTTATCCTTATAGCACCTCACATTTTCTAATCTCATAGGCCTCGTTATATTTTGGACTTATTGGGTTTTTCTCTCTTTTCCTTGGGCTACGTTTAGGTGCTTATTTTAGCCCCTTTAGAGCACAAAGATTTGTCCTATCGTCAACATAGGTCTTTTTTGTGTGTGGATTTTTACTTGATTTTTCGTTTTTCCTTTATTGATTATTGATTACTTTAATTGAGAAGCATACAGGCTTCTGCACGTGATATTTATTTTTTATTTTTTAGGGAAATTATGGGTGTATTCTTTTTGTGATTTTGTTTTTTTATTTTTAATAGGATTTAATAATATGTGACTGATTTTGAATTTTAAAAAGGATATATGGTTGATATTGAATGTAAAATATATTGAAAAATATGCATCACAGAAAATAGGATATGAGTTTAAAAAAGAACACACCCTCTATATTGAGATTAGTGTTGAATCTAAGAGTGCTTTTGTAATTGAGGAATTGTGTATTAGATGTGGTATGTGTCAAGGTTTGTAAATCAATTATATTTGGTTTCTACTTTCCCTTTTACTTGCTTTTTTTTTAAATTAAACTTAACTTTTTGTTTCTTTCTGTCCAGAAATGTCCATTCGAGGCACTCAAATCATAAACTTATGCAAGGTTTTAGAAAAAGACAGTGCTTATCCTTATAGGCCCAACGCTTTTCAATTGCACAGGTTGGTTAGTTTTTTATTTTTTCAGTGTTGCTTCGCAACCCCAAACGACATCAAATTTTATCAATTTGGTCCCTTTTGCTTTGGGCCTGAGCCTATTAGAGAAAATAGTCATTTCAAATCAAAATATCTCTCGATGGTTTCATTGACTATTAATTAAAATCCATTTTTAAATTAAGGGATATTTACATTTTCACCCCTGAGTTTTAAGTGAAAAATTCCCTTTCGTAACTCTGAAAATTACAAATTGCCCTGTCATCTTTGAATTCTGACGTTAAACTAAACGGTGTAAAGGTAAAATCTAAAAGAAATTTATATAGATAAAAATAATACGTAAAATAATAAGCTGGAGACAACAATAACAATAATAATAAATAAATAATATTTTTTTTAAAAAATTAAGACAAGGCCTATCACGTTTTAGCCTACAACCTTACCATCATCATTGTTTCTTTAGCATTAATATTGCCCCAGAAAACACAACATCACCGTTAGCCCTAGAAAACCCAGCATCACTATTTTTAGCCTACAACCTCACCATCCTATCATTTCATTGTAGCCTTACCATTACTGTAGACTCACTATTACTATCCTTTCACCTAAACCCAAATCCCATCGTTTCTTTTTCATCAATTCCGTTAGCACCCAAAGATTTTGGCGGGAGGGCTCAAGCCGAATTTGGGTCGTTTCAATGTAATACATTAGACTGTGCTATGCACTATACATAATGGCACCATGGTGTCCATTTGTCATTTACCTTGTAAAATGTTTTGTTTTGGCAGAATCCTCAGGATTGGTAGGATATCTTGACGTACTATCTGTTAAAGTTAATGCAGAACATGTCAATATTTTAATATTATTTATTCCTATTTTTATGTAACTAGTGGTTAGTCGATGTTATTTATTGATTCCTAAATTGTAGCATTTAGTGGAGTGTTTTTAGAAGTGAAATGAGTGATGGTGGTCATGGGTTAAGGTAGTGCTTAGTGGTACTAATATTTAGGAAGACATGAGTAGTGGTGGTCATGGGCTTAGTTAATGTCTTAGTGGCACTAATGTTTAGGAGTCATGTTAATCTTTGTATGCCTATATAAAGGCTTATTTCCATTTCAATAATTCAAGTAGAATTTCTTCACAATATAGTCTTTTATTTTGTGCTTATCTCTCTTACTTTAATCGGTATCGAGAGAAGTTTCAATTGTGTTTGATCAACTTTTGAGTGTTGAGTCTTTGATTTTGTTTGCCAAGTCTCATTTAAATCAACATCTGGTATTAGAGCCAGGTTATTTTCAGAATGGCAAACAATGCTAGTTTGGTTTCTACACAACCAACAATTCCTCTGTTTCAAGGTAGTGGCTATGATGTTTGGAGCATAAAGATGAAGACTTTTTTTTATCTCTCAAGATTTATGGGGCTGGTGAAGAATGGCTACTCAGATGAAGGAGTTTCTGCAGAGAATCTCAAAGATATTTGGAAGAAAGATGCCAAAGCATTGTTTGTCATTCAACAAGTTGTTGTTGAATCCATTTTTCCACGTATTTCTACAACAACAAATGCAAAGGAGGCATGGGAAGCATTACAGAAAGTGTATCAGGGTAATGCAAAGGTGCTCACTGTGAAGCTTCAAACTCTCCATAGAAAATTTGAAACTTCATTGATGAAGGATGGTGAGTCAATTCATGATTATTTTTGCTCTTTGATGGAAATTGTGAATCAAATAAGAAAATTTAGTGAGAATTTATGTGATGAAAAAGTTGTTGAAAATTTTTTGAGAAGCTTGCCTTTTAAATATGATCATATTGTGGCTTCAATAGAAGAATCTAAGGATTTAAGTATACTAACAATTGATGAGTTGCTTGGTTCGCTTCTTTCTCATGAAGATAGGTTCAAAAGGTATGATGAGCAAGTTGTGAAAAATGCTTTTCATACTAATTTGCATATTTCCAAGGAAAAGCCAAACAATACCAACAACGGGAACAATAAAAAAGGGCGTGGAAACAATTATTCTCGTGATAAGAAAGGAGGAAACATTTTGGCCACTCAGGTAACAATCAACAACAAAATGAGAATGGTAGCAAAGGTGAGAGTAGTAATCAAAAGCCTCAATGTTATTATTGCAAAAGATATGGGCATATAGAATGATATTGTAGGCTTAAACAATAGCAAGCAAAATTTGCTAAAGAGAAAAAAGAAAAGGAAAAATATGAAAGTTTATTTTTTGCTTGATACTCTGCTAATGAATTATCTCATGATATTTGATATATTGATAGTGGTTGTAGCAACCATATGTCAGCAAATTTGGAGTCATTTATTAGCTTGGATAAGTCAGAAAATATTCAAGTTAAGATGGGTGATTGAAAAATTAGAGAAGCTCATGGTAGAGGTACTGTGAAGGCAAAATCAGGTGAAATAAAAAATGTTTTATTTGTTCTTGAGTTAGATACAAATTTGTTAAATGTGAGGCAATTTTTACTGGAAGGTTTTTCACTTGTTTTTGAAGATTTGACATGTGTTGTGTTCAGTGACAAAGCTAAAAATAATTTGTTGTTGAAAGTTCTATGGCCAAGAACAAAATATTTCCTCTCACCCTTGATAGTGACACGTTTACTTACAAGGCTTCGTTATTAGAGGAAAGTTGGTTGTGGCATCTTAGATATGGGCATTTGAATTTTGGAAGCTTGGAAAATTTGTCTCAACAAAATTTAGTAGTGGGTTTGCCTAGCAAAATTGAGCATATTGTCGACAAATGTGAAAGTTATGGGTTTGGAAAGCAGCATAGAAATTGATTTCCAAAAGGAGCAGCAAGAAGAGCTACTGAGTCTATTGAGCTAGTCCATGTAGACCTTTGTGGGCCCATGCGAGTTTCTTCTCTTAATAAAATTTCTATTTTGTTGTTTTTGTTGATGATTTTAGTAGGATGACGTGGGTGTATTTTGGTAAAGAAAAATCAGGTGCTTTGCCTATTTTCAAGAAGTTCAAGAATCAAGTTGAAAAGCAAAACGGATTCTCCTTGAAGATCTTGAGAAATGATCGTGGTGGTGAGTTTGTTTCTAATGAGTTTGACAAATTTTGTGAAGAATTTGGCAATGGAAGGCAATTGACAGCTAGCTATATGCCCTCACAAAATAGAGTAGCATAGAAGAAAAACAGAAGTCTTGTAGAGATGGCTAAAAGCATGCTCAAAGCAAAGGATCTTCCAAAGAAATTTTGGGCAGAAGCTATCCACACTACAACTTATATCCTTAATAAAAGTCCCATATTTGCATTACGAAACCAAACTCCTTTTAAAGCTTGGAATGGTTGGAAGCCGAAGGTAACACATTTTAAGGTTTTTGGTTGTATTGCGCATGTTTATGTAACTTCTCAAAAGTGACATAAACTTGATGACAATAGCATGAAATGCATATTTGTAGGATATAGTAATGAGACAAAAGGATATAGACTTTTTAATCCTCTCACAAAACAACTAATTATTAGTCGTGATGTTGTGTTTGATGAGAGAAATGCTTGGAATTAGGAAGAATTACAATAATCTCCAAGTGTAATTTTTGAGAATGAGGTGGAGCATGACATTCAGATTGGAGAAGGCTCAAATTCATCCACACTGAGAGGCAGCCCACTCACTTCACCAATTTCTACATCTCCAGAAACACCTCCAATAAAGATGAAGGCTTTGGAAAAAATATATGAGCAATCCAAAATGTGTCTGTTCACTCAAGTTACTGAGCCCAGTATTTTCCAAGAAGCTATGAAAATAAAGAATGGTGTGCAGCAATGGATGAAGAAATCAAGGCATTGGAGAAAAATAAAACATGGGAGCTTGTAGACTTACCTGATGACAAGGAAGTTGTGGGGCTGAAATGGATCTATAAGACAAAATATGGATTAGATGGTTCAATTCAAAAATTCAAAGCAAGGCTAGTTGCCAAGGGCTACATGCAGCGTGAAGGTATTGATTTCGATGAAACTTTCGTACCAGTAGCTAGATTTGACACTATTAGAACTATTTTAGCTATAGCAGCTCACATGAAATGGAGTGTCTTTCAGTTTGATGTCAAGTCTGCATTTCTGAATGGTTTTTTGGATGAGGAGGTCTATGTACAACAGCTCCAAGGTTATGAAATTCCTGGTGAAGAAAGCAGAGTTTATTGGTTAAAAAAGGCACTTTATGGCTTGAAACAAGCCCTAAGGGCTTGCTATGATCGAATCAATGGTCATTTCAAGCAAAATGGGTACAAGAGAAGTGAAAATGAGCCCATCTTATATGTCAAAACAAGAGGCACAATTGAGGTACTTATTGTTTGTCTCTATGTTGATGATCTTATTTATACCGGTAATAGTATTGCTTTGATGGATGAATTCCAGTCTATTATGGTTAATGAATTTGAGATGACTGATCTTGGCTTGATGAATTATTTTCTTGGACTTGACGTGAAACAATGCGATGCTGGATTTTTTCTTTCTCGAGAAAAATATGTAAATAATCTTCTTGAGAAATTGAAATTGGAAGATTGCAATCCAACAAAGACTCTTATGAATTCCAATCAAAAATTCAATTTGAATGATGGAGAAGAAAAAATTGATGGTCATATTTATCGGAATATAATTGGGAGTTTATTGTACTTGACAAAAAGCCGGCTGATATTATGCAAGCTACATGTCTTTTGTCAAGGTTTATGCAAGGTCCAAGCAAAATTTATTATGGGGTAGCCAAGAGGATTTTGAGATATTTAAAAGAGACTATCTCCTGTGGTATTCAGTACACTAATGTAGCTGACTTTAAGTTACGTGGGTTCTCTGATAGTGACTAGGCAGGTTCAATTGATGATCGTAGAAGCACCACAGGCTATGTTTTTAATCTTGGCTCAAGTGTTATTTTCTAGAGTTCTAAAAAGCAATCATCTATAACACTTTTATCCTCTAAAGCAGAATATATGGCAACTACTTCAGCAGCATGTCAAGCAATTTGGCCCAGGAGAATTTTGGAAGACATGATGTAGCCTCAAAATGAGCCTAAAATTATCTTTTGTGATAATCAGTCCACAATTACAATGACAAAAAATTTCAGTTTTTCATAGTCGTATAAGACGCATTGAGATACGACATCACTTCATCAGAGAATTGGTGGAGGAAGGAAGCATTAAGGTGTCATATTGTAGTACTGATGATCAATTGGCTGATGTGTTTACGAAGCCTTTATCTACAGAGAAATTTCAACATTTTAGAGATTTATTAGGCATTGTAGACATTATGTATTAAGGGGGAGTGTTAAAGTTAATGCGGAACATGTCAATATTTTTATGTTATTTATTCCTATTTTTATGTAATTAGTGGTTAGTTGATGTCATTTATTGAGTCCTAAATTGTAGCATTTTGTGGAGTGTTTTTAGGAGTGACATGAGTGATGGTGGTCATGGGTTGAGGTAGTGCTTAGTGGTACTAATATTTAGGAAGATATGAGTAGTGGTGGTTATGGGCTTAGTTAGTGTCTTAGTGGCACTAATGTTTAGGAGCCATGTCAACCTTTGTATGTCTGTATAAAGGCTTATTTCCATTTCAATAATTCAAGCGAAATTTTTTCACAATATAGTCTCTTATTTTGTGGTTACCTTTCTTACTTTAATCATTATTGAGAGAAGTTTCAATTGTATTTGATCAACTTTTGAGTATTGAGTATTTCATTTTGTTTGCCAAGTCTCGTTTAAATCAACACTATCGAGGATCTGAGCTGCAGAATTACTCTACTCGCATTCTAGAAGACACACTGAAGGTATCATTAGGAAAAATTAATATTTCCGAAAAAAAAAAGTTTCATGTCTATGAAAGCTGTGATAGATGCCATTGTTTTGGTAACATGATGATATATTACTGATTTTGTGTCTTCTCACTCAAGATATGTTCTGCATTTAATAGGCTACTATAAAGCCCCAATATGTTGATCATATTCGGAAAGTAGGAGTTCGAGGCAATGTAGGACAAGCGCTTGACCAAAACGATGAGAGGGGTATTGTTTGGATCTTGAACTGAATCAAGTCATAGATGGTGAGGTTAGAGATTTATCAGGTGGAGAGCTACAGCGGTGTGCCATTGCTGCTGTTGCATTACAGACTGCAGACATCTATGTGTTTGATGAAACTTCTAGTTATCTTGATGTCGAACAGCGGCTCAAAGCTGCGCAAGTGATTCGATCTTTGCTTAGACCTAACAGGTTTAATTCTCTTGTTTCCTATTGTTCTGTCTTCAAAAAGTTTTTCCTACATCATTGTTGGGAACATGATCTTAGTGTTCTGGATTACTTTTCAGATTTCATTTGCTGCTTATACGAGCAACCTGGTTTATATCGAATTGTAACCCTTCTCTGTCAGAGAAGGTATCAATTTTTCTTGTCTGGATTTGTCCGTACTGAAAACCTAAGGTTTCGAGATGAACTTTTAACCTTCAAGGTAAACTTTTATTTTCTCATTGTAGTGCCTTCAATTTACATGTTTTTTGTCATTTATTTATTTGCTTTTGCAGGTTGCTGAGAATCTCAAGCAATCGCAGAGGAAATTGAGACGTATGCGCAATACAAGTGCCCCACCATGATTATAGCCCGGGACAATTTTAAGCCTCGTGTGATTGAGGGTGAATTTTCTGATTCTCAGATTATAGTAATCTTGGGTGAGAACGGGACAGAGAAATCAACATTTATTAAAATGCTGGTATTGTTTCATTTCATTTATTTGGTGTCCGATACTAGATGGCTGTGCAACTTGTTATGAGTCCCAGCCACATAACAATCTTGAGTAACCCATCTTTTTCGCTATGTGCAGGTTGGTTTATTGAAACCGCATTCTGTAGAAGGTTCTGACGTGGAGATACCAGAGCTCAATATCTCATACAAGCCTCAGACAATTAAGCGGAAATTTCCATCCACAGTCAGACACTTGCTGCATAAAAAAAAACGCAATTCATGTACTCACCCTCAGTTTGTATCAGATGTGATGAAGCCTCTACTTAACAATTGATGGATCAAGAAGTACCACTCTCTCTGCTGGAGAATTGCAAAGGGTTGCATCATCCCTGTTCCTTGGAAAGGTAAACATTTCTAACTTATTAGAAGGGTAACGGGACTGTCGAAGCTTCTGTAGTGCAGGATGAAAAACACATGCACACAGACACATAGGATGTTCTGTTTTGTTCTTTTCATACAAACAGTGAATTATTGGGAAAATAGTTGGCAAGACGTGGAGGAAGGCAGTGATTACAAATCCTTGTAGTGCCATGATGGGTTTAAGCATTTTTAAATTTCACATTTTCTTTGGGCACTATATTACAGGCTTCTGGAGAAGCCTTTAATATAGTAGATGAGACTATGGTCGTAGTTGATGAGTGTGATTCTGTATCTTTAACAGTCTTGTTTGTTTTTAGGATTAGCAGTCTATTATCTCTGCTAGGACATGCCATTATGCTGTTGGAATAAGGATTGTAGAGTATTGTCTGATGCCACTTTTGGTATATTTCATGAATGGGAATTGGGAATGTATATGTCTCTTTGGCATTGTAGCTAAGGGTTTGCTGACTCTTTGTTGTGAAAGACATTTAAAATTAAGGGGTAGTCACGGTTGGATCCTTTTTACCCAAATTTGGCTGGTGGGTGGGGTTCACTCATAGGGTCAGGTAGTGGAATATCTTTCAGCAAATTTACGAAGGCTATCTCCTGGTTAATTTTCTTGACTGCAAGAAATTGGTTTATTTTGGATATTTTCTTTGTAAATTTAGATTTTAAACGTGCTTCAAACTTTGTAATGTCCTTTTTTTTTCTGTGTTTAGACAATTGTTCTTCTGGAACATGCAAAGTTGCTTTTTGTGCTGTGTCAAATTCTAGGCAGCCATGTTATTTATTTTTTAGTTGAGTAGGTTCCTATTATCTTTTTAGCTGTTAGGTGTTTTCAGAAACTTGTTATTTGAAGTTACCTTCCTTTTGTTGCTATTTGCACTTCTGCAAGTTATACCTCTTATATATTTGTAGAAGATATTTCAGGGCTTTATGTTCAAGGGTCCCTGCATATACGGAAATATAAATATAAAGCATATATGATTTTGGCAGTGGCAATATTTTTGTTTTTTACACCCAGTGGAGATTTTGTTGTGTGTTGCTAATGTACTGCTAAAAGTCTTGTGTTTGGATTTGGTTTAAAGTGATAAATACTTTATTAGAAGCTTCCAGAAGACAAAAAAATCAGGGTAGTGTTCCTACATGAAGTCATACAGAAAATTCTAAGGATACTTATGTTAACTCTAAAAATGCTTCTTATTTTTGTTATCAGTATAGTCTAATGAACGCTTGGTTTTCATGCAGCCTGCAGACATTTATCTGATCGATGAACCCAGTGCAGTTCTTGATTCTGAGCAGCGCATTGTTGCTTCAAAAGTTGCATGCACAGAAAACCGCATTTGTGGTTGAGCATGATTTTGTAATGGCTACTTATCTGGCAGATAGGGTTATCGTAAATGAGGGGAAGCCATCAGTGGAGTGTACTGCAAATTCTCTGCAATCATTGTTGACTGGGATGAATCTTTTCTTATCTGTGAGTTTCACTGACTAACTCTTTTATATATTTTTGCTTAAACTTTATATGAGTGGATAAAGAACATGAGGAAGATGGTGCATAGAAAATTTGTTTTTGCCCTTTTACTGGAGCATGTAACTGGTTATTCTGTTTACTATCTCTCCTCGTCTCTATACATGCACAAGATTTAGTAATTACTGGCGTATTTTTTTGCACTTCATGCGGCATTCGCACATCACATTTAGGCGAGATCTAACAAATTACCGACCACGAACTAACAAATTGGACTCTACCAAGGACAGGGAACGAAAGCTGCTGGGACGTAGTACTACCCTAATGATTGAAATACGAATTGACAGGTTAAGTTTTCTTTTTGGCTTTGACTCTGACCTCATCCAATTCTACTTTCTCGTGCACCTTGGGATTAACTGGAGTTTCCAAGTTATTTGCTGTTGCTAGATCTTCAGAACTTACAGGGGTGACGGGAAGCTTAATGGGGGATCTCTTGCTGAATCATTCATGACGATGGGCTGGCTGATGGAGAGTCCTTTGACCTGCTGAAAGATGATGTTTAGTTTTTTGTTTGAAAGATGACATATTAAAGAGGATAAGAGGAAAGAGAATATTATCTTAGATCTTTGTCTTATATGAAATGTGTAGTTAATATAATTGATCTTTTTTATTTCTCGGGTGGTGATTTGATGAGCAAAATTTGGAGTTGAATGGTATGCAATTATAAGGCTGAATTTGATGAATAGCTTGTTTCTCGAGTAAATCATTTTACAATAGTTCTTGTAGGGTGTAATGCAAGTTGATTTACATACATTTGTAATTCTTTTTATCTTAAATTGATTCTTTGGTAATCAAAGCTAATCCACGAAGGTTGTCAATGAGACCGTAAATTGATGCATTCCTTTATTTCCTTTAGATCAATTATTTCCCTTATCTCCACTGCCTCTTTACATCTTCTTTGGAGCAACATGTTTTGTTGGGGATGCAATACAAACTCAGAACAGAATTTGGGAGAAAAATGACTTGTATTAACAGAGAAAATTCATATACAAGAATTATACAAAAACTCCCCTAAATTTTTTGGAGCTCAACAAGGTTCTCTAACACTCAGAACTCTCTTGGTTCTAATTCCTGAACTTTCTCTGGAGTTTCTCTGATGCTTAATCAAGACAGAATTTGTCCCATATTTATAGGAAAAATTTTGCATACAATTTCAAATCAATTTGGCCACTACCTTTGACTTTCAAAATGGGAGGTGCCTAACTAATTTGACTAACAATGCATTCACATGGGAGGGATTCTAGAAGGCTCATGCTGTCATGCATGAGCTCATCAATTCTCCCCCTCCATCCCATGTGAAAGGGGAGTAACAACAAAAGTAATTAGACAGCTTCTAGTCCAACTATGTCTCTGCATAGTTCTAGCTTGTCTCTGGTGACCACTTTTGTTAACATGTCGGCTGGATTCTCTTTAGTATGGATCTTCACTAGTTTCAAAAGTTGCTTGTCCATCATCTCGCGTATCCAATGATAGCGAATGTCGATATGCTTCGTTCGAGAATGGTACACTGAATTCTTGCTCAAATCCAGAGCACTTTGACTGTCACAGTATACTTTGTACTCCTTTTGCTCGATCCCAAGTTCTTGGAGAAACCGCTTTAACCACAACATTTCTTTTCCAGCTTCTGCTGCGGCAATGTATTTTGCCTCTGTCGTGGATAGCGCAACACACTTCTGTAGTCTTGACTGCCATGATACAGCTCCCCCTGCAAAAGTGTAAACAAAACCTGATGTAGATTTCCTACTGTCAGGATCTCCGACCATATCTGAATCTGTATAGCCTTCCAAGATTGGATCAGCTCCCCCGTAACACAAGCATATCTTCGAAGTACCTTTAAGGTATCTGAGAATCCACTTGACTGCCTCCCAATGTTCTTTCCCTGGATTGGAAAGAAATCTGCTCACGACTCCTACAGCATGAGCAATATCTGGCCTTGTACACACCATGACATACATCAAACTTCCTACAGCAGAAGAATAGGGTACCAACGCCATGTCCTCTATCTCTTTCTTGGATGAGGGACATGATCTCTTGCTCAGCTTGAAGTGGTTAGCCAGTGGTACACTAACTGGCTTAGCACCTTCTATGTTGAACCTTTGAATCACACGCTCAACATATTTCTCCTGAGACAGCCATAATTTCTTTTGTTTCCTGTCTCGATGAATGTGCATCCCCAAGATTTGCTGAGCTGGTCCCAAGTCCTTCATATCGAAGGTTTTTGAAAGTTCCTTCTTCAGTTGCTTTATTTTTGTTGCATCCTTCCCGACGATCAGCATGTCATCCACATATAACATGAGTACAACAAAGTCTCCACCTGAAAGTTTTTGGAAGTAGACACACTGGTCTGCAGCGGTTCTTTTGTACCCATGACTCTCCATGAAGGAGTCAAACTTCTTGTACCATTGCCTTGGTGCTTATTTGAGGCCATACAAGCTCTTTTTGAGCTTGCACACGAGGTGTTCTTTTTCTTGAACCTCGAACCCTTCTGGCTGCTCCATATAGATTTCTTCATGCAAGTCTCTATGAAGAAATGCTGTCTTCACATCCATCTGTTCAAGCTCCAAATCAAGACTTGCTGTCAATCCGAGGATGACACGGATTGAGGACATTTTTACTACCAGTGAAAAGATTTCATCAAAGTCAATTCCTTTCTGCTGAAGGAATTCTTTTACCACCAATCGGGCTTTGTGCTTCATCACCTTCCCTGTTCCATCTTTCTTGAGCTTGAATACCCACTTGTTCTTCAGTGCCTTCTTTCCATCTAGGAGCTCGACCAGTTCATAAGTTTTTTTCTTCTCTAGAGAATTCATCTCATCTCGCATTGCATGCAGCCATTGTTCTTTGTCTGGATGAGATAAAGCTTCATGAAAGCTTTCTGGCTCCTCCTCATCAGTAAGCAGTGTATACTCTGATTCCGGATATCTCCTCGACGGAATCCGACCTCGCTCAGATCGTCGTAGCTGAGGTTCTTCATTTCCAGGAGGTGCAGCAGCTTCTACAGGTGATTGTGGCTCCCCCGGCTCAGTAATCTCTTCATTTTCCTCCTCCTGATCTGCTTCTGGAATTTCTTCTGGTACCTCGTCATTTCTTGTAGCATTTGGTGTTGGGGTAGAATCTGCAACAATATCTGGGGCACTGCTAGTGGGATTTTTAGATATTGTTGTCTTTTCAACGTCTTCATATGTTTGGTCTTCGTGAAATACCACATCTCTACTCCGGATGACTTTCTTTTCTTTGGGATCCCATAATCTGTATCTGAATTCTTCATCTCCATAACCGATGAAGATACATGGAACAGTTCTTGCATCGAGCTTCTGTCTGAGCTCCTTGGATACATGTACGAAGGCTAAACAACCAAACACTTTTAAATGATTGTAGGAGGGCTTTTTATTTGACCATACATTTTCTGGAATCTCGAAGTTCAGTGGTGCCGATGGTGCTCTGTTGATTAAGTAACAGGCGGTGCGAATTGCCTCCCCCCAGAATGGCTTGGGTAACTTAGCCAATCTGAGCATGCTTCTGACTCGTTCCATGATGGTTCGATTCATCCTCTCGGCCACTCCATTGTGCTGTGGTGTGCGTGGGACTGTTCTTTCATGTCGAATGCCATATCTCCGACAGTAAGCATTGAACTCTCTGGAGGTATACTCGCCTCTGTTATCTGATCGAAGGCATTTTAATTTCTTACCCGTTTCACGTTCTACCATGGCGTGAAACTCCTTGAACTTCTCCAGAACTTCATCCTTCGTCCTCAGGAAATACACCCACACTTTCCGAGATGCATCATCAATAAAGGTCAAGAAATACCTTTTATCGCCTAGGGACTCGACTTCAAGAGGTCCGCATACATCACTGTGTACTAGCTCCAACAGCTTTGTTTTCTTCACTGATGAGGAGCTAAATGACACCCTTCGTTGTTTCCCGTACAAACAATAGTCGCAAGGATGAGACGCTGCATCCTTGGAAACAGTGATCAGTTTCTTTTTCTGAAGAGTTGATAAACCTTTCTCACCCATGTGACCGAGCCTTTTATGCCACAAATCCAAAGGTACCATGTGCTTTGCTACATGAAGGCTCTCTCCGTTTATCTTTACATGAGTCCTGTAAAGATTGTCACATAATTTACTTCGAGCAACCACCATGACCCCTTTTAACATCTTCCATGTACCATTGGTGAAGCAACTCTTATAGCCTTGCTGATCAAAGGCTTTTATCGAGAGCAAGTTGAGTCGAAGATCTGGCATATGACGAACGTCCTTCAAAGTTATTTTGCATCCGACGTTCGTTTGGAATTGAATATCACCAATGCCCATAATTTTGGCGGTGCTGTTGTTTCCCATCTTCACTATCCCAAAGTCTCCTGCTTTGTACGTGGTGAAGATCTCTCTGCAAGGAGTGATGTGGCAGGAAGCTGCTGTATCAATTACCCATTCTACTCCTTGGTCCGCTGTGTGGAAGCACGTCTCTTCTGCACAAATGGTCACATCTTCTACAACAGTGACTCGTGGCTCGTCGCTACTTTGTGCTTGTGAACTCTCCTGGTTCTGCTTCTGAAAACTGCGACAATTTTTCTTCATGTGACCCTCTTTGCCACAGTGATAGCATTTGTAGGTGGGTCTCCGCCCATCTATTGACCTGCCCCTTCTGTTTGTTGATCTTCCTCTGCTTTTGCTTCTACCTCTTCTCCAGTCTTCACCTCGAGACTATCTTCCTCGATTCTCCATGACGTAGGCTTCATCTTGACTGGCGCCTGCATCTTTCTTCTCGCCTCCTCGTTCATCAAGGCATCCTTAACCATTGATAAGGTAAGTTTACCTCCGGGTGCTGAATTACTGATGGAGACCACTAACGTCTCCCATGAATCTGGAAGGGAACTGAGAAGTAGAAGTGCTTGTTCTTCATCTCCAAGCTGTAACTCGACTGCTGTCAACTGATTCACCAAGTTCTGGAACTCACTTGTATGTTCTGCTACAGGAGTTCCGCTCCGCAACTTCAAGTTTACAAGCCGTCTCATCAGGATGGCTTTGTTCCGTGCTGACTTGGCTTGATACATACTCTCTAATTTTTTCCATAGAGTATATGCATCTGTTTCTTTGGCTACATGGTGGAAGACACTATGATCGATCCATTCTCTGATCTGACCGATGCATTTTCTGTTAATTTTCTTCCACTCTGCCTCTTTTTCTGTTTCAGGTCTCTGCCCTTCAAATTCTATAGGGTCATATAGATCCTTACAACTAAAGAGATCCTCCATCCTGGGCCTCCATAATATGTAGTTGGTAGCAGTCAATTTTATCATGGATCCGGATGATTCTTCCATTTTAGAATAATTAATTCACTAAAATAGAAATTGAATTTGAAAAATCTGAGCCCACCGTTACGTCCGGAACGGTCAAAAATGGTGGAATAGCCTCTTCCGGGGCTCAAAAATTCTTTTTATACAATAAATACTAAGCTTGGAAATTTTAAGGACTAAACTGAAATTTCTTAAGGGCTAAACTGAAATTTCAGAAACTAAAAGAGGCATAATGTTATTCACCAGAACTACAGGGGCCAAACTGATATTTTCTAAGGACTGAAATGTAAATTTTAAAAATTCAGGGGTCAAAATGTAATTATTCGAAAATACAGGGGCCAAAAAATAATTTCCTGAAGATTTGCTGACGTGGCAGATGGGGTCCACTGTGATGACGTGGCGACACGTGTCAGGTGACGTGGCTTTGCTGACGTGGCGAAAAGTGCGCTGATGTGGCGGGTGACGTGGCGTTGACGTGGGTTGTCTTCTTCCTTGAGACGCGCGTGAGGCGAGTGAAGCCCACTCGCGGTTCAGCAGATCGGTGCGTGCGGCGTCTCTGGTGGTCGGTTCGATCGCCGAAAAATTGCAGAATGATCAGCACGACGTCACGAACACACAGAACACTTCAAATTCGGAATTCGATGACTTTTCGAAAAATTGAAATTTTTCAAAAATAGGGGACGAATTTTCTCTGAATTTTTTCTCTCTGTTCTGACGTTCCAGGAGCTCAACGAAGCTCTGATACCACTTGTTGGGGATGCAATACAAACTCAGAACAGAATTTGGGAGAAAAATGACTTGTATTAACAGAGAAAATTAATGTACAAAAATTATACAAAAACTCCCCTAAATTTCCTGGAGCTCAACAAGGCTCTCTAACACTCAGAACTCTCTTGGTTCTAATTCCTGAACTCTCTCTGGAGTTTCTCTGATGCTTAATCAAGGCAGAATTCGTCCCATATTTATAGGGAAAATTCTGCATACAATTTCAAATCAATTTGGCCACTACCTTTGACTTTCAAAATGGGAGGTGCCTAACTAATTTGACTAACAATGCATTCACATGAGAGGGATTCTGGAAGGCTCATGTTGTCATGCATGAGCTCATCATGTTTGACAATGAAATGTACTATCCAACAACCCCAAAGGTTGGGGATGGTAGTGAGTAGTCATTGGCCCTATCATTAAGTTCAAGGTGTTCAAACCCCTTGGGTCACCTCTTCAGAATATACATTTTTTTTTGGATTACCTATTTGGAATATATATGTCTCATATTTTCGACTACCAAACTAAACCAAGAGGTCGGATGTAATATTTTCATATATCTACAAGCATACTTAAACACCAAAATTAGACTTTGGCATTTGCTTGGTGAATTCATAAGTTCTATGGAGCTTAGCAGATTGACCTAGCATGTTCCCTTAATTTTTGAAGATCGCACAAGAAATATATAAAAGTGAATAGCAGAAGAGCAGCAAATATGAAAAGTGTTTTACTGAAATTTTAAGAAAAATATATCTCCACGAATTTGCTTCCCAAGTCTTAGCAATCCAAGTTGAGTGCCAGCGGAGAATGCCAATAATACTGACCTCTTTATGTTCAAAATCAAGATAGCAAAACAGTTGAAGGACTATTATTTCAGCCTTGTTCTTAAAAAAAAAAATATAAAATTCAAGCGAAACATTAGTTTATCACGAGTTCAAAAGCATGCTTCACATCTGTGCAAGCATGAAATAAATATTATTTTATCATGAGTTCAAAAGCGTGCTTTACTTCTGTACAAGTATGAAATACCGACATGAGGAACTTGCTTGCTTTTGCATATCATTTTGTCAAATTTTCATGCCTTTAGCAAGGTCATCTAACCTTCTTATACAGTCGATCTTTGACCATCCTTTCGAGTCAATGTAACTTTTCGATCGAGAGTACAATGTATCTGATAGATAATCCAATTACTAGTTTGCATCCATAAGCCATTATTGCGATTTTCCAAACAAATTCAATTGCAGTTTTTGTTTTCTTCCTGCAAAAATGAAGGAGGTAGGGGAGATACAAAATCATTGTTGCATTTTGCTATCAACGGCTTTCCACACAATCCTTTGTTACCAATAAAAGCATTTTCTGTAATATCCTAAATTTTGTAGTGTACATTATATCATGTGTTATGGTTACATATGTATTAAGCTATATGTAATGAATTTGAATTGTAATGTAATAAATGAAAGAATGAGAGGCTTAATTAAAAGAGTAATGGGTTAAATGAAAATTTAGAAAAGAGGAGAGAAGGATTAAATAAAAATTTAGCCTAATATTTATCTATAAAATTGGGAAGAATTCTAGAATTTCTTCCATCTTGCTCTTAAGTTAACGGTTTCAGCTCTTCACACTCTCTCTAAGCTTTCCACACAAAAATTCATCAAGAACACAAGGAAGGGAAGGAGAAGGAAGAAAGGCAAGGGGTAAGAACTCATCTTTTTCCTTAGAATTCTTGACTTAGTGCGTGTGTTTGCAAGAATTCTTTTGGGTTGTGATGCGAGTATGTGAGTTGTTGTTTGTGCTGCTGGAAATTTGTGTGGAAACATGAATTTGAATGAGTTTTGAATGCATCTAAGTAAGTAGATGAAGATATAAGCTAGAAATGAGAGATTAGTTCAATCCCGGAATTTTTGTTTACACTGAGCAGTGCATGTTCCGAAAATTACCAAAAATCAGGGGGACGTTTTCTTATTCTGAAATTTTTGTGGAAGAAAATAGACATGTCCAGGAGTTTATAGAAATTAGAATCACTTAAAAATTCAAAGTGTGTGAATTATGGTGAATTTATGAACTTCTAGTCTGGAATCTCACATTTCCCCTGTCTTAGAACAGAGTAGGGGAAAACGAATTTAGTTGAAGGTCCAAATATTCATATAATTATCTGATTTTTGGTATGCAAGTCCTTTTATGTGTCAGATATGATACTGTAAATTTTCACTGATATTGAAGCTCTGTATGAATTGTTATAAATTTTTAAATTTGGCTTGTTAAAAATCGAATTTTTAGTTTCCAAAATAGGGCAGTTAGAAATAATTGGGTTTAAATGATTTAAACCCCTTGAAAAGCCATTATTTTTGGTATGGAGGTATATATATGTGTTATATACGAGCCTGTAAATTTTTATAGTTAATTGAGTAGGATTGTAATTCCTACAAATTTTTAAGTCTTTACTGTTCTGTGAAACGAATGCAATGGTAGAATCTTTGAGGTAAAGAATTTGAGTATTTTGAGTGGCCAAATGACCCCAATTGGCTCTAAAAATTTTAAGGAGACATGATGTATGAGTGTAAAAGATGTCTACCAATTATGTGAATTTTTGGAAATAGACAATTGTTATTATAAATTGTTTGTTAAGGTAAGTATGGAGATAGAGCCAAAAAAAGGGAAATGTTTTACAAGTGTATGGTGACCTAAAAAGAGATTTTTGTTTTATTTTTAGGTCAATCACAAGCATCGAAAAGCAATTGTACAAGGTAAGTAAGCTAACTATTCTGAGACCACAATAAATTGTATACTATATGTATGTAATTTTGTGGATTGTAACACTGTTAATTGCTAGCATCTGGATACTTGAATGTGAGATATTGTGACAGTTTTGGAAGCCTGATATCGAGCTTCTTTTATGTGACTGATTGTGAATGATGAAACGTGATTGGCATGCTAAGACCTAGGAAGTTTAGCTCTCATAGCTTGAGGGGAGGTCTGGACCATGTGTTTCTTTAGACGAGATTCGGTAGCATGGGCCCGGTATCATCCGGATTATTAGACTAGCCTCAAGCTATTTCAAGTGTAGGCATCTAAATGTATTCGTACTGTTCCATGGCTTGAGGGGTAGTTTGGATCATGTGTTTCTCTAGACGAGATTCGGTAGCATGGGCCCAGTATCACCCGAATTGTCAGACTAGCCTTGAGTGTTTCGTACTCCCATGGCTTGAGGGGAGGTCTGGACCATGTGTTTCTCTAGACGAGATTCGGTAGCATGGGCCTGGTATCACCCGGATTGTTAGACTAACCTCGAGCTATTTCAAGTGTAGGCGTCTAAATGTATTCGTACTGTTTTGTACTGTTCCATGACCTGAGGGCAGGTTTGGACCATGTGTTTCTCTAGACGAGATTCGATAGCATAGGCCTGGTATCACCCAGATTGTCAGACTAGCCTTGAGCGTTCCGTACTCCCATGGCTTGAGGGGAGGTATGGACCATGTGTTTCTCTAGACGAGATTCGGTAGTATGGGTCCGGTATCACCCGGATTGTCAAACTAGCATTGGGCTATTATTTGAGAACTGACTGTAAAATGAAAAGTCCTACCTTGATTAGAGAGCCTTTTCCCTTTGGTGACTGTAACTGATACTGTGAAAACTTCCTTATTATGTGATTGTGACTATACATGAAAAGGCGATGAGTAGAGAAATGTAAACTCACTTATGTGAGATTGAATCGACCTACAGAGGTCTAAACAGAAAATTGGTGCGGGACCGTAAATTTAACCGAAGTGAACTCGGGGCATTCCTTATTTAACAAGTTAGCTAATGCTTGTGTAGTTAGAAATGGATAGTTTCATACTGTGGACTGAATTTTATTTTTATTGTTATTTGCTGTATATTTACTTAGCTTACTTACTAAGTTTTACTCACTGAAGTTGTTATGTGCCTCAGGTGAGCAGTAGGTTGAGTTTTTGGATGGAGGACTTTTGGCATTACCGACAGAGTTTCCTTGGCAACCACAGACCGCTGCCTAGATTATCATAGCCATACTGTAAGAATTCTTTTGATTTTTAAATGTATCTATATACAGTGAAATGATGTGGTTGTGATTAGGAATTCTGTTTTGTGTGATACTCATATTAATTTTTGAAAGAAATAACAGAGTTCATATTTAAATGATTGTATAAATGCTATATGTTGTATGTGCATTATGGGTTGTGACATTTTCAAATCTAGCAAATTGACTAGCTTGTGGAATAGGTCCTGAAAGTCTGTTATAGAAGAGATTTAGCACCTTAAGGAATGTAAGACTTTTCATTTGCTCAGGAATCCTTCCATCAAGCTTGTTTGAAGATAGTTATAATGATTCAAGATTTATCATATCTCCAAATGATGATGGAATGTTTCCAGTCAAGCTATTCTGAGAAAGGTTGAGCACTTTGAGTAACCTAAACTTTCCAAGAATTTCACCGATACTTACTTCAAGACAATTATTAAATATGAATTCTGATTTCTGTCCATTCAATCCTAGTTGTTGAGAGTTATCTGATTTCTGTCAATTCATATTTAATAATCCTAGTAGGATTGAACTGGATTTGAGATGAGAACTTTTGTTTTTGCTATAGGCACCTTATAACTTATGTAGGATGTCCGTATTTCTCTCTCTAGAGATTTTAAGTTGCTAGAAGTTTGATTTGAGTATTAAGGGCCGGTTCACACTCTCAGTATCACTAATAACATTCTTAACCATGCATGATTCCAATATCTTTACTTACATTTTCTTATTTTATAGGTCGACGTGATATCCTATTTCCTAAGTCATATAACCTCGACGGTCTATCCCGGGCAGTCACCCTCCTTGGGTTAATTAGTCTAATTTTGTATATCAACAACTAAATATTTTAAAAATATTTACTGAGATATAATTTTATAAAAAATAAAAAATAATAGTCAAAAGAAGGTCCAATCCAGTTGCCTTGACGCGGCACAGCACAAGAAAACTTGTCCATTTCTTGGTGACTTCTTATAAATTTACGGTATGCGTTCTGGCCGACCTCTAAAAAATCCCGTCCACGAAGCAAAGTATTGTTTCATATTCCTTACAAATACCTAACCTAATCTCCTACACTTCATCTGCATTCAATTCCACCTATCTTTCTGTCTCTTCCATTTATTTATAAGTATTCAAGGCCTGCAATCCTCGTCATCTACTGATCATGCCTCACTACGATCAACAACATGCTCCTGGTAATTAAGTGATCTTTTACACTTTTATTCAACTTTTTTCTTACTTAATGGAATTAATCTTTTTAAGAGATAAAACAAAAAAGTTAAAAGTTTATATATGAGCCTTGTTAATAATTAAATAAGCTCATATCTATTGAGAGGGTATGTTTGATATCACGTGTTGAGTTCATTCTAATCCAGAAAAAAATTGATAAACAATTGTTTTATATGGTGGCCTGTTTTGTACGAAAACATTTTTCTAGAAAAATTAGAAAGCAACTCAATCCTATAATTTGTATAATTCATTTTTAGTTAGTGTATCATTTTTTGACGTGAAAGCTAGCTAGCATGCAAGCAGTTGTACTGTGTAATGATTCAATATTAATATATATAATTATTTGTTGGTTGCAGTGGTGTATCCTCCACCACCGCCGCCGCAGCAAGCAGTGGAGGGTTATGCATATGCTCATCAGGAGGGTCCATACGTCACTGGACCTCCACCAGTTGGTTATCCCACCAAGGATGATCCTGTGAATCCCAAACATAACTATCCAGTTGAAAATAGAAGCAAGGGTGATGACTTTTGGAAAGGATGGTTAGTGCATTATCTCCTCTTTTCAATCCAAAACGCACGGGTTGTGTTAGTTGCACGTTATCTCTACTCATTTGGATAATGAACAGAAAGTCTAATAGCTTAATAATGACGTAAAGCATTCAACCAATTACGAAAATCATAAAATAACCCAAGAGATCTTATTTTAATCCCTTATTTATAGCATTTTACTCCACAAAATTTTCAAAAAATTATTAGAAAATTTCCCATCACGTATCCTAGAACTATAACACGTCAATCTCCATTGCAAAGTGTTGAAAATTAATTTTTTTTTTTAAAAAACCGTTCAAAATTTTCAAAAAACACTAGGACAAGTCATAATTCCTAAAATCTTTGGGAGAGTTTGAATTGGAAGATTACTCGGGAATTTTCTCTTTCTTTTTAATAATTTCCCTTGTGGAAAATATTTAAAAATTGAGAGAATTTGGGATCTAGACAAGACAATTGCTGAAAATTTATTAGGTTTTAAAATTAGTTATTTATCTGGTCAGTACTATGGTACTTATGAAGTAGAAATTGTTGGGAGATTAATTATAGATACTTTCCTCCTGATCATTTAGATTTATATTTTTCCTTTTCACAAGATGCGAACATTAAAAAATATGACACTCGTAATAATTAACTAGATTGATATGGCAGCCAAGTGGAGACGATGAAAACTCAATTCTCAACTCCTGTACATGGTGCAAATCAAATAATAAAGAAAACTAATTAGAAGGATTTCAATTAATTTCTTAATATCAAATTGCTAGTTTTTAATTAATTATCACTTGTCTTGGATTATGACTTAATTGTGGTAAACGTATTCTTATTTTAATATAATTGTTTTGCAGCTTTGCGGCCTTGTGTTGCTGCTGTGTCTTGGACTTTTGTTGTTGCTGAGCAAAGAGAGAGATTCAGTCGTCTTTGTTATCGCTGCGAAATTATATTGCTCTTCTATTCTCGTACAAAAGAATCATTAATGTGTATTATTTATACTTTTTATTTGGTTTTTGTTGTCTTTTTGTTTTTATGTTTGCAAAAACAGACTCTTATATGTATGTTCTCCAACTTTTGTTATATTATAACCTTTATATTTCTTTTATAAGCGATGAAATCGGAACCTTATATTTTCATTATTAATGAAAAATGTTATTTTTATGAATTTTCATAATTAAAATATCAATAATTTATAAATATAATAAAGAATCTTCTCAACTTTTACATGTCAAGACATTATATATATAACTTATTTAGGATGTCGATTCACATTCAATCCTAGTTGTAGAGAGTCATCTGATTCTGTAAATTCATATTTAATAATCCTAAACGGATTGAATTGCACTTTAGATGAGAACTTTTCTTTTGGTTATAGACATATATATATATATATATATATATAGATTTAGGATGTCCATTTCTCTTTCTGGGGATTTTTAGTTGATAGAAGTTTGATTTGAGTTTTGAGGGGTTCACACTCTCAGTACCACTACTAACATTCTTGACCACCATGATTTCAACACCTTCACTTACGATTTCTTATTTTATTGATCGATGTGCTATCCCATTTTTTAAGTCACATATACTTTGACGATCTACCTTAGGTAGTCACGCTGCTTGGGTTTAGTGTAATTTTTTATATCAAAAAATAAAAATTGTAGAAATATTTACTGAGATATATTTTATAAAAAAATAAAAAAATGATAGTCAAAAGAAGGTTCAATCAAATTGCTTTGACGCGGCACAAGAAAACTTGTGCATTAATTTCTTGGTAACTTCTTATAAATTTCCACTACGCGTTGTGGCCGACCTCTAGAAAATCCCGTCCACGAAGCAAGCCTCATTTCATATTTCCTACGAATGCCTAGCGTACTCCCCTAGACTTGTTCTTTATCTGCGTTCAACTCCACCTCTTTCTCTGTGTCTTACATTTATTTAAGTATTCAAAGGCCAGCAATCGTCGTCATCTACTGATCATGGCTCACCACGATCAACACCAAGCTCCTGGTGATTAAGTGATCCTTTACACTTTTACTGTAACTTTTTTTCTTACTTATTGGAATTAATATTCTTTTTAACAGATAAAAAAGAGAAGTTGAAAGTTTATATATGAGCCTTGGTAATCATTAATTAAGCTCATATCTTTAAGATTTAGAGGGTATTTTTGATATTATGTTTTCAGTACTGTGTTAATTATTAATTCTTTCTAATCCAGAAGAAATTGATAAACAATTGTTTTATATGGTTGCCTGTTTTATACGAAAACATTTTCTAAAAAAATTAGAAAGCAACTTAATCATCCAAATCAATGATGACCGATGAGGGCTTTATTCTACATTTTTTGTGTAACATGTTGGCTTGTAACTTATAAGAGGAGGGACTATTCTCTTTTTCCAACGTATCCTTTTTAGAGTAAAGCTGTTTGTGCTTTAGTCCAAAAGACTACCTTGTGGGATAGTTCTTTTTTTTAAGTGAAAACTAGCATTCTGGCAAGCAGTAGTACTGTGTAATGATTCAATAGTGATATAATTATTGGCTGGTTTCAGTGGTGTATCCTCGACCACCAGCTCAATCGTATCCACCGCCGCAGCAAGCAGTGGAGGATTATGCATATGCTCAGGAGGGTCCATACGTTACTGCACCACCACCAGTTGGTTATCCCGCCGGGATGATCCTGTGAATCCCAAACATAACTGTCCAGTTGAAAATAGAAGCAAGGGTGATGACTTATTGAAAGGATGGTTAGTGCTATCTCCTCTTCACTATCCAAAACGGATTGTATTCCACGTTATCTCTACTCATTTGAACCCATGCATTGACTATTTGAATATTGAAGGGATAGTCTACACCACGTCTATTCTATCTTAATAGTTTGATAATGATGTAATGCATTTAGCCAATTACGAAAATTCTAAAATTACCCAAAAGATCTTATTTTTATCCCTTATTTACAACATTTTATCCCCTAAAATTTTGGAAAAAAATTAGAATCTATATAGAAAGTTGATGTGGCATCAATCATTTAATATCACATAACTTATCGTTATTACATTGATAATTCAAATTAATCTTTCTATTCACTTGATACCATATCAATTTTGTAGACCAACATCTTTTGTAAGTATAGCATTATTGTTAGAAATTTGCTCGTCATGTATCCTAAAACTATTAAATGTTGATGTCTATTACAAAGAATTGAAATTAATTTTCAAAAAGACACCCTTCAAAATTTTCAAAAAATACTAGGAAAAGTCATACCTAAAAACTTTGGGAGACTTTGAATTGGAAGATAATTTCGGACTTCTCTTTTTCTTTTTAACAATTCTCATCGTAGAAAATATTTAAAAATTCAGAGAATTTTGGAAGTAGAAAAAAATTTACTGAAAATTTATTAGGTTTTAAAATTACTTATTTATCTGTTCATTGGTATGGTATTTACAAAGTGGAAACTGTTGGCAGATAATATGGATCCTCTACTCCTGGCTTAGATTTGGATTTTTCCTTTTCAGATGATGCGAGCCTTAAAAAATATGACACTCTTAATAATTGACTAGATTGATGTGGCAGCCAAGTGGAGATGATGAAAACCCAATCCTTAATTCCTGTACATGGTGAAAAATGATAAAGAAAACTAATTAAAAAGATTTTAAGTAATTTCATAATATCAAATTGCTAGCTTTTAATTATTTATCATTCCCCTTGGATTTGACTTAATTGGGGTAAATGTATACTTATTTTCATATAATTGTTTTGCAGTTTTGCTGCCTTGTGTTGCTGCTGTGTCTTGGACTGTTGCTTTTGCTGAGCAAAGAGAGAGATTTACTTGTCTTCGTTGTCGCTGGGAAATTATATTACTGCTAGTTCTTCTGATTCTCGTGCAAAAGAATCATTAATGTGCATAATTCCTAATTTATACGGTTTATTTGGCTTTTGTTAGAGGTGGGAATACGGGTTGACGGGTCGTGTTTGGGTCGTGTCAAATTATGAGACGATAAGAATTAACCCAACCCGAACACGCCCCATTTATTATTCGTGTCAAAAACATCCAACCCGAACACGACGCGATTATTAAACGGGTAACACGATTCGACACGCTAACACGAATAATAAACAGGTCATTTTCGGGTTTGACACGAATACAACCCGTTTAACACTATTATGACACGTTTAAATATTTTGACACGATTATGACATGTTTAAATGTTTTGACATGTTTAAATGTTTTGACACGATTATGACACGTTTAAATGTTTTGATACGTTTAACTGCTTGATACGATTTTGACACGTTTAAATATTTTGACATATGACACGTTTAAATGTTTTGACACGTTTGTGACACATTAACAGACATGATTATGACACGTTTAAATAATTAACACTATTATGATACGAATATACATTTCAATTTTCAACCTTTTTTTTTAAATAACAATAATCAAATATTTAAAATCTATCCACAACACAATAAAGAGTCTATTAAATACTAATTCACATATAAACTTCAATTTATAATACAATAAAGAGTCCATTAAATATCAAAGTCTTATATAAATTTCAATATATAACATAATAAATAGTCTACTAAATTCCAAGTCTTAAACAAACTTTAATCCACAAAACATAATATAAATACATAACATACCAACTCCCATACAAACTTTAATCCACAACACAATAGATAGTCTACTAAATACCAAGTCCCAAACAAACTTCAGTCCATAACATGATAAATAGTCTACTAAATGTCAAGTTCCATGCAAACTTTAAATATATGTAAAAGTAGAAAAAAATCCATTTCATCTCCTTAACTCTTAAGCAACTTGTAAAAAAAATATATGTAAAAGATTACAGTTATTGCAAGATAATATCAAAATTAAAATCATAATAACTTATACAATTAATTTTATACCTACACAATTAAGACATTCATCACATTGTAGAACTACCAGCCGATTCTCCAGTTTGTTGGTTGATACTCAAGTTCATTATATTCTGAGTCAACTCATCTATCTTTAGACTTTCATTTTCTATAAAATCCAATTATTTAAAAAATGATCAACTTAAATATTTATACGGCTAGCTTTGGTATTTAATATGAAATTTGATTTAGGTTTTTGTTCTCTACTTTTTTTACTTTTCTTTAGTAGTTTAAAATTCAAATTAATTCTCTACTTTTTTTTTTACCTTTCTTTAGTAGTTTAAAATTCAAATTAATTTTTGACTTGTGTTTGTAATTTTACCAATTCAAAATTTAATCATGTCAAACTGTCAATTCGTATCTTTATGATATTATGTTTTATTCGAGTTATACGGGTCATTAAATGAGTTCGTGTCATTATACGGGTTCGTGTCACTAAACGGGTTCGTGTCATTATACGTGTTCGTGTCATTAAACGGATTTATGTCACTAAACGGATTCGTGTCACTAAACGGGTTCGTGTCATTAAACGGGTTCGTGTCATTATGCGGGTTCGTGTCATTAAACGGGTTCGTGTTATTAAACGGGTTCGTGTCACCCGTGGGTTCAGACCCTCAACCCAAACACGACCCAATTATTAAATGGGTTGAAAATCTCAACCCAAACACGACCCAAACACGATTAAGGCAAACCCAAACCCGCTAATTTATGTGTCGTATCGTGTCGGGTTCACCGATCGTGTCAAAAATTCTCACCCCTAGCTTTTGTTTGTCTTTTTTGTTTTAAATAATCCACACGAATTAAATACTTAAGCTAAAGGTTATGAAAAGCATAAAGTAGGACAGATGATAAGATTGAAAATATTAGTTTTTAAATTCTTAACTTTATAATGGATTATAATAAATATAATCTTATATTTATAAAATCTATATATAATATTTATATATAAAATTAATATAATATCACTTATTTAATAATCTATAATTTATTAATATTTATTATATTTATTATTTTATTCATTGGATATCATATTAATTTTATAAAAAATTATATATATAAATTTTATGAATATAACATTATTGTTATCATAATAATAATAAAATTTAGGTATATTTTGTCTTTATACATTTTCATTTAGTATAATAAGGAGTTGTTTCAGTTGTATTAATAAAGCTCAAATCATTGGGGCCAATTGTGATACACAAGCGCGCTTACAGTGACACAATTGGAAATTGCCTGAAATGTTGCCACCGCAGGACCCAACACTTAATAGCTTATAAAGACGCGGAGACAAAAGAGTCCACATTTCAAGCAATTTCCAATAATTACATTTAATAGCCTACAACGACGCTCGTAATAATTAGTTTCTTTAATTAATAATTTTATCTTCACAATTTTTGATTTAGTGGTTTGAAAGGATGATTAATTCTAATATCAAGAGTGATTATTTTGTAATTTTGTAATTTTATTTTTAATTATATTTAAGAATATAGTTGATTTTAAATTATTTTAAATTTTGAAAAGAATATATAGTGAATATTGAATATAAAATGCATTGGATATTAGGTAGTACAGAAGATATAATTTGAATAAAAAAAACACAAGATTTAGATGGTGTTTGTTTCAATAATTTAACACTTTTTAGATCTAAACACTTAATATAACTTAATTTAAAACAGTTAATAAGATGTTTGTTTGCACTTTTAAATATCACTTAAAAAAAATAGTAAGTGAATATTTAACTTCAATATGACTTTTTTACCCTTGTAATAGAAAACATAAAATAATTATATTATATTTGTTACAATTATTTAAAAATTTGATCGTTAATAAAATTAAACAAAATTATCAATAGTTATACATTTAATATTTATTAATTATATTTTTAAATTATTAAATTTAGTATAAATTTCTAATTAATTTAATTTTATTTAAATTTATTCTTTTTCAATCATTAATCAAACTTTTTCTTAAATTAGTTATTTTAACTAAAATTATCTCTTCTTATTTGTTTGTTTTTTTATCAATTTTAAATGATTTTTGTCTCTAATTAAAATTAAAAAAATATTTTCCTCTCTCTCTCTCTGGTTCAGCTTTCCTTGGCGAGAGTGGGCATCTAAGAAGTTGATCGCGAGAGTGGGGTTGGGAGCAGCAAAAGTTGCTGATATAATTTTGATTATGGAAGGGTAATTTAGTTATTTCTCAATTTTCAGACATTAGGAGCAAAAAAAAGTGATAAAATTTCACTTCTTGTATTCAGATAATTTCATCTGAAAATAAGTGATTAAATTATAAAAAAAAAACCTAAATCATATGAGCCTCTTAAATCTGAATAGATTAAGATATAAGTGGGTAAAACAAACAACCCCAACAGAGTAATGTTAACATGAAAAAAAATACCAAAACGTAAACCTAGACATATCTAATCAAGCATTTTCTTCAATAATAATGCAAGAAAATGAACGAAATTTGAGTGGTCCAATAAGTTTCATATCTTACGTTAAGTTTACAATGTAATTGCTTTAAATTTAAAAATTTGACTTTTGTATGCGATTATTTTTTTGTCGTATTTATTACTTGCACATAATAATTAATTATGGTTGTCATATTCAAAGTTCTCAATCATCCTTCTAGTAGTTTATAGAAGAGATCAATGTCACAAAATTATTAATGGAGTAATTTTGCTCAAAGTTTCGATATCATCTAGTATTTTCTTATGGTTTTGATACCACAATTATGAAGTGATTGTTTTATAATATATTAACATACATAAGATAATTAATCATTTAAAATATACAAATGTATTAATAAATTTCTTATATATTAGTTCTTATATTTAAAACTTTTTGTGAATACTTAAAACTTCTTGTGAGATAATACAAATATGGTAATTGGCTAATAAATAAGCCAACCACATTTAGTGTGAAGAATGGCTCAACTTATGTAGTGTAGTCATCTGGGTTGCGTGGGAATGCAAGTATGTAGCATTAGAATTTGCAGCCAGAGACCTCACGCTGGCGCACAAGGAGGGTAGCACCGGAGCGCAAGATTCTATGAGGCACGCAAGGTACTCTGCTTGAGTGCGCAATATCAGGTCTGGAAGTGTGTGAAGATAGAAACCTTGAACACTCGAGTGCACAATATCGGGTCTAGAAGTGTGCAACAACAAAAACCTTGCATGCGTAGGCACACACCTTAAGAAACTCTTTTGTTTTATTTTTTACACTAGGCAATTAGTCATTGGCTCTCACAAATTATATATTAGGGGTATAAAAGCACGTGTTATTCCATTGTATCAGATATAGAAGAGAGATAGATTAGAGAGAAGGGTTTAGAGTAATTGGGGGTTTCTTGGGTTGAAAGTTAACCTAATTTCTACTAGTCTGTCTTGTAAATCTTTTGTACTCTCTTGTTTTTCAGCATAGTGGATTGCTTATCATTAGTAACTGGATATAGGATCACTTTCATGGTCTGAACTAGTATAAATCTTTGTGTTTTTTTTTCTTTTCTTTGCTTGAAACTCTTAGATTAATTCCGTTTTAAGTTACTTGTGAGTGTGTATGCCTCTCATCTTCACAACAAATTGGTATCAAAGCTTGGTTATGACTGATTTGAAGTTTTTTAGTGGTTAAGTTTTTTGTACGATAGGTGTTTAATAAAAGTCCTAGATCGTATTTATGCTGTACGAAAGGTGTTAGACGAAATTCCTTTGATGACTACATCAACTGCCAAGCATGAGATTGAGATGTTTGATGGTAGCAACGACTTTGCTATTTGGAGAATGAAGATGTTAGCTTTGGTTGGCAACTTAGGATTGGATGAAGCTCTTGGAGGTGAAAGCAAGATGCCGAATAGCTCCAGTGTTGAAAAGACGAAAGACATCATGAAGGAGGCTTACAACGCGCTTATTCTCTGTTTGAGTGATAAGGTGTTGAGGCAAGTTTCTAGGACAAAAACTGTGGCTGAGGTATGGTTAAAGCTTGAAAGCCTTTTATATGACTAAGAATTTGTATAGTAGGTTGTATTTGAAATCTAAATTCTTTACATTCAAAATGACTGAGGATAAGAACTTGCAAGGCCACATTGATGAATTTAACAAGCTATGCTTAGATTTAGAAAACATACAAATTGAATATGATAATGAAGATAAGGCATTGATGTTGATGCATTCTCTTCAAAAGTTATATGAGAATTTTGTAGATATTTTGAAGCATGGTAGGAATGTTAGCCCTAAGGCTACATGATAATTTTGATGATAACAATACATATTGATTCATTGAGGTATTACTAATATGTGTACTTATGTGAAAGAACAAGATCATTGAAATAATTGGAAAATCAAGAAGAGGCTTATTAAAATAAAATATTGAAGCTAAGGAGAAAACTACATGTTAAAGACACCTAAGTTTAAGAACAAGGACTGATACAAGGAAGAAAAATCAAGTCATATGAGCACCGAATCATCTTTTGTCCATATCTTGAGCTATAGACATCCAAATGACTTGATTATTATGACATTGGAAAGATAATTTAATGAAGCACATTTCATATGTTTTGAAGAAATTCAAATTCCAAATGGAAGGCTGAAATAATTGAGGTGCAAGTCGGTGGACTGACACAAGGAAGAAAAATCAACTTATATGAGCACTGAATAGTCTTTTAGCCATATCTTGAGATAGAGATATCCAAATGATTTGATTCTTATGGAATTGGAAAGATGACTTAATGAAGCACATTTCATATTTTTTGAAGAAATTCTAATTTCAAATGGAAGGCCGACATAATTGACATGCAAATCGATGGACTGACACAAGGAAGAAAAATCAACTCACATGAGCACCAAATAATCTTTTGTCCATATCTTGAGCTAAAGATATCCAAATGACTTGATTCTTATGGAATTAGAAAGATTATTTAATGAAGCACATTTCATATATTTTGAAGAAATTCAAATTTCAAGTGGAAGGCTGACATAATTGACATGCAAGTCAATAGATTGACACAAGGAAGAAAAATCAACTCATAATAGCACCAAATGGTTTTTTGTCCATATCTTGAGTTAGAGATATCTAAATGACTTGATTCTTACGGTATTAGAAATATGATTTAATGATTCACATTTCTTATTTTTTGAAGAAATTCAAATTCCAAATGAAAGGCTGACATAATTGACATGCAAGTCGATGGACTAACACAAGAAAGAAAAATTAAGTTACATGAGCACCGAATGGTCTTTTATCCATATCTTGAGCTAGAGATATCCAAATGATTTGATTCTCATGGCATTGGAAAGATGATTTAATGAAACACTTTTCATGTATTGAAGAATTTCAAATTTCAAATGGAAGGCTGACAACATTGATGTACAAGTCGGTAGACTAACACAAGGAAGAAAAATCAATTCACATGAGCACTGAATGGTTTTTTATCCATATCTTGAGATAGAGATATCCAAATGACTGGATTCTTGATGCGTTGGAAATCTTATTCAATTATACAGATCTTTTATGTTTTGCAAATTTTTGAATTTCAAACGAAACATTGACAAAAATGGTAGACAAAATTACGGTTTTTATGGTAGGTAGAAAATTTGGAGTTGGTGTCTTCACGATTAAGTTCATCTCATTTGCCTATAAAAGGAGCCATTGTCCCATGCATTCAACAAGAAAAGAATCCATCAAGCCACAAATAAGAGAAATATCAAGTTTAGAGAGCTTTTATATTCTTTATCTACTATTTAATGAGAGTTGTATTTTATTATAAATAATTATCTTTGTTCTTGTATTGTGGTGAGAGTGAGATCTTCTTGTAAAGGATAAAAGTTATCCTTGAGAGAACTCTTGGTGTGGTGTTATCAAGGGTTGAAGAAAAAAGCCTTGGTGAGGTTATTCATCAAGAAGAACTCTTGGTGTGGTGTTATCAAGGGTCAAAGGAAAAATCCTTAGTGAGGTTGTTCATCAAGAAGAACTCTTGGTGTGGTGTTATCAAGAGTTGAAGGAAAAAGCCTTAGTGAGATTGTTCATCAAGAAGAACTCTTGGTGTGGTGTTATCAAGGATTGAAGGAAAAAGTCTTGGTGAGGTTGTTCATCAAGCAAGTTGTAAAGAATTCTACAACTTAGTGGAAGGCCTAACTTGTGGAGCTAGGAGCCTGTGGACGTAGGCAAGGTTTACCGAACCACGTAAATTGAGTTTACACTCTCTCCACCCCTATCCTCTTTATATTTACTTGCACTTGAAATTATTTATTATTGTTATTCTCTTGATTGCATCTTAGATAACTTCATCTTCTTTACCTTTATTCTCAAAAAAAGAGTGAACTAATTTTGATCTTTTAAGAAAAGTTTTACAAATCTGTTTTTAAAAATAAAAAATCAATTCACCCCCCTTCTTGGGTTGCCATACCTGGGTCAACAAGGGAAATATTGTCGCTCGATGATGTTGTTGGTGTGTTGATTTCAAAAGACCTCTAAAGGAAAAATGAGTTGGGTGAATACTTAGGTAAATGGCTACATGTTAGAGGTAGGAATAATAAGAGAGATTATAAGAGAAAGTCATACTCAAGGTCTAAGTCGAAGGGAAAGAAAGCTATAAAATGCTTCCATTGTCTTGAGGAAGGGCATATTAAGGCTTTGTCGTAAGAGAAAAAAGGGCAAGAAGGTCAGGAGTAAGAAAATGGTGATATTACTCTTATGGAGGATGGAAATGAGAGTTCTAATGTGTTGGTTGTGACAACTAAAAACTTGGATTGTGTTCTAGACTCCGGTTGTTCATTTCACATGATACATAATAGAATCTAGTTTAAATCTGATGAGAAGATTGACGGTGGAAAAGTTTTGTTGGGTGATACAAAGCTTGTAGTGTGGTGGGGCATAAGAACAATTCAGATTAAGACTCATGATGGTATGGAAAGAGTCTTATCAGCTGTGAAGCACATTATTGAGTTAAAGAGGAATTTGATTTCATTTGGTACGCTTGATTCCAATGGCTATTGTTATAAAGAGGAGAATGACACCTTAAAAGTTATAAAAGGATCCTTAGTTGTGATGAAAGGTGTGAGGGAAAATGGCCTATATATTTTCTAAGGTAGCATTATAATTGGAGAAGCAAGTTAGATTTCAGCTATAGATGATAAAGCCTACTTATGGCATAAGAGGCTTGGCCATATGAGTGAAAGAGGGCTTTATGAGTTGCAAAAGCAAGGGTTGTTATGTGGAGACAAGTTTAAAAAATTAGAGTTTTGTGAGCATTGCGTACTTGGTAAGGCTACAAGGGTAAAATTCACTTTCTTATCTTATACTACTAGAGAGACTTTCAGTTATGTTTATTCCGATCTATGGGGTTCATCTAAGCATGCAATTTTAGGTGGAACAAGGTACTTTGTGTCCATTATAGATGATTGTTCAAGGATGGTGTAGGTATAAATATTAAAGACGAAGGATCAGACATTCTAAAGGTTCAAAGATTGGGAAAGGTTTAGAAGCTTAAAACCGATAATGGTCTAGAATTCGTGAATAAAGAGTTCAAGCGTCATTGTAACAATAAAGGAGTGGTGAGGCACAAGATGGTCTTTGAGACACCTCCACAAAATGGCTTGGCTGAAAAGATGAACATAACACTTCTTGAAAGGGTTAGATGTATGTTGTTGAGTGCTAGTATGACCAAGAATTTTAAGGGGAGCAGTTAACACAGTATCACACTTGATCAATAGATGTCTATCATCAGCTATTGATTTCAAGACATCGGAAGAAGTGTGGACCGGATCACCTTCAAGCTATAATTATTTGAGAATGTTTGGTTATGTGGCTTATGCATACTTCAAATAAGGGAAGGTGGAGCTAAGGGCAAGGAAGTGCATGTTTTTTGGTCTAGATGGTGTGAAAGGTACAAATTATGGTGGTAAGAGTCAAATGTTTCAAAGTATTTCACCTATAGAGATGTCATTTTTAGAGAGTTGGAGTTCTACTTTGGAGACTATTCAAAATCTCAGTCCAAACTTAATGAAGATGCTACAGATGCATATGGAGTTAAGACTGAGGTGGAGCTCTATGACACTGGAGATTCTTAGAATGAAGAGATAGGTGAAGCAGATGAACATGATCACTCTGATGAAGTCCTTGATGAGTTTGAAGACTTGAACAATTATCAACTAGCAATGGACCGTGCTAGGCAACCTAAAGTCGAACCTGTGAGATATGGCTATGCTGATCTTATAGCTTTTGCGTTATTTGTGTTTGAGGAGATTGATGGTAGTGAACTTGGAAGCTATAAGGAAGCAATGTTTAGTAAAGATAGAAGTCTTTGGCAGCAAGCAATGAAGGAGGAAATGGATTCTTTGAATAAGAATCTTCCTCGGATGTTGATTAACAACTACGCTTGGGCATTTGGCCCGTTGGGTCCGAGGCCCCGATCAGACCCGGACCAACGGACCCGCCTCAGGACATCAACGGGGCTGCATAAGTCCTACCTCGTCCGGGGTAGGTTCGGGGCCGGGTCTTGAATCTAGACCTGCCCCGCCCCTCACAGTAAAGGGTGAAAATATAAAAATTTAAAATATAGGGACTTAGAGTTAATTAAAGGGGGTAATTTTGTTAAGTTTTATATGTGAGTCTCCAGGATATGTGACAACCTTTATATGTGGATATATGAATGGACTTAAAATAAATATTACAGGGGAACGAGGTTGCAAAAATATAAATATTACCGGGGTGTGATGTAAAAATATAAATATTGTGAGGCGGGGTGAGTTTGGATCCGCAAAAGGGCAACGGGACGGGGTGGGGCGGGGTGAGGCGAAAAAAATTGGATGGGGCGGGACTGGATACTTGCTGCCCCGTACCCGCCCCACCCCGGTTTCAAGCCTATTAACGACACTACTACGCAAAAGGTAGTAGGTTGTAAATGGGTGTTTAAACAAAAAGAAAATGCTTGTGGGGATGGTAAGCATAGGTACAAGGCTAGGTTAGTCGCAAAGGAATTCACTCAAAAGAAGGACATTGATTTCCATGAGTTCTCTCTCTTATTATGAAACACACTTCTATTAGAGTTCTACTTGCTCTAGTAACTCAATTTAACATAGAGTTAGAATAGATGGATGTCAAAATCGGATTCCTTCATGGTAATTTGGAGGAGAGGATTGTGATGACACAACCTGAAGGTTTTGTGAAAGTAGAAAGTGAAGATAAACTGTGTTTGTTGAAGAAATCTTTGTATGGCCTCAAGCAGTCACTATGGCAATGGTATTTGAAGTTTGATGAATTTATGATCAAACATGGGTATGCCAGGAGCAAATATGAGAGTTTTGTTTTTGTCAAGTGGATTAACAATAGAGTTAGGATTTTGTTATTATTATATTTTTGATGACATATTGATTGCATCAACAAACATAGAGGAAATTAGAAAATTGAAAACTCAGCCAAGTAATAAATTTCATATTAAAGATTTGGATTGTGTTAAGAAGATTTTAGGGATAAAATCAGGAAATAGAGATAGAGGCTTGTTATTTCTATCTCAAGGTGATTACATACTCAAGATACTTGAGAAGTTTAACGTGACTGATGCAAAAAAGGTTCAAACTCCTTTGGTGGCTCATTTTAAATTTTCATCGTCAAGTCTTCTACTGCAGATGTAGAGAAAGAGAAGATGGATAAAATCCCTTATGCTAGTGTTGTTGGAAGTTTGATGTATTCCACGGTCTGTATAAGACCTGACTTAGCATATACAGCTAGTTTGGTGAGTTGTTTCATGGCAAATTCGGGTAGAAATCATTGAGAGGTTGTGAAGTGGATATTTAAGTACCTCAAAGGTACTTCGAGCTATGGTTTAGCGTACAAGAGAAGCAAAAACATTGATGAGAAGTTGGTAGGTTATGTAGATGCAAATTTTGTAGGTGATCTTGATAAAAAAAGGTCGTTAATCGGTTATGTGTTCACGTTATTTGATCGCACTATCAATTGGAAGGCCGATTTGAAATCAGTTGTAGCTCTTTCAACAATTGAGACTGAATATATCGCTGATATGGAGGCTATCAAAGAAGCGTTGTGGCTGCAAGGGCTTGTAGGTGAATTTAATTGGTGATGAATTTGGTGTGATACAAGACCAAGTGAAGGTGTTTTATGACAACCAAAGCTCCATACATTTGACCAAAAATCAAATATATCATGAAAGAACAAAAAATATAGACATCGAGTTACATTTAATCAGAGATGTTATTGCTGAGGGGAAGGTTTTAATAGTTAAGATACATACTGAAAGAACTCTAGTTGATATGATAACTAAGCCCGTTACAAGTATCAAATTCAACACTTGTTTGGATTTGATACAAGTAATGGATGGACCATTTTAGCTTAAAGATGGAAGCGGTGAGTAATTTGCTATGGTGGTTTACAATATGGAACATAAGTTTGATCCAAAGTGGAGATTTGTAAAGAATGACTCAACTTGTGTAGTGCGGTCATCAGGGTTGTGGAGGAGCGCAAGCGGAGTTACACGAGAGCACAAGTATATAGCATCAGACATTGCAAGCAGAGACCTTGCGTTGGCGTGCACGTTGGCGTGCAAGGTGAGTTACGCTAGAGCACAAGATTCTGCCTAGGCGCGCAAGGTACTTTGCGTGGGTGTGCAATATCGGGTCTAGAAGTGTGCAAGACAGAAGCATTGTGTTGGGGCACAAGGCATATTGCGTAGATGCAAAACTTAAGAGAATCTGTTTTATATTTTACATTTGGCAATTTGTCATTGGCTCCCACAAATTATATCTTGCGGGTATAAAAGCACGTTTTATTCCATTGTATCAGATATAGAAGAGAGATAGATTAAAGAGAAGGTTTAGAGAAATTGGGGGTTTTTTAGGTTGAAAGTTAACCTAAGTTCTACTAGTTTGCCTTGTAAATCTCTTGTACTCTCTTGTTGTTCACCATAATGGATTGCCCATCACCAACAACTAGGTGTAGGAGCACTTTTGTGGTCCGAACCAGTATAAATCCTTGTGTTCTTGTTGTTTTCTTTTATTTCTTTGCTTAGATGTGTGCTTAAAATTCCTAGATTAATTCCACTTTAAGTTACTTGTGAGTGTATGTGCCTTTCATCTTCACAACACGTATATATATGTGTTAACTACCGTGGCCAAGATAATTTCAGTTGTGAATATTGCAAATAGTCTATTACGAAATTTGATGAATGATCAATGGATCAATGATAGTTTGATTATATATATAGTAATGTAGGGCGATGCAACTAATCCTACCAAAAGCCATAGTTGATAGTAGAGGCGCAATCCTCTCCCTATATCCTATCAAGACCACGCCCGGGAATCTACCTCAGACACTATCCGTTTGGGCCTTACTTCGAGAATCCCTTACGACATAAGCCCACCCTCAAGCCCAAGCGATGCTCCTGCATCATTCTCTCCCACCAGAGAGAACACCCACACCTAAGGGACTCGAACTTAAGACCTCAAGCTCTGATACCAATTTGATACCAGATCTTCAAGATATGACTTTGATACAAATTTGATGCCGGATCTTCAAGATATGGCTCTGATACCAAACTGATGCCGGATCTTTAAGATATGGCTCTGATACCAAACTGATGCCGGGCTACTGAATTGTAACAAATCAAGATTGGATCTTCAAGTTAATAAACAACTCAACCAATGACTGGAACAAACAAAATGGAACCCAACAAACACTCTTTCAAGGGATAACAATCTCACTACCAAAGTAAACACCAACGGAATACAGAGAATTCACCACCTAAGGATGTAGAATGATGCAGGAGCATCGCTTGGACTTGAGGGTGGGCCTATGCCATAAGGGATTCTCGAAGTAAGGCCCAAACGGATAGTGTCTGGGGTGGATTCTCGGGCCTGGTCCTGGTAGGATATGGGGAAAGGATTGCGCCTCTACCATTAGCTATGGTTTTTGGTAGGATTGGTTACGTCGCCCTACATCAGATTGGTATCAAACCTTTTGGTTCAATGGCTGGTCGTACTTGCAAGGCTGCTTCTACTAGCCAACCGCCTCCTCCTCAAAGAGACGAACGAGATTTGATCATTGAAGATCTTAGGTGGCAGCTGCAACAACTCTAGCAACGTTTGATCATTGAAGATCTTAGGTGACAGCTCCAACAACTCCAGTAACATTTAGTAATTTTGGAAAATAAAGAATGCTTAGATGGAACGTATGGAGAAGTGGAAGATCAAAGTCCTTTGGGCAACTATGATGATAATGATGTTGCTAACAATGATGAATCGGTGGAGAATGATGAAACAGAGCATGACTTCTTTGAGAATCATGGAAAACTACCAATATTTGATGAAGAGGAAGTCACTTATGCAGATCAAGATGATTCTCTCTTTATTATTCAAAGGAGTTTGAGTATTGCCCAAGAACAAGAAGATGATTGGCTTCGTAAAAATATCTTCTATACTAGATGTACTTCTCATGGCAAGGTATGCAACGTTATTATTGATGGTGGCAGCTTTGAAAATATGGTGACTATAGAGATAATTGATAAACTTGGCCTTAAAATAGAGAAGCATCCTCAGCCTTACAAGATTTCAAGGCTTCAGAAGGATAACAAGATCAAGGTAAACAAAAGCTGCCTTGTTTCATTTTCTATTGGGAAAAAGTATAAAGATGAAATATGGTGTGATGTTGTTCCTATGGATGCTTGTCATTTACTTCTTGGTAGACCATGGCAGTGTAATAGGAAAGTAATGCATGATGGCTATAAGAATACTTATACATTCTTTAAAGATGGGGTCAAAGTTATTTTGGATCCTTCAAAGTTAGAATGTGTTCCTAAACCTACTAAAGGGGAGGGAAATGCTTTGCTTATCCAAACAGAATGTAGAAGAGAGTTGGAAAAGGGAAGTAAAGTTGAATGTCATGCTTCCAACATTGGTATTGGTGCTGTTATTAGCCAAGAAGGCAGACCGATTGCTTTCTTTAGTAAAAAATTGAATGCATCTTGTAAAAAGCACTCAACTTATGACAAAGAGTTGTATGCTATTTGTTGAGCTTTGAAGCATTGGAGTCAGTATCTCTTGCCAAAACCATTCATTCTATATTATGACCATGAAACTTTGAAGTTTATCAATAGCCAACAGAAGCTCAATGTTTGACATGCTAGATAGGTAGAGTTTCTTCAAGCTTTCAACTTTACTATCAAGCATAAATCTGGAGTTCAAAATGTGGTAGCTGATGCATTAAGCCGAAGACATTCTTTGCTGACCTCTATGCAAGTGAATGTTATTGGTTTTGTGGTGTTAAAGGAGCTTTACAAGGATGATCCAGATTTTGGCAAAATATGGAGTAATTATAATGAGTTTTCATCTAACCAATTTGTTTTGCATGATTGTTATCTACTCAAGGCATACCAATTGTGTATTTCTCAATGTTCCCTGAGAGAATTAATCATTAGTGAAGCACATGGCAGTGGCATTAGCGGTCATTTTGGGAGAGACAAAACTATTGCTATTGTGAAGGAAAACTTTTATTGGCCAAGGATGGAAAGGGATGTGATGAAGCACGTGAAGAGGTGTACAATTTGTCATGTGGCAAAAAGTCATGGGTAGAACACTGGTTTGTACACTCCATTACCTGTTTCTAATAATCCATGGGAAGATGTTAGATTGGATTTTATGATAGGATTGCCTAGAACACAGCGAAACAAAGATTCAATCATGGTGGTGGTTGACCAATTTTCTAAAATGGCTTATTTTGTCCCCTGTAACAAGACAAATGATGCGACTCATATGGCCGATTTGTACTTCAAGGAGATTGTGAAGTTGCATGGCATTCCCAAGGCCATAGTCTCAGATCGTGATCCAAAGTTCTTATCTCATTTTTGACATACACTTTGGAAAAAGCTAGGGACTACACTAAACTTTAGTTCATCTCATCATCCTCAAACAGATGGACAAACTGGGGTTATCAACAGAGGCTTGAGAAATCTTCAGAGGAGTTATGTAGGTAAGAATTTACGGCAATGGGATCTTATTTTACCTCAAATTGAGTTTGCTTCCAACAGATCATCAAGTCAAACCACTGGTCATAGTCCTTTTGAGGTTGTTTATGGCAAGAATCCAATAAGTCCTTTGGATTTAGCTCCTATTCCTTCCAAAACTCAATTTAGCAGTGATGCAGAGGGGAGAGCTAAGAACATCAAGAAGCTGCATGAACAAGTTCGGGAGAAGATTTTGAAGCAAAATGAGAAGTATAAAGTTGCAGCAAACAAACATCGAAAGTATGCTGAGTTCGAAGAAGGAGATCTAGCGTGGATACACCTTAAAAAGGAAAGGTTTGCTCCAGGCAAATATGCCAAGTTGAAGCCTAGAGCTGATGGACCATTCAAAGTTTTACAACGCATTGGAGAGAATGCTTACAAAGTTGAGCTACCTGAGTATTATGGTGTTTCCAACACATTCAATGTCTCTGACCTTAGTCCTTATCTTGGTGAAAACAACAACTAAGACTCGAGGTCGAGTCTTTCTCAACTAGGGGAGCTTGACACTGGAGTGTTGCAATCCATGGGTTTCATGATAGATCATAAAAGGGTGCAAATTGTTACAATGATTAAGAGTGCATATGAACTAGAATGAGGGGTAATTTCGTAAAAGAACTGGTACTGATGTGCAGAGAATTAATTGTCAAGATTTATGGCTATAAAAGATCTTGAAGTCAGCTTTCTAACACATTTTTTAATGTGTCATTTGGAGTTGTCTACACGAACTTATGACTATCTCTTCATAGCTGGTTTATAATTAATGTTGTATTAAGTCTACTCTAGAATTTGAATTTTCTAGCTTAGTTGGTTGTGCTTTTATTATCTAATGAGTTTATTTATGAGTCTTAGTCAATAATTTAATAGTCAATGTATTAGTTGAGCCGTAATTGTTTAAAACATTTAATTATTGTCTTTTACCTATGCTTGGAGAGTTATTCTAAGTTATTTAAGTTTTAAAGCTGTGTATTCAAGGGAGCTTGGTTTTGAGTTCGAATTTGAATGAAATTTCAGTGTTTATACTGATTTCTCTTTAACTCTGTATCTCTTGGTGGATTCCATAGAGTGGTGAGTTAGTCTGAACCCTGTATCATTGGTTTACATCCTTGGGTGGTGAATTCTCTGTATCCTATCGGTGTTTGCTTTGGTAGTGAGCTTGTTATCCCTTGAAAGAGTGTTTGTTGGGTTTCATTTTGTTTGTTCCAGCCATTGGTTGAACATGTTTATCAACTTGAAGATCCTATCTTGATTTGTTACAATTCAGCAGCCCGACATCAGTTTGGTATCAGAGTCATATCTTGAAGATTCGTTATCATATAGGAAGACATAACCAGTAGTATTGAAAATAAAGTTATTATACAATGCTTTCAAAATATGAAAAAGTGTCGTGGACAATTGTAGATTAATGGAAAACTTTTATTAAGTATTATGTTTGTTACTTAATAGAATTTTTTTTTTTTTAACTGAACTTAGATAAAATTACTGACTCTGTCCCTATAGTTCATTATGCCTCACGCACGAAGAATTGGGCAGACAGTATATTAAATAAACAGAACTCGCTAACATGTCAACATAGAAGATTGATTAATACAAAATGAATAAACAAATAAACATATTATTTAAGTTACACTCTCAATACCTAACATTTCACTTGGCTTTGTCCTCCAATTTATACGACCATTTTGTATGTTGTAATGGACAGTTTTTGGCACTACCACTATTTCCTTACAACACACGCCGTACCATGCGTTCGTGCTTGCTTCAATTGTTAGCCACCAATTCCTCCCTTTTATAATAGAATAAACCCACTTAATTCCCAATTCTATAATTTTGTATTCTTGTTCAACAACGTTACTGACTCATTTTCTTTTATATAGTATAAATGATTATGTTTGCATGCATTCTAAATTTATAATCTTTCGAATCTTATTTCATTAGTGCTTAAATAAAAAGTTTAAAGGTTATTTTAAATATAGGGTTAATTCTATAAACCTTTCTTGAAGTTTGTCAAAATCTTACATTATTATCTTTGGTTCTAAAAATCCCACATACATCTTCTCTCTGTTAAGAACGGTTAAAAATTTCGTTAATTTTTGTTTTCAAATTGTCCTTAATTGACTATTAAAAATATTAAAAAATTTTAAAATAAAAATAAATCATAAAACTTGTCAATATTCTTCCATCAATCACTACCCAAATAATCTTTTTTTTTAAAAAAAATTACTACCACAATAGATGATACATAAACTGAAAAAAAAAATTATTAAAAAATTTACATTAAAATCTTGAAATAATAAATAATTTGTCGCATTTGCGTGTAAAAAATTGTCTTACATAGTTTATCTGTTTCAAGATAATTTCTCTATTTTCTAATTTTAATTTTTTTGTTATTTTAAAATTTTGAATATTCAATTATGAGCAATTTGAGAAATTTATTTTTTTAATAGAATTTTAATAGTTGTTAACGGAGAGGGAAGATATGTGTGATCTTCAAAACTAGAAATGGTCATATGGGATACGGGATTTTGGGAAACCTCATGGGAGGTTTGTAGAATTGACCTTGAAATATATCCTAAGAGTACTCACCCACTTTCTCATTTTATAATTTTATTTCATTACTCAACAATATTATTGAGTCAATTTTTTTTTATAGTATAATCTATTGTGTTTATAGCATATGTAATATAAATTTAAAATCTTCCTATATTTTAACATTTTCCTAAGAACATATATATGTTAAAAATCTAGAAATGGTAAGTAATAACATTTTACCGCTTAAGAAAGTTAAAGTTATTAATTATCATGAAAACATTTCTTATAATGGTAAGATGACAAATATTACTAATTACCATTTTTAGGTTTTTAAAGTTAAATAAGTAGAGAATCATCGTCATTTAATAAAATTTGATGTTTTTTGGAAAAGATATTACCCTAATATTATATAACATAAACTTTTATCATTGACGATTTCAATATTTGGAAAAAAATCTCATTTAAAATTAATTTTAAAAAATTACATAATATCTTGGGTTCGTAATCTCAGGACTTGAAGCTAGGTTGTGAGAGATCATGAATTACGTGGGAAGGGCCCGAACCAAAGACCCACTTTATTATTATTATTATTATTATTATTATTATTATTCTTATGAAAAGGTGGTGCCGCTTTGGGTGTAATGGACCTTGGCTTCTCAAGTCTAAGTTATAATCTGTATCTAAATATTCATTTCCTAATATAACAATCAGATATCATGTTGAACCCTCCATATCCATCACATTTCACAATTAACTAGTAAGTGTGTAACTAATTATTGTCATACTTTATATTTTTATCTTTGACAATTCTTTCCCTTTTAATTCTCTTTTCTTCTAATTTTACTATATTAATTAATGATGATCTGAACTTTCCATATTTAACAAATGATATGGAAGTCTCAAGTGAATGTCAAATCATTTAGGATGAAATTTATTAACATAGAAGAGATTTTCATTTCCTGTTAAGTCTTTCAATAAGTAGTCAGCTGCAGGCTACGAAGCTTTTGTCACTTTTCATCTGCGAATTAGTAATCAATCCACCTCATCCACAGAATAAGAGGAAGGGAAGTGAAAATGAATGACTTAAACTTTTTGTGAGATTTTACATAGGCAGGTTGTATTAATGGTCTCCTGCCAATTTTATGAGTCAATTAATAAAAACGACCATTTCAATAGCAAATGATAATGGGGGTCAGCTATTTAGGATGGGTGCATGTTTCACATATTTTTTAGCCACCCAATTTGTAGGGTGTGGACATAGGCCCAATTTGAAAACTCGGTGAACGATGAAAGGGTAAGGGACTTTTGAGTCATAAACAAAAAATGGTAATTGACTAATACATCAGCCAATCACACTTATATAGCACAAATTTGTCAGACATGTAAATAGATATACAATTTTATGCCAAATGGAGAGGATCCACCTTACACTTTACAAACATTCATATATTTGTTTTCAGTGTAAAAGCTTCTTTATATGGATCCATTTACCGCATGGTTGATTTAATATTGAATTACAATTAGAGCTAAAACAAAATAACTGATAGCATCAATTCAAATATTAAACTATTTTAATATTATAATCCACACAGACATGATCCTAATAACAAGTTGGAATACAAATTACAATCAAAAGAGCAACCTTCACACGTGAAGATTATTATTACTTTTAATTTTGGTAGATATATATTATAACGTTTTCTATTCACTGATGATTATACAACTCTCAGTGCTTAAATTGTTATGCACAAGCGGAAGCGATAACCAACAGAATAACCCAAAATGCACAACACAACTATGCCAGATTTGAATATAATAGCAACAAAAGAGGCAACAAATCAACCACAATGCAGACATAGAATACACACCAGGATTTAACGAGGTTCGGTATTAGTACCTACGTCCTCGGGCGCCGCTGAAGAAACTTTCCACTATCTTCAAAGAGAATTACAAACTTTTGGGCCACAATACAAATACCACAACTATTGGGCCAAACTGCAATTACCCAAATAGTTGAGCCAAAATGTAATTACCCAAACAATTGGGCAATACTACAAATACCCAAAATAAAGGGGGAAAAAACAAATATTACAAACTTTAAGGTCCTTAATGCAAGGCCCTTAAACTATGAGGTCTTATATGTGAGACCTTACAAATAGAGGGGGTGGAGGATATTTCACTTGGAACAATTAATTTCTCCCACATGGCTTCCTTTTATAAGAGCCATATAAGACCCAATTTTAGTAAGTAGCCGATGTGGGATATCCATTTCTTTCATATGAGCCAATAAACCAACAAATCTCCACCTTGGCGAATATGCCAACCCACCACAAAACTCTTCTTTTTCCCATATTCTCTATCACAACTGCAACGCCTCCAAATGCGCCCAATGGCGCAGTCAAACAGGCACAATGTTGATCAAGTCCAAACAATGACTGAACTTGATCGCTGTCACAACCTTAGTCAACATATCTGCGGGATTCTCGGCAGTCCCAATCTTCTGAAGTAAGATTCTTCCTTCATCAATGATCTCCCGCACAAAGTGATACCGAACATCAATATGCTTCGTACGAACATGGAACACTGGATTCTTCGCTAAGTGGATAGCACTCTGACTGTCAGAATAAAGAGTAATCTTCTTTTGCCCAATTCCCAATTCATCCAGCAATCCATGTAACCAAATAGCTTCCTTCACAGCCTCTGTCATAGCCATATACTCTACCTCCGTAGTAGACAAAGCCACTGTAGACTGTAAAGTAGACTTCCAACTCACTGGTGCTCTTGCAAGAGTAAACACATAACCGGTTGTCGACCGACGTTTATCCAAATCACCAGCATAATCTGAATCAACATAACCAATAGCATACTGACCACATGTATCATCTCTCTCAAAGACTAAGCCAACATCTACGGTTCTCAACAAATACCGTAGAATCCATTTCACTGCTTGCCAATGTCCTTTACCAGGATCATGCATATACCTGCTCACAACTCCAACTGCATGTGAAATGTCCGGTCTCGTACACACCATAGCATACATCAGGCTACCAACTGCATTAGCATACGGAACTCGAGACATATACTCTCGTTCCTCATCTGTACTAGGAGATAAAGATGCACTGAGCTTCATATGAGAAGCAAGTGGGGTACTTACAGGTTTTGACTGCTCTGTAATGCCAAACTGCTGTAATACCTTCTTCAGATACTGCTTCTGAGTCAAACAAATCTTGCTTCTTCCTCTATCTCTGTTAATCTCCATGCCAAGAATCTTCTTAGCTTCACCCAAATCTTTCATCTCAAACTCTCGATTCAACCGAGTCTTCAACTTTGCAATTTCTTCGACATTCGTCGAAGCTATCAACATATCATCAACATACAAGAGTAGATAAATGAAAGAACCATAATGTAGCCTATGAAAATACACACAATTATCAAATTTGCTTCTTGTGTACCTCTGACCCATCATAAACCGATCAAATCGCTTATACCACTGTCTGGGAGATTGCTTCAAACCATAAAGCGATCTTTTCAGTTTACAAACCAAGTTTTCCTTACCAGCAACTCTGAATCCCTCTGGCTGAGTCATATAGATTTCCTCTTCCAAGTCACCATGTAAAAAAGCAGTTTTTACATCCAATTGAACTAGTTCCATATTCATCTGAGCTACCAAGGCTAATAAAATTCTAATGGAAGAATGTTTCACAACTGGAGAAAATACCTCATTGTAGTCAATTCCTTCCCTCTGAGCGTAGCCTTTAGCCACCAACCTTGCCTTGTAGAGGATGTCATTCTTGTCAGGAAATCCATCTTTCTTTGCATATACCCATTTGCACCCAATTGCCTTTTTACCCTTCGGTAGGTGAGCTAGCTCCCAAGTTTCATTCTTCTGAAGAGACTGCATCTCTTCCCTCATAGCTGTCTTCCACTCATCAATTTCAGAACATCTGACTGCCTCTCTATAAGTGGAAGGAGCATCAGCATCTACAATTGGAAGTGCATAGGCCACCATATCAGCAAATCGAGCAGGTCTGCGAATCTCACGTCTTGGCCTATCAAGTGCAATAGAGTCTTGTTGCTGTTGAGGTTCCTGAGTAGAACCCTCACCATCATCTCCCAAATCTCCCTCTGTCACAGGAGTACCATCATCTGTCTCAACAGATCTAATTGGGTTCAATGTCGTCGTTTCAAACTCCACCTGCTGCTGAGTATGCTCCACCTGCTGTGGAGTACCATTCACCTTTGTTTGGTTTTCTGATTTCTTCAACATTGAAGACTCATCAAATGTCACATCTCGACTGGATACAATCTTCCTCGAACTAGGACACCATAGACGATATCCTTTTACTCCTGAAGCAAATCCCAAGAAAATAGCTTTCTTTGCTCTAGGATCCAGCTTAGATTCTTTCACATGATAATATGCAGTGGAACCAAAAACATGTAAAGAATCATAATCAGAAACAGGTTGTCCAGACCATACCTCCAATGGAGTTCTATCACCAATAGCAGCTGATGGTAGACGATTAATGAGATGACACGCATAAGTCATAGCCTCAGCCCAAAACTCTTTGCCCAACCCAGCATTGGACAACATACACCGAACTTTCTCCAGCAATGTTCGGTTCATGCGTTCTGCCACCCCATTCTGCTGTGGTGTACCTCTAACAGTAAAATGACGTACAATACCTTCATCTTGACACAATTTCAAAAACTGATCACTGCAATACTCACCACCATTATCTGTTCTGAGATGCTTGATCTTCTTACCAGTCTGGGTCTCAATCATCTTTTTCCATTTAAGGAAAACACGGAGTACATCATCTTTTGATTTCAAACAGTACACCCAAGTTCTTCTGGAAAAGTCATCAACAAAAGTAACAAAGTAGTGCCTACCTCCCATAGATGCAGTTTTAGTAGGTCCCCACATATCTGAGTGAACATAATGAAGAATACCCTTGGTATTATGAATAACGGTGCCAAATTTCACTCTCTTCTGCTTTCCCAGAACACAATGCTCACAGAAATCCAGCTTCCAGGTCTTTGCACCTTTCAATAAGCCTCGTTTCACCAAACTGAATAAGGCTTTCTCACCTGCATGTCCCAAACGCATATGCCACAGTCTCGTAATCTCTGAATCTGCAACATTATCAGAAACCGTAGCCGCTGATCCAGTAACTGTACTACCATTATAGTAATACAAGTTGTTTCTTCTAGTGCCTTTCAATACCACAAGAGCACCTGAAGTGACCCTCAGAATACCATCTCGAATAGATATACCACAGCCTTTAGATTCTAAGGCTCCCAAAGAGATGAGATTCTTCTTCAACTTCGGTACATACCGAATATCTGTCAGAACTCTAGTCAGTCCATCATGATTCCTCAAACGGATCGAACCTATCCCAGCAGTATGGCAAATATCATCATTGCCCATATACACAACTCCACAATCAAGCTCCTCAAACTGAAAGAAACAATCCCGATGTGGACACATATGATAAGTACAACCCGAATCCATAATCCACTCATCAGAAAAAGAAGTGGACGGATGACCAACTAGACAAATATCTGAATCACTATCATCCTCACGCTCAATAACACATGCATCAGAAACAGCCTTGCCCTTATCTTTCTTTTTCAACTTAGGACAATCTTTCTTCCAATGCCCTTTCTCACGACAAAAGGCACACTCATCTTTTCCTAATCTACCCCTCGACAAAGATTTTTCCCTTTTTCCTGGTTTCCTACTATGGCTACGCCCTCTCACTATCAATGCATCTACTGACTCATCCCTATGTTCCCTTTGATCTTTCTTACGAATTTCATAATTCAACAAAGCAGAACAAACTTCTTCAAAAGACAGTTTATCTTTCCCATGGATAAGAGTAATGCATAAATGATCTAATTCCTCCGGAAGTGAGCCAATCAATAGCATAGCCTTAATCTCATCTTTGAATGTTTCATCTAAGTTTAACAAACCAGCAATTAACTTATTAAACTCATCAATATGAGAACTGATGCTCGTACCTGGTTTCAACTGGAGACGGAACAATCTCTTCAATAGATACAGCCGATTCTCATTGCTTTTCTTCATATATTTGTTTTCCAGCGCCTTCCACAATTTGTTTGCAGATGTCTCCTTAGTGAACGGATACTTTTGTTCTCTACACAAACAAGAGCGAATCAACCCACAAGCTTTTATATTCAGCCTGTCCCAATCTCTTGCACTGATATCTTCTGGTTTTGTTTCTTCCAGAACAATATCCAAATCCTGCTGATACAACCAGTCTAACACCTCACTCTGCCATAAACCGAAATTATTTCGGCCATCAAATTTTTCAACATCTATTTTTGCATTTGTCACAGTCACTGTCTTCTCAGATACAGTAGACGATGAAGCCATTACAACCTCTCACAAATAAGCTCGATACACAAATCACCAATAACCAAGCTCCAAACAAACTATTATATTCAATAACTAGCAATCCAAAATCAACAGCCCATAACAGTAGTAAGTGCTTCAATGAAATAGCCACTAACTACCCAAAACCTTCGGCTATGATACCAATTGTTATGCACAAGCGGAAGCGATAACCAATCGAACAACCAAAAATGCACAACACAACTATGCCAGATTTGAATATAATAGCAACTAAAGAGGCAACCAATCAACCACAATGCAGAAATAGAATACACACCAAGATTTAACGAGATTCGGTATAAATACCTACGTCCTCGGGCGCCGCTGAAGAAACTTTCCACTATCTTCAAAGAGAATTACAAACTTTTGGGCCACAATACAAATACCACAACTATTGGGCCAAACTGCAATTACCCAAATAGTTGAGCCAAAATGTAATTACCCAAACAATTGGGCAATACTACAAATACCCAAAACAAAGGGGGAAAAAACAAATATTACAAACTTTAAGGTCCTTAATGCAAGGCCCTTAAACTATGAGGTCTTATATGTGAGACCTTACAAATAGAGGGGGGTGGAGGATATTTCACTTGGAACAATTAATTTCTCCCACATGGCTTCCTTTTATAAGAGCCATATAAGACCCAATTTTAGTAAGTAGCCGATGTGGGATATCCATTTCTTTCATATGAGCCAATAAACCAACATAAATTTCCTTTGGTAGATAAATATCGCTCATCAGACAGGGATCGGGTTGGCGAACACAGAAGCAATTTCATCTTTCACCTTGAACGAGAAGGTGTAACCATCGTCGTCATACTTGTACATAAAATCAGCGACCCGAGTGAAATTGAGAATGACCTCAAGGAAGGGAATTGGAACGGCTGTTGGTTTCAGAAACTCTTGATTAATATCTTTCCATGCACTGGAAATTTCATTTTTCAAGAATCTGATTGCTTCTTCCTCCGAAACGCTATGCTGCTTCATGTGGCAGTCCACAGCTGTAGCAACATGTTTTCTCTTTCGCTCCCACTGCAATTATATATATATAAAATCCATAATTGAGAAAATTTTGTTAGAGCCCATAGCTAGTTATAAGCATCTACATCCTTCACCTAAAATACACTCTTTGAATTTTTTTTTTGTCACATCACAGCTCGCTAGTTGGTGAGACTCTGGCCTAATTTATAAGCTTGGGTCCCCTCTCATTAGTTTGTTGTCCGTTCTAATATTTTGAGCCACTAACACTTTTAAACCAACTTCTTTGTTAAATAAGTTCGTTAACTTTTAGAATTTTTTGTTTTTATTATAAGTTTATTGTACATAGAATTTTATATAACCGGAGAAAATATCCAAGTAAAATTGTTCTTCTTGTTCCAGAAACCTGTTTGACTTCTATATATCTATGTTGGAATCTGCAGCAACGTTAACCTGTTTGACTTCTATATATCTATTTTTGAATCTGTGGCAATGTTTTGAGTGCAATCAAGATCGAAAATAATCATTGAAATACATATATATTATTTACCTCTCTGCTTCCTATATCATCGTTGAGTCGGGCAATAACTGTTGAAGCTACAACAAACTTAGGGTCATTGGAGATCCATTCAAACACCTGCTTGTTAGCGATCTCTCTCATGTCAAGGAAAGAAATTATTTCCAGCAATTTATAAGTACTAGTCACTAGTGAAATCTTCAAATACTCCTCCAATGTTGCAACATAGTCTCGATTGCACCACTTGACTTCAACAATGTAACCTTGGACTACCCTCTTCACCTGATACATATATAAATATATTCAATGCAAGGGCGCCTTTATTAATAATTATCTAATAAAGGGTAGTGTACATAGAAATGGATTACCTCTTCTATTGCATAATCCATACAATATGAACTTCCTTTCTCGGACATCTCCCTCTCAATTTCACTGTAAACGTCTAATAGTGCCTGATAAATGACTTTCATGTATTCTGGAAGTAGATCTATAGTGCTAATGTCCCATCTAAAAATCAAGTGAAGACAGCACCTTTTTATTAAGAAAATTAAAAATAAATTAATCTTGATTTAAACATATTGAATGTTCAATAGTTTTCTGAAAACTGACCTATTAATGGCATCGGTAAATAGCTCAAGTTCTTCTAGGGTGCCATAGATATCGTAGGTATCATCTATGATGGATAACATAGCCACTACTTTGGTGACGAATCTTCTTCCTAAAATGTATTGGGGCTCAAAGTACGCTCCAACCGACCAGAAGAAAAGTTCTACCACTCTATCTCTTGCATATGGCAGCCTCGTTGCAAAGTCTAAATTATTCCACCACCTGCGATGTAAAGTCAGTCTGATAAATAATCGACTTTCTCTCAATGTAAGAGACTTATCTTGTGGGTTATTTTCTGCTGGCTAATTTATTAATTCATTTATGCTGAATTGGCAGATGTTTAAGAATACAAATATTTAAACTTACTCGGTGAGGCTGCTTAGCTCATTGCGGTATTGTGCTTGTAATACGTTAAAATCTAGTTTTGCAAACTTCAGTAGTTTTTCATTCTCTGGATTATCTACCGAGTAGAAATCGATGTCATGCCTTGTCGCCAACCTTGGTATGGCTTTGCGGAGGGGCCAGTTCAAGGCATGAGTTATATGTTCAGCAAGATGAGGACTTACTTGAGTAACCATTGTCTTAAGGTGAGATGTAGTGAAATCTATAGCTTCATCCAGGACATCTTCTCCACGTATGCCAAGATATGCAGCCTCGTATAGACTTAGCATGCCCGTTACATTGTTGACTAAGGTTGATTCGAACTTTCCATTTTTATCTTTGAATTTGCCAAATGCATCTGCTTCACAGAAAAGTAATTTACCAAAATTAATTGAGTGAAAAGCGTTGGTGTCTTTCAGATATATAACGAATGTGCCGCACTCACCATATGGAACATTGTATCCTTGTTGTCTAAGCAACCGAAATCGAAGGGCAGCGGTGTTCAAATCGTTGGTATCTTGGCAATCATCTTGACATAGCGTCTCTAGTTCATCTTCTATCTCTTTCTGGAAATGGTAGGCCACTCCTAAGCGCTGAACAGCATCAATCAAGCTTAATTTATCGGAATACTTATTTGTTGTCGAGATTAGCGTCCTTCTTACTTCTTGCTTCAGCTTCTCATATTCTTGCTGAGTTGCGACATCAAAGGTCTAGACAATATTTTGGCAGAGAAAGTAAACAAAGTTGCGTTGTATAACAAATATAAAATTTCTTTAACACTGTAAGAAGAATATTTAGAATTCTTTTAATGCATGTTGGCTTCTTAATGTTAAGAGTGGCTTATCTGGGATGCCCATGTGACGGAGCCAGAAAATTTTGTGAGAGGAGCAACGATTAGTTATAATTAAATAAAAACAATTTCACGAAAAAATCATAATTATATAAATTCATAAATATATTCAATAATTTAGAATTATATAATATTAAACAATATCTATTTTAGGGTGTGTTTAAGATAGTGTCACTATGTTGTAGCTAATTATTTAATCTTGATTACCAATTATAATTTTTCATATATATATGATGTTATAGCTAATTATTTAAAAAATTTTTTAACTAAAATATCAATACTAAAACTAAAATCATACGGATAAGCTCTATAACTGATATGTGGTATTATCTTTTATTTATAATTGATAAATATATTTAATAATTTTACAATTATGTAATATAGACTAGTTTTTATAGTGTGCAAGAGCTAAGAGAAAATTAGTAAATACGAGATATAACAGAAAAAAAGTATAATATAATGAATTTAGATTGAAATTAGATATAACAGAAAAGAAGTATAACATAATGAATTTAGATTGAAAGACAATAAAAGAATATATACACATATAAGGAAGGATATAATAATAATATGTATGAGAGTGGTTAATAATTAAATAGAAAAAGTCATAAATTAATAAATAGAATTAGAAAATTTTCATGGCTCAGAGGGGCAATTGCTCCGGGTGGGCCTTAGCTGGCTTTATCTCTATAGTGGGGTAATCCAAAGACGGGGACGGAGCTAAAAAAATTGGTTAGAGGGGGCAAGATTGAATTATAATAAATGAAGATAATTTAACTCAAATAATATATAGTTAGTTATGAAACTTAAAAGAAAACTTAATGTTATATATTTATATTATTTTGAAGGTCTATTTATAATATCAAATTTAAATTAAAATCTTAAAATAAATGATAAAATATAATAATTAATAATTTATTTAATTAAAAATCCTAAACTTCATATTAATATATTCAAAGGTAACTTATATGTAAAATGTAAAATTAAATGAGATAGAAAAACATTGATCAATGATGATGAAGGGAGTGTCATGCACAATTTTGTGAAAAAAAAATTAAAGAAAGTTTGAATTTGTACTAAGTATGAATTTATAATTAATTAACAAAAATATAAAGGAGGTCTTTGAAAATTTTCTTGGCTCCAGCAGGGGCAACTGCCCCTCCTAGGTATATGCTGGCTCCGTCCCTTTCCTTGGATATTTAACAGAACTATATGCATCAATAATCATATTGAAGTGAAATATAGTAGGTATTTTACATAATGAAGTCGAAAATAAAGTAAATTCATAAAATGATAAATAAAAACTTAATTTTAATAGAAATAGGCACTAAAATATTTGTAATCATTTATAATTTAATTTCTTATGATACGTTAAATTGTATTAGACATATTCCCGTTTAGGTGAATTTTTGAAAATTTGTAGATATGTAAAAGCATTAAGATGTATACCATAGGCTCGGAAGCACATGAAAGAAAAAAATTTCCCCAAATGGTAGGATGAAAATTTGCCGATTGACGACTAATGCTTTGCTTAGCATTTTGGAGAGGAGGAACTGCTGAACCTTGAAGAGACATGGCGTATGATTGTTCGGCACGCGAATTAGTGTGACTGATAGTGCCCTTCATGCTCATGGGCATTATATAGACATTTAATGGGATTCTATAGAAGAATGTTTTTCATCTGGATTTTTGTATTAAGGATTCTTTAAATATATAATTATGTGATGTATTGAATAATATAATATTTGTTGAAAAAAGTGGCTCAAATTGGGGTCCTTTGGTGGAATTGGAAGCAATAATAGAGCTCTGTTGCAACTTTATGGTGGATTCTCACCACGCTAAACAAATAATATGTCACTCAATAATAGAGCTTTCATTTTCTCTCCCTTCTCTCCTCCTGTTTGCTTTTATATTTAAATGACCCACCTTTTTTTCACCCCGCTCTTCGCATTATTAACCGGAATCTTGTATACTTATTTGCTATCATAGAATAATGTTTTGTTCATCAAGTAGCTAGCTATTTTCTTGATTTTATATTTCTTTGAGCTAATAGCAACTAATTTATATACTATGTTGTCAACGCGATTGCAATTGTGCGTACAATATATTTACTTATTATGTTCTATTTATCTCATATGATGATCCTTATAAATATGCTCTATGGTCGCCATTATATGGAATCTTTCACATGAAAAAATAGGATTAGATTTGGATATTATTTATTATATTGTTATTTATTTGTTATACTAAGTGGTCTAACCTAACATTGCTAATATATTCACCTTTTATTATTGTTTTTTATTATATTTTATTTATGCATTTATTTTTCTAAGTTACAATATTATTATATCAATATCGTTAAATGCAAAGAACATTTGCAACTCGAAGATTACACAAAAGCTGGACTTGAAGTTCTGCTTCTTATTCATTTCAAAATCTGATGAAGTTTTGGAGTTATGAACTCTTGAATTATAACCAGAAGTTCTGAATATGTAAATATTCTCATTATCAGTTTTATAATTATTATATTTTTTTTATCACACATTATTTGTTTTTTTAATTGTGTTAACATTATTGTTACTTAATTTACATTTTTAGTTTCTTTATGTTTGTTCGGCCGCCATTTAAAGTCATCTGGCCCAATATTATTTGGTCGTGGCTTTTAAGTTTTCTAGCAGTATAAAGTTTATATTATTTGTTTCACCATAACTTAAAGTTTTCTCGCTTAACTGTTATTTATTTAAATCATAACGTCGTAATTAATGTGTCTCTATCTATAAACTGTTTGTAACAATTTTCATTGGATTCTTGGTCTTTACATGTTTAAGTTTTTTAATAATAATTTTTGAATGTTATGATTAGGCTCAAAACACCTTAAAAAATTTATGATTTTAGGTTTAATCTATATTATAAATTATTCCTAATACCAAAAATCAGAAGAGGAGGTAATTAGACAAAATTTTATCCCATTTTTGAAACTTGTTTTACTTGTAGCGAGATCATATATTATAATAAGAATAATATAAAAAAAGTAATAACATATAATCACTTTATTGTGTAATATTAATCTTATAATAACTGTATGTATAACCTTAATCTTATAGTAACTGATGCATCAAAATTAGCTTTAGGTGAGAACCAATGACAAGATTTTATAAAAGATAAGAGAGGCAGTGTGAATGGACTGTGCAGGATGACAAAAAAAAAAAAAAAGAAAGAAAGGTGGCCAAAAGTATATGGTGCAACGTTCACGAAGTTAGATCAAAATTAGAATAAAGTGGCAAGGGAACTTTCTTTTACAAATTGCGGGAAAGCTGCTGCTCTAAATTAAGATATTAAATAATATAAAGTTGATCGATTTGTCATTTAGCCAGAGAATTACAAAGAAAACTAATAAAAATAGTCATGTTGATCATGTTGCTTTTGAAAATTTTAATGCTTATTGTGTGTTATAGAAGGTGATAAAATGCCAATGGACATGGGGTGGACACTAACCTTTGATGATATTAGTTGCAGCAGCGGCAATGGTAGAACTCGAACCCAGAAAACAAAAACAGTAGAGACCATATTTTCAAAACATGATTTCTTTATCTCATTTCTCATATGTGGAACAACAACCTTTACGATAGAGATTTTCATCACCTCATTAAAACTAAAAAGAGGCTGCTCTGACTCTCAATTCAATTTCTGAATAGTTTGGTTCCAAGTGATGAGAGCACTTTTTGTTTAGTAAATACGTAAAAATAAACTGGCTATTCTTGCTTCCATATTTATAGTTTTATTATTTATACCACTAATTATACTAGATTAATCATTATTAATTATATGTTAAAAAAAAAAACTATGACCTGAGTTATGAGATAGATCATAAGCACCAGTAGCTGTAGCATGAATATGTAAGTCAAATATATCGAATAGCTTTTCTAGTTTCTTTTTCTAATAGCTAGCCATGCCCCATCCTTGCATTTCAATTCCGTTAAGTTTTACAAAACTGGATTCAATTACTTAACTAATTTCTAAAATTTTATTAGTTGGATGTTCTCGTTAATTAGTTAAACTTTCTTGACCTTTTATTTTTTACTTTTTCTTCCTAAATTGGGGGAAAAAAATCATTCGCTATCCTTAAGTTTCATAGAAATGTTCTGCACCAACTAACCATGCCTATTTTAATCATCGACCTTTATCTTTTCCTTGTCCAATTTAATCACCATCTTAACTTGATTAACCCACTTCCTAAGTTGTCATTTGTTTGGAGGTGCGATTAGAGTAAAAATAATTTAAAAAAATAAGTAAATAAATATATTGTGGGTAAAATGATGGAAATACTTTGATTATACAAATTCGGCAGTTATGTATATCATATTTTTCCAAATAATCTTCTTACATAACTTTCTTTTGGTGTAAACTGTTACAATTGTAAACAAAATTTTGTAACTCCTCGTAATAAAGATAACCCAAATGAAACAAAATTTAAATTTAAAATTTGCTCATGAAAGCATTACATTCAAATTAAAAATGTAAAAGATGAAAATTACTGGAGAAAAAGAAAATTAGAGAAAGCTTATAATTATGTTGGTGAAAAAAAATGAAATGAAAAAGACCACTTTCAAACAAAATAGGCCAAGAGTGGCCAGCCCATTTCTTTTCTTTTTATTTTCAACTCACTAGATACATACAATATATAATATATGAGATGAATGGTCATTAATTAGTGTCTAGATTTAAGTTAAAAAATTTTAAGTTAAAGTATCCCAACCCATATATCTGTGTGTGCATGCGCGTGCGCGAGCACGTGTGTTGTATACCTCTCTGGTTGATATATCATTCATGAGTCTGGAAATAACTGCTGAAGCTACAACAATCTTAGGGTCGCTGGAAATCCATTCAAAGGCTTACTTATTAGCAACATCTCCCATGCCAAGCAAAGAAGTCACAGGCTCAATTCTATGGGGAACTAGTCATGGGCTGAATTCTATGGGGAACTAGTCACCAGTGGTGAACCCAAATATTTTCTTTGGAGGGAGCAGCACATAGTTTAGAATTAAAATAAATATGAAGCTAAATATAATAATTAATATTTAATTATATTTAAAAGAATTTTTAATTTAATAAATTGAAACTTATATAATCTTTCTTATTTTTGAATATCTCTCTATGTGTGTGTGCGTGTGTGCGTGTACATGTGCGTGCATGCGCGCGTGTGTGTGTGCGCACGTATGCGTGTGTGTGCGTGTTTTTTTTTAAAGACTTTTGATTATAATTAAGCTAATATGTTTTCAATAATATTGTTTTAAAACTTTATATGAAAGTTAAAAATATTTAATATTTGGATTTTGATATTCTATAACTAGAGAATTTTTTTTTACTATTTGATTCTAAATTTAAAGTCTTTTGATAATAATTAAACTAATATGTTTTGAATAATATTATTTTAGGATTTTATATGAGAGTTAAACATATTTAATATTTGGATTTTGATATTTTATAACTAGAGAGTTCATTTTTTTCTTACTATTTGATTATCTAAATTTAAGATTTTATGTAAATTAATATATTGATGACGAATTGAGTTCAATGAATATTTTTAAAAATTTAGATTGATGTAGTATATATATTGCAAATAATCTTTCGAATCCATTATAATTATGTATCTTGTAAATGCCTTTTAAATAAATTATATTAGCATATATATCATGACATTTCAATCATGTAATAATATAAATTATAGAGACACATGAATGAACCCACCTAACTATGTAACTTTTGTTAGCCCTAAGGCTACATGATAATTTTGATGATAACAATACACATTGATTAATTGATATTTACTAACATGTTTATTTATGTGCAAGAGTAAGATCATTGAAATAATTGTAAAATCAAGAAGAGACTTATTAAAATGAAGTGTTGAAGCTAAGGAGAAGACCACATATTAAAGGCACCAAAGTTTAAGAACAAGGTTTGATTTAAGGAATGTGACACATGAGTAATGTTTAATCAATTGATCACATATTTCTCTACAAATGTCCAAATAATGTGATTCTTGAGCCTTTGGAAAGCTTGCTCAATTTATAACATTTCATATGTTTTAGAGAAATTCAAATTTCAAGTGTAAGGTTGTTCAAATCATCATGCAAATTGAAAGACAAATGGAAGCAGCTGACATGAGCACCGAATACTCTTTTAGACATATCTTGAGCTAGAAAAATCAAAATAACTTGATTCTTGTGGCATTGCAAAGATGACTTAATGAAGCACATTTCATATGTTTTGAATAAATTCAAATTTCAAACGAAAGGCCGACATAATTAACATGCAATTTGGTGGACTGACACAGAGAAGAAAAATCAACTCATTTGAGCACCGAATGATTTTTTGTCCATATCTTGAGCTAGAAATATCCAAATGACTTGATTCTTATGGTATTGGAAAGATAATTAAATGGATCAGATTTCATATTCTTTGAATAAATTCAAATTTCAAATGGAAGGCTGACATAATACACATGCAAGTCGATGGACTGACACAAGGAAGAAAAATCAAGTCACATGAGCACCAAATGGTGTTTTGGCCATATCTTGAGTTACAGATATACAAATGACTTGGTTCTTGATGCGTTGAAAAGCTTATTCAATTTTTCAGATCTTTTATGTTTTTCAGATTTTCAAATTTCAAACAGAACATTGATCAAAATGGCAGACAAAATTATGGTTTTTATGATGGGTAAAAAATTTGGAGTTGGTGTCTTCACTTAATTAGGTTCATCTCATTTGCCTATAAAAGGAGCCCTTCTCCCATGCATTCTTCAAGAAGAAGAGAAGAATTTATCAAGTATAAAACAAGAGAAATATCAAGTCTAGAGAGCTTTTATATTCTTTATCTACTCTTTGAAGAGAGTTGTACTTTTGTTGTAAAAATTTTTTTTGTTCTTGTATTATGGTGAGAGTAAGATCTTCTTGTAAAGGATAAAAGTTATCCTTGAGGGAATTCTTGGTGTGATATTATCAAGAGTTGAAGAAAGTTGCCTTGGTGAGGTTGTTCATCAAGAAGAACTCTTGGTGTGGTGTTATCAGGAGTTGAAGGAAGTTGCCTTGGTGAGGTTGTTCATCAAGAAGAACTCTTGGTGTGGTGTTATCAAGAGTTGGAAGAAAAAGTTTTGGTGAGGTTGTTCATCAAGCAAGTTGTAAAGATTTCTACCACTTAGTGGAAAGCCTAGCTTGTGGAGCTAGGAGCTCGTGGACGTAGGCAAGGTTTGCTAAACCACGTATATCGAGTTTGCACTCTCTCTATCCCTATCCTCTTTACATTTACTTGCTCTTGTGATTGTTCTTTATTGTCATTCTCTTGATTGCATTCTATTTTCATCTTCTTCACCTTTGTTCTTAAAGAAAGATTTAAATAATTTTGATCTTTCAAGAAAAGTTTTCTAAATCCGTTTTTATAAATAAAAACCCAATTCACCCCCCCTCTTGGGTTGCCATACCTGGGTCAACAAGTGGTATCAGAGCAAGGTTGCTCAATTTTTTTAAAATCTTAATCGATTTTTGAGCTATGGCAACTTTTAATTCAACTTCATATGTTGAGGGACTTTCTATCTCTAGACCTCCATTTTTTAATGGAAGTGATTACTCTTATTGGAAAACTAGAATGAGTATTTTCTTGAAATATTTTGATTATGATTTGTGGTCTATTGTTTTGGAAGGACCATTTGTTCCTACCGAAATTGAAAATGGGGAATGAATGCTTAAAGAATCTAAAGAGTTTAGTGAAGATGATAAAAAGAAATTGAGTTTGAATGCTAAAGTTATGAATGTTTTATATTATACTCTAGATAGAAATGAGTTTAATAGAATATCTATTTGTTCTACGGCACAAGAAATATGATACACACTTGAAGTAACTCATGAAGGAACTAGTCAAGTTAAAGAATCCAAAATTAGTATGCTAGTTCATAGTTATGAGCTTTTTAAGATGAAATCGGATGAATCAATTTCTGAAATGTTTACTAGATTTACGGATATTATTAATAGTTTGAAATCTCTTGGTAAATGTTATTCTAATATTGAAATGGTGAGAAAGATTCTTAGATGTCTACCAAAATCTTGGGAGCAAAAGGTGACGGCAATTCAAGAAGCAAAGGACCTCACCAAACTACCATTAGAAGAACTTATGGGTTCTCTCATAACTCATGAAATCATCTTGAAGGAGAATGAAGAAGAAGATTGTGAAGTGGCAAACATGTGCTTCATGGCTTTAAGTGAAGATGAGGTAAGTATTCTAAACTATGATCCTAAGCTTTCATATGATGAATTACTTGAAGTTTCCAAAATTTATATGTGTAAGTTGATAAACAAAATTCAAAAATCAATGCTTTCAAAAAGAAGTAAAAAATCATGTTATCTCAATTAGAAGAGTTGGTGGAAATAAATGAAGCTTTAGAAAATGAAAATGAAATTTGAAAGCAAAAAGATTTTGAAAGTTTGGAAAGTCAAATACATTTTTTAAAAACTGAAAATGAGATTTTAAAACAAAAGGATTTTGATAAATTAGAGAAAGAAAATGTTATTTTGAAAAAGGAAAATAATGATTTAAGAAATATTGTTGATAGTTTTACAAAAAGCACAAAAAATTTGAATTCTATGTTACAAAACCAAATGTGTGTTTTTGATAAAAGAGGGATAGAATATAAAACTCATAAAAATCAAAAGTATTTTAAAAACTATTTTGTTCATGCATCTTCTAGGAATAATCCTAATCATTCATGTACTTATTGTGGAATAAAAGACACAAAGTGTATTCTTGCTATATTAGAAAAAATCCTAATTTGAAACAAATATGGACTCCAAAAAGTATCATAACTAACCTCCAAGGACCCAAGAACATTTGGGTACCAAAAAGTCTCTCTTTAAATGTTAATTGTAGAAACAAAGGAGTGTCAAATACAAGTGGTACTTAAATAGTGGATGCTCAAGGCATATGACCGGAGATGCCTTCAAGTTCTTAAGATTATTCATCAAGAAAGGAAGATATGTAACCTTCGATGATAATGCCAAAGGAAGGGTAATCGGACATGGTGATATACCCTTCTTCACCTATTATTAAAGATGTTTTGCTTGTTCATGGTTTAAAACATGATTTGATTAGCTCCAGGACCCAAGAACATTTGGGTACCAAAAAGTCTCTCTTTAAATGTTAATTGTAGAAACAAAGGAGTGTCAAATACAAGTGGTACTTAAATAGTGGATGCTCAAGGCATATGACCGGAGATGCCTTCAAGTTCTTAAGATTATTCATCAAGAAAGGAAGATATGTAACCTTCGATGATAATGCCAAAGGAAGGGTAATCGGACATGGTGATATACCCTTCTTCACCTATTATTAAAGATGTTTTGCTTGTTCATGGTTTAAAACATGATTTGATTAGCATTAGTCAATTGTGTGATAAGGGATATTTTGTTACTCTTGAGCCTAATAGGTGTGTGATTAAGGATGTTAGTAACAATAAGACATTATTTATTGGTAATAGATGTGGTAATATTTATACAATTGATATTGATGTTAATGATCATGTAGAAAATTGTTTCATTGTTAATCATGATACTTGGTTATGGCATAGAAGGTTAGGTCATGCTAGCATGGACACAATTTCAAAAATTTCTAAAAATGATTTAGTTGATGGTCTTCCAAAAATAAAATTTGAAAAGGATAAGATTTGTGATGCTTGTCAATTTGGAAAACAAGTGAGAACTTCTTTTAAACAAAAGAAATTTATTTCAACAAATAAACCTCTACAATTACTTCATTTGGATTTATTTGGACCATCAAGAACTCAAAGCCTTGGTGGAAAGTATTATGTTTTTGTTATTGTGGATGATTATTCAAGATTCACTTGGGTATTATTCTTGAAAACTAAAAATGAGGCCATACAAGCTTTTTCAAAATTTGCAAAAAGAGTCCAAAATAAAAAAGGGTATTCTATTGTGTCATTAGGAGTGATCATGGTGATGAAGTAGACAATGTTGCATTTGAAAATCTTTGTGATGAAAATGATTTTGAGCATAATTTTTCCTCACCTAGAACTCCACAACAAAATGGTGTTGTTGAAAGGAAAAATAGGACTATCCAAGAAATGGCTAGGACCATGTTACTTGAAAATAATTTGCCAAAATATTTTTGGGCCGAAGCCGTTAATACCGCATGCTTTATAATCAGTAGAGTCCATATTAGAGCTTTAATAAAGAAAACTCCTTATGAACTTTGGAAAGGAAGAAAACCCAACATTGGATTTTTTAAAGTTTTTGGATGTAAATGTTTTATTTTAAACACCAAGGATAACCTTGGAAAATTTGATGCAAAAGCCGATGTTGGAATTTTTGTTGGCTACTCCAACCATAGTAAAGCATATAGAGTTTTTTACAAAAAGACTCTTACTATTGAAGAATCTATGCATGTTGAATTTGATGAAACTAATGTTATTTCTTCAAAGAATTTAGATGATGATATTGTTGCGGTAGAAAGGCAAATCAAGGAATCAAAGCTTGATGAAAAGAGCCAAGATGAATTATAACTTCAACAAGAAAAGCTTGAGGAAGTAAATGATTCTTCCCAAAAATTACCAAAGGAATGGAGGTATGCAAAGCTCACCCTAAAAGATCTCATTATTAGTGAACCATCACAAGGTATGAGAAATAGATCTTCTTTTAGGAACTTTTGTAATCATTTTGCATTTGTCTCTCAATTTGAACCAAAATCTTTTAAAGAAGCCAAAAACGAGGAAAGTTGGATTTTGGCTATGCAAAAAAAATTGAACCAATTTGAGAGAAATCAAGTTTGGGAATTAGTCTCTAGACCTAAATATGACTAAACCCCTTAGTCAAGATATATTTTGCATAATTAGAAGAGAATTAGGCATGTTGGATATGTCTTAATTTTGTTTTTATATGATAATCTTTGAATGGTAGCATATGCTAAGGGGTAGAATATATTTAGGGGGAGTAATTAATTTGACTAAATCTTTTTGATGATAACAAAAGGAGGAGAAATGGATGATTTGCTTATATTCATAACAATTGCTCTCTTTTTGCTTATTGTTGATTTTATTTTCATTCATGATTTTAGATTATATTTTAAAGCAATCAATGGTTTGTCATCATAAAAAAGGAGGAGGATGTTAGCTCTAAGGCTACATGATAATTTTGATGATAACAATACACATTGATTAATTGAGATTTACTAACATGTTTATTTATGTGCAAGAGTAAGATCATTGAAATAATTATAAAATCAAGAAGAGGCTTATTAAAATGAAGTGTTGAAGCTAAGGAGAAACTACATGTTAAAGGCACCAAAGTTTAAGAACAAGGTTTGATTCAAGGAATGTGACATATGAGTAATATTCAATCAATTGATCATATATTTCTCTACAACTGTCCAAATAATGTGATTCTTAAGCCTTTGGAAATTTTACTCAATTTATAACATTTCATATGTTTTAAAGAAATTCAAATTTCAAGTGTAAGGTTGTCCAAATCATCATGCAAAGTTGAAAGACAATGGAAGCAGCTGACATGAGCACCGAATACTCTTTTGGACATATCTTGAGCTAGAAAAATCAAAATAACTTGATTCTTATGGCATTGGAAAGATGACTTAATGAAGCACATTTCATATGTTTGAATAAATTCAAATTTCAAATGTAAGGCTGACATAATTGACATGCAATTTGGTGGACTGACACAGAGAAGAAACATCTACTCATTTGAGTATCGAATGATGTTTTATCCATATCTTGAGTTAGAAATATCCAAATGACAAATGACTTGATTATTATAGCATTGGAAAGATGATTCAATGTATCAGATTTCATATTCTTTGAAGAAATTCAAAATTCAAATGGAAGGCTGACATAATACACATGCAATTCGGTAGACTGACACAAGGAAGAAAAATCAAGTCACATGATCACCGAATGGTGTTTTAGCCATATCTTGAGTTACATATATCCAAATGACTTGGTTCTTGATGCGTTGGAAATCTTATTCAATTTTGCAGATCTTTTATGTTTTGCAGATTTTCAAATTTCAAATTGAACATTGACAAAAATGGCAGACAAAATTACGATTTTTATGGTGGGCAGAAAATTTGGAGTTGGTGTCTTTACTTGTTAAGTTCATCTCCTTTACCTATAAAAGGAGCCCTTCTCCCATGCATTCTTCAAGAAGAAGAGAAGAATCTATCAAGCATAAAACAAGAGAAATATCAAGTCTAGAGAGCTTTTATATTCTTTATCTACTCTTTGAAGAGAGTTGTACTTTTGTTGTAAAAATTTTTTTTTTTCTTGTATTGTGGTGAGAGTGAGATCTTCTTGTAAAGGATAAAAGTTATCCTTGAGTGAACTCTTAGTGTGATATTATCAAGATTGCCTTGGTAAGGTTGTTTATCAAGAAGAACTCTTGGTGTGGTGTTATCAAGGGTTGAAGGAAGTTGCCTTGGTGAGGTTGTTCATCAAGAAGAACTCTTGGTGTGGTGTTATCAAGGGTTGAAGGAAAAAGTCTTGGTGAGGTTGTTCATCAAGCAAGTTGTAAAGATTTCTACAACTTAGTGGAAAGCCTAGCTTGTGAAGCTAGGAGCACGTGGACGTAGGCAAGGTTTGCCGAACCACGTACATCGAGTTTGCACTCTCTCTATCCCTATCCTCTTTACATTTACTTGCACTTGTGATTGTTTTTTATTGTCATTCTCTTGATTGCATTCTATTTTCATCTTCTTCACCTTTGTTCTTAAAGAAAGATTTAAATAATTTTGATCTTTCAAGAAAAGTTTTCTAAATCCGTTTTTATAAATAAACACCCAATTCACTCCTCCTCTTGGGTTGTCATACCTGGGTCAACAATTTTAAGAGTGTTTAATAGAAACAACAGTTAAAAAGTTAAAAGTGAACCCAATGGCATGAGGAATATTGGTTAAAATAAGGTAATTTTTATATAAAGGTATATTTGTTAAAATTCAAGTAATTTTTATATAATGGTATATTTGTGAGTATTGAAATTTAAGGGGGTGTCATGAAATTATTTGTCAGTGGGGGCCCGGGCCCCCTAGTCCAAGTGTAGGTCCGCCTATGCTAGTCACCAGTGAAATTTTTCAGATACTCGTCAATTGATGGAACATAGTCTTTCTTGAACCACTTGGCTTCAACAAAGTAGGCTTGGACTAATCTTTTCATCTATACATAAATAATTGAGGAATTCTTTAAAAAAATAAAATTAAGAGGTGATTTGAAAAATAACTATGATATATATATATATATATATATATATATATATATATATGTTTTAAAATTTAAATAACATGACCACAATTTGGACATATAGATAGTTTTTTTTTATAGGGAGAAGTCCACAAATATCCTTGAACTTTGGCTTAACTGTTAGTTAAGGACAATCAAATTTTAAACTAACATGTTAGTCTCTGATTTTAATTTATGTTTGAGTTGATTGTGCGTAATTTGGGTATTTAATAAAAAGAGACACAAACCTTTTATAAGGTTTCTTAAAATCCCACATAGCCATCTTAGGTTTCTAAAAATCTCAAATACTTCTCATTATCATCAATCTCTATCAAGCTTTTTGTTATGTATGTGAAGAAATTAATATATTGATAAAATTATTTTCTAAATTCAATGTTAAAAAAGGGTGTAGTAATTCAAGAATTAATAGAGTATAAATTAAATAAATATAATAAAAACAACTAATAATTTAGTATAAGTATTTTTGTTAAAAAAGTTAGAAAAGTTCACCAACAAACACTTTAAAAAATTTTGACAAATACTTTTAATTTATTGTTGCTAAATAATTGAATGAAAAATCTATAAAGGTAAAAACTCAATTTGCTCTATGAGACATACTATTAACAATAAATTTGTGTCATTTTATTGTTTTTTTCATTTTTTTTATTAGAATCATGAGATTGAGAATGATTTTTTCTTGCAATTTATGACAAATTGTTGCCCAATAGACTTTTCTATTATTATTTAAAATAATTAATAAAAATATTTATAATCAAATATTGATTTTTTAAAAAAATTATACCCATTTAATATGTACTCTATTATATTTTAAATTAATATAAGCTTTTTAATATTAAAGTCAAAGGACAACTTCATATTAATTTTATTGATATAATAATATCAAACTTGGTATATATTGTTGGTAACGGAGGTACGTCATATTTTATAAACTTGAGGTGACTATGTGGAATTTTAAAAAATCTCATTTGTACCTCTTTTTATCATATACCAAAATTACCTTCAAACAAATGAAAATTAGGGACTAATTTATCATTTTAAAGTTTGACTATCGTTGATTGACATTTTGTCAAAACCTCATAACTGTCTGTGGACTTCTCTCATTTTTTCTACTGTAGAACTAAAGACTAAAAACTCTAAGCCCAAAAACAACTTATAAATATGAAAGGCAACACAAACATATAAATGGATTACCTCTTCTATTGCATAGTCCGTACGATATGTACTTCCTTCCTTCGTAATCTCCTTCTTAACTTCATTGTAAATGTCTAAAAATGCTTGACAAATCGGTCTCATGTACTTTGGAAGAAGAGCTATAGTGCTAATGTCCCATCTAAAAATCAAGTGAAAACAACACCTTATTATGAGGCAAATTAGGGAGAAGTTAAACTAAAGGAGATCTTCATTTAAAGGTGATAGATAGGATTGAATACCGAGTATGTAGTTTTCTGAAAACTGACCTATTAATAGCATTGGTAAGTAGCTCAAGTTCTTTAATGGTACCATAGACATCATGGTTATCATCTATAATGGATATTATACCTAGAACTTTGGCTCGCATTATTCTACCTAAAGTGTGTTAGAGCTCAAAGTATGCTCTAATCATCTAGAAATAAATTTCTACCATTCCATCTCTTGCATATGGAAGCTTCGTTATAAACTTTAAATTTTTCCACCACCTACGATGTAAATTGTCATTAATAATGGACTTTCTACCTATTTAAGAGATTTTTCTTGTGGGCAATTTTCTTTACTAGGTAATTCAATAAATTCATCTACACTGAATTTACAGACATTTAAGAACACAACAACAAAACTGACCTTTTATGTCGGCCAAAAAATGACATATATCATTATATATGTCGGTTTTCGCACGACATAAAGTGACCTGTCACATATTCCTATATGTGTCACTTGGTCAAACTGACACAAATTATTATGAAATATGTGTCATTCAGAAACATACATGTATAGAGTAAATATTTGTCATATACTTGTCAGTTTTCAATAAATATGTGTCTGCTCATAAGTGACACAAATGTCGTGTTAGTCATCAAGCGACACATAGATCAATTATTTTGTGTCACTTACGAAGTGACACCTAGTAATGTCATTCATCGAGTGACACATTTATTAAGATTTAGGACATACATGTCATTCACATAAAATATTATGTGTCACTTAGGATGTGACACATTAACTTGTGTCGTTTGTTGACCGACATGTAAATTCGATCATATATAATATATGTCGGCCTAAATTTGGAATTCAAGCCGACACGTATTATATATTTATTATTTTTAGAAATCTGATTTTATGTGTATATATAGACAAGAACACTTATATAGCAAAAACAACGTAATAACTTAACAATTACAGAAAAAACATCTCATCATACATAACACATATTAATTATGCATGCTGCTACACAAAACACTTCTTTCTATGATGTATCTCTCTTACTGTGATTGAAAGAGGAAACATTTGAATAACCCAAATCATGTTATAGAATCAAGTGGTAATGCATAAGTCCAATACCCAGTTGTAGGCTAAAACACTGCAAAACCAACAAAGACAAAGACAAAAGCCAACATAAGTGCATATTGTAAAAAGACAAGCAACTCCAAATCCTAGCTACTTCAACCAAAGCATTTTCCATTTGTTTCTCCCAACAATCAAACAACAAGAATATAATATCAACCATGTCTACTTTATATATCACAAATAACTTTATACAAACAAATTCAGTTTAAAGGTCCAATAATCAACAATAAATATCAAATATAATATCACAACTAACTTATCATATACGTTCATGATTAGTTTTGCAATAGAAATTATGCAACAGATAGCTTAATTCTTCTTCCATGTGAATGTCGTTAGCTTTTCTCTCTTCCTCTTCTCCTCCTCCATAACAAGCATGATACTTCTCATGCCTACAACTGCTTAAACCACTCCGTGTTCCTCTCAGTCTACAATTTAAGAAGCTTTTTAAGTAACTAAAAATTTAGCAAATGGTAAATAATTTACAAGCAATGAGTAATAGCAAATCATCAATTAATTAATTAAACTTGTCCAACAATGTATAATATATTGCAAATCATTAAACTATTCTAATTAATTTTACCTCTCATGTATAAATATACATGTACTAATTCTTAGTAAATATCAACTACACAGATATTGTGTTTTAAAGAATTTAAGTTGTTATGCCTTACACATCGCATGGCAACGTTTGTCCTAATAAGTACTTATCAAAACCACATTTAGGCAATAAAGTAAAATAAATAAAAGGTAGTATAAAACTAGGACTACATGGTCATTAATGAAAAAGGTCTAGTTCAATTATACGATTGTATGAAAAATCCAATCAAAAGTTGAAATTTAATCTAAACTAAATTCAAAGAACTTAAAAAAAATTTTTTTTGAAACATTGACAAGGTGAACAAAGCCTCTATTTCAAGTACGATCTACAAATTGGTTGAAGACTTATAGGGATTTTTAGAACCTGTAAATTTAATATCGAAAATGTAAACATTAAAATAAAGCTATTGAAAAATTGAGGATGACTATAAGAAAAGTTTTTGTCAATTCAACCTGAAAGCTACTTGAATACTTAGGCAGAGCATGTTTGAGTGGGTTGCCCAGAATAGTTGTAGCCTTGGGGATTTGAGAATGAATTCAAAATCACTTCCTCTAGTCCTCAATTAGATAAACAACTCAATATTTTACTTTAAATTTAATCCAAATAAACCCAAAAATAAGTTAAGTTAGAGTGCAAAACCATTAGTGGAATCACTTTCTATTTATCGGATTCCAAACACGCCTTAAGATTACCTCTATCTCTTCAATTTCTAATAAAAGAGATAAAATGAAGAGTGAAAGAAGTTGATGAACATTGGCACTTGATGTTGTAGAAAAGAGTTCATGTAAAATGGGGATCTTTAGGCTTCTAGGGATATATCAAGTATAAATTAATATGAGTTAATAATTAAACTTAAAAGTAATAAAAAAATGATATATCAAGTATAAATTAATTAATTATATGAATATAGATTAACAACAAACATTAATTGAATTCAACTAACTTTATCAGTCATATAGTTTGCTTCACTTGTTAAAGTTCCTTTTTTTCTGAGCAACCCAATAATGAAATCAAAATCCTCAAGAAAAGCGTGCTTCATATTACTAAAGCTTAAAACCCAGCCATTTGTTTTGGAAAATAAAGAATTGCAATTTACTTTCAAAGATAAACTACCATGAACATGACATTTTCTGCATATTGCAATTTGTAGTTTCCTAATTTCTCATTAAACCATGTTATATATTTTGCTCATTAAACCACTCAAGCCACCAAATTTCATAAAAAATGGATATAAAAAAGCCAAAATCAGCTATATAATACCTTCCATTGGTTGGTTATTTTTAGTCAAATATGATCGCAACACCAGCATCTCTTCATTCTCTTGTTGCTAAAACAGCATTAAAAATAAATTTAAAGAGAAAGAGAGAATAAATTAATAGAAAAAAATTATAAAACTAATCCAATGCAAAGTAAAAAAAAAAAAAAAGAACATTAGAATTGTGTTGATAAGTTTACCTAGTACAATAATTTAAAGAATACACTTTTTTCAAACATATGCAAGTTTATAATTTTTATTTATAAATTATGATAAAATAATATTATATTTATAAACTCTTTTGTATAAAATCATTCATATAAATTGAAGTGACATAATTAGATTAGAAATGTATGTAATTTTATACTAAGTTTAAGTTATGTAGCAAAACTTGTTTTATGTTATGTCAAGTAGTAGCATTACTGTTGCAGTTAAGCTCAACATTTTCTACAAATTAATAAAAATGAAAAAGCAAAATCCAAAATATAGAAACAAAATGAAATGGAAGAGAGCATTAAAAAAGAAGCATAAAGGAGTATCTAAGGAATTATGAAAGTCAAAATTTCAAACGTAAAAGACATCCTAATCGTTTGAGAAAAGCAACCAAATTAAAGGGAGAAAGAAAGGAACTTGGATGACACCTCTTGTTATGACTTTAATATCTTCAACTATAATACTTATAGGTAATGGTATCCACGTACTTCCATTTGAAGCACCAAAAGTTTCTTGTCATTCTCTTCGCCAACTTCAACATACTCTCCCTTTCAACTATGGTTATTAATACTAAAAACATTCAAATTAAACTAATAAATTAAATACCGGTATAAGATATTTCCTCTTAATTAACAAATTAAAAATTATATATAGCAAAGTAAAGTGTGGATATATATCATGTGTTTACCACCATCATGAATAGGAATGGTTCTATCTCTTAGAGTTGCAAGCCACTTGCAATATCGAATTATAGTGTCAACCCAACGCTTTGCACTATATGAATAACTAGAAGTAACTAGTGGAAGATAAATACTGTGAGCATTTCTATTATCACATAAGCAAACACCACAAAGTGCAGAATGTCAACTACTATTGTTTAAGTGGTAGTTATTCAAACGTTTGAAAATTCTAATCTTAAGATGTTCTTAAAAATTAGCAAAACTAGGGCCACCACTTAAATACATCTGATGGTTTCCAAGCTTCCAGCTTAAATTACAAATAAGAAAGGATTTGTTCTGGTTGCAAAAATTCAAACCAGCTCTTAAGAATTAGAATTTCAACCAAGCTGACCATCTTTAGACTTAGCAAGCTTCATGGCAGACATAATATGGCTACTAAAAGAACATATACTAACAAAAATAAAGGCGAGAGCAAGGTGTTACAACAGGGAGATATAACATGATGAAATAAAATATAATCTAGTAGAAAATCTACCTCAAGGATCCAGCAATGTACTTCACATTATTAACATGCTGGTTGACATCCAAATCACTCCATCTAGGTTGCAAATTTAAAGAAGAAAAAAAAAAGATTTAAAAGAAAGCAACAACAAAGAAGCAAGACAGTTACTATAAATTATGCCAATAATTTTCAATATACAAAAATAATTAACTTACAGTTAAACCTCTATGAGCATAATCTGTTGTTTTGTCATCAAGTTTTGGTAGTTTCCTATTATCCTCATCCAAAACGGGATCTGAGTTCATGAAATACGGCTCAATTTCCCCTCGAACTTCATCTGGAATCTTGGATAGTCTCCTAGTCAGTTTATTCATCATCACTCACACATTGTAAACATCAAATTATATGAACCAAATCAATCACATTCCAAAAGAGATAACCAAAAACACTATTGCTCATTGAGATGCAAAATTGTTGGCCTACATGTTGTGAAGCTAGAAATGGTTACGGCTTAATTTCTTCTAGCAAAAATACAAGAAAAAGACATCTCATATTTTTGTACCAAAATGCACATATATACAACACAGTTACATAACATCAACTTTGTTGAATATATGCCCCCTTTGACAGCAGAGCCAACATATATGCAACGTTTGTTGAAAGTTAGAACTACCAAAAACTAGAAAAGTACGACAAATTTTATAAAACCATTCCCTACCTTGAGGCCCTCGTTAAAACTTCACCTAATTTACTATCCCGGACAAGCCAGTGACATCTTATACCATTTTTTCTAGATGCACTAACCCAAGTATCTACCTCGACAACATCACCCCTGTAAAGCAGACATAGATGAGCCTACAATTTTTATACTATTGTTTCTTTCTCTCATTATACTGATTAAGGGAAAAGAGGGGGGAGAGAGAGAGAGTGTGTGTGTGTGGCTTTAGAAGGCAAGCAAAGAAAAAACAAATGAAATATTAAAAGAGAAGAGAAGAAAAAACTCATAAAAAAGGCTCTCCAAATATTCCAAACATATTTTATAATGAAAGACTCCATATATTCATGATGAGAGACACCTTTGGTAACTATTCTTCTACTCTCAAGATTTTATCAGTTTTTCTCTTGTTCTCTTATTCTCACTTTTTCTAAGAGATTATCTAATATTGCATTCCCCATAAAACAATTTTATCTTTTGACATTGGCACGTGCAATTTGCATGTGTCTAGAGGCTAGAAACTTACCAAGTCGAGTACCGATCAACCACAACTTGCATTCGAGTAACCACCCATATCAGGTTCTTTTTGCACATCTCTAGAGTGGAACCGAAGCCGTCGCCAAGAAGACCAGCAGTCTTTACATGATTAAGAGTCGTCTCTTGCCACAAGTTTAGATACAAAATATTAAGCAGGAGAAAGAATAAAATGTGCCCACAAAACAACAAGCAGCTAAGCGAAGTAATTTGGTTTTTAACAAAGACCATGCACCATTATCACAACATAACCAAGACATGATGCATCTCCCAGGAAAAAACAAAACTGAATATTTGACTCCACCTGTAAATGATTCATCAATGTCTTTATAGATGTAGTACGATAAGCTCCTATCTCATATGATCTAATTAAAAAATTTTGTTGGAACACTAAATCATCCTGAACTATTCTCATTTCCATTATTTAGGCAAACGAGGATTACGTTTTGTGAAGGAAATATGTAGATTGAACTACAAATTTTGATTTCAATTCTCAATCAAATGCAAATCTAAGTTTTGATTGATTATATTGATATAATAACTCAGAATTCAAAATCAAAAGCTTATCCCCAAAATAATTCTAGTACGTAAGTAAAGGAAAGAGATACTCACTTAGTCAACTCGCTGATTCATATTGTTGAAGAGAAAGAATGTGAATTCTCTTAGACAAAGACTAAGAAGAACACTTAGAAAAAAGAAGAGATTAGTTAAAAGAGCTAGGGTAGAAGAGAGTTTGTTATTTTAAGAGATTTTAGAGAGTTAGGGATTCTGTGTTGAATATTTAAGAGGGAGCTTTTGTGTTGAATATTTGAAAGAGGAAGTGATGAGATGAGAGGCGGCTAGGGCAACAAAGAAAAAACAAAGTGGGAGGATTTAGGTTAATTTATAGGAGTGGCATTTTGGTAAATTTAGGAAAAATGAGAAAGTGACATATAAATGAAATAATGGGATTGACTTTACATACTCGACCCCTTTTTAGAGAAATTGACATATATTCGTAAAGAGAAGTGACATATAAGCCCAAAATTCTTGTAGTGACATATACTTGAACATATTCGGTGAGGCTTCTTAGCTCCATATGGTGTTGTGCTTGTAACATGTTAAAGTCTAGTTTTGCAAATTTCACTAGATTTTTATTCTCTGGATTATCTTCCAAGTAGAAATCCATGTAATGTCTCGCGTCTAACCTCGAAATGCCTTAGTGGAAGGGCTTGTTCAAGGCATGAATTATATGTTGCACGAGATAAGGGCTCACTTGAGTAATTATTGACTTAAGGTTAGATGTAGTGAAACCTATAGCTTCTTGTTATGCAAAATCTGGAAGTGCACAAAATCGTAACAAGTAATAAAGTGATGAGTAGGGTATCGTTCCACGAGAATTGTGTTAGACTAACTGCCAAACCACATATTCTAACTCTAATTTTATTTGAACAATGATTAAGTAATGACAATTCAAGTCAACTAAATAAACTAAAATTAAGCAAATAAACAAGAATGAATGACAATAAACCAAAGTTAATAACTCCAATGAAACAAAGATCTAGGGTATTAGATTTCATCTAAGTTATCCACTCTAATATTTCAATTCAATAAAATCAATGTTCATTCACCTGTTTCCAACCAATTTCACTAATATAATTATTAATCTTTCTCAAGCAAAAAGAATGTATGTTTATAGAGAGAATTACATCTATGTCAATTCTAACAACTTATAAACACCCATTAAGCATGAGAAATTCCACATGGTTGCACAAATCACATTTTTTATCTCTAACTCATGTCAATTTATGACAAATCAATCAAGGACTAATATAAATTAACTTCTTAGTCTAATTTATAGTTCGAATCATGCAACAGTGATTAAACTTCCACAAGCATTAAACACATAATTAAATTGCTTAACAAAATTGAATAAACATCAATATATCAAACTTGGCTACATCATAACCTTAGAAAAGAAAAATATAGTTAATAACTAAAGTAAACAAAACATAAATCATAGTTTTAAACATAAAGACAAGGAAAAAAGAAAGAAAACTAGTTAGCCGTCCTTATAGGCTTCCTTGGCCCCTTAGAACTTTGAAAAATGTTCTATGAAGTCCTATTTATACGTGTAGAATTTTAGGACTCCAAAATTGGAAAAAATCATGTTTTCAAGTCATCATTGGATAAAGGCACATCGTTCCTTGTGTAGGCATCCAAAGTCTCTGCCTTGTGTGCTTTGTTTCAACTTTTCAGATTTTCTACTTTGCGCTACCTTCACTCTTTTGACCATAACTTTTAGTACACAACTTGGATTCATGAACCATAAAATTCAAAAGAAACTAGACATCCAGAGATTTCCAATGGCATATGGCACATAACATGGTTTTTTGTATATCAATACAGTTAATTCTAAGAAGTTGGTTATCTGGTAGAGGCAAAATTTGAACATTTTTGCTCCAAATTTACTCCAATTACTTTCATTTGCTTTCTACAGCCAAAATAAGCTAAAAACAAAACAAAACAAACATAAAAAGAACAAATTTAACTTGAAAACGAAACAATCAACTAAGAAAAGAGGTATTAAAATATGTGTAATTCTTAAGCTATCAAATGCCCCAAAACCTAGATTTTGCTTATCCTCAAGCAAAAGAAAGAAAAACTAAATAATAAACACAAAACTCAAACTCAATTAACTAAATTGCTTTGAATTATGAATCAGTCTCAAGGATTTTATCTAAATATAACTCAAAGAAAATTCAAGACTCTGCAATTGTCTAGAATTTCAACTTATAGTTAGCTGTGCCCACCCTTAATTCCTCTAGTATGTGTGTGGTTAGCCAATCTCACATCATTACTTGTAACTAAGATGAGTTTATGCGTAAAAGTAAAAAATGTTGATATTTAAATATAATTGCAAAAAAATCTAAACTCCATAAGCCTACTTTTTAAGTCACTTTCTACTAATGTAGACTAACACAACATCAAGGATCAAATGAGACTTTAATTGGCTTGTAACATTTGGCTAAGGTAATCATGTATGATAAAAGTCAATTTATGGCTCAAGCTACACAATAGGCATAGAAACCAACCAAGAATTGCTTCAATTTTTTTGGAAAAGTTACTTAGTAATATAAATCCAAAAAAGTTATAATGTACAAAAATCCGAGGGGTATACCCCAAGAATTACAAAAGGACGTAAAGTCCAAACATACAATCCAACAAAAAGATAGAAAATGAAGGCCACAAGCAGCCTAAAACAAAGTAAAAAAGCCACAAACGGCCTTAACAACATAGAAGAGAAATGATCACAAACGGTCTAAAACATAAAAATACAAGAGCTTTAACCCTTCTTGTTTTTCTTCTTCTTACCCTTCTTTACCGGGGTAGCTTTGGTGTCCGAATGAGTATGGTCAATCCTATCAGATTGATCATCCTCACTAAGCCCATTCAAAGGCTCAAAACGAGTGGGAGAAGACTCAGGAGGTATCCGCCCTGAGGAAATAGATGCCTCACGATTTGTAGAACACTTGATAGTGCCCAAAAGTCTACCCTCGTCAGTCGCAAAAGAAGATGGAGAATCAGAATCTGAAACTGACTCTGCACTCGGAACTGTAGTAGCCTTCGGAGGCTCAACTTGCACTGTAGAAATTTCTAGAGTAGTAACTATTTTGGTGCAATCAGTGACCTTGGTCACATCCTTTTCTTTTCTCAAAAGGGCACTACCAGAGGTGCTAGCCTCATTCTTATCTGGACTTGAAGTCTTTACCGGTTCTGGACAATGATGACCAAACTGGCAACATTTGGGGCAATGTTTTGGAGTCCACTCATATTCAACTTGAATTTCAATGGGCTCTGGAGAGAGTTTGCACCTGAACTCAAAGTTCTTAACTCGAGGGCGTCTTGCATCAATAAGAACACAAACCCTCGCATACTCCAATCTAGATAGATCAGAAGTCGCCTTATCACAAGATTGAGGTTCTCCAACCATGCTGGAGATAATGCTAAGGCCTTTGGCTGTCCACAAAGGAAACGGCAGGCCATACAAACGGATCCAAACTGGTAGTGTCCGAAATGCTGTAAGATTGAAATCCAGATGCGGATGCCATTGCTGCAGGTAAATGAATTTACCTCCAAACATCCAAGGACCGCGAGCAATGATTGCATGTACCTCATCCTCAGTTCTAAAACGGAAGATGAGAAATCCCTTATCCGTGGAACGGACGTCCTCAAGACAACTAGATTTCCATGCACGCATCGCCATCGAACGTGCAGCATGGAAGGGCATCACATATCCCGGAAAGAAGCCAACAAGACATCTACGCCATTCGGCTAAATTCTCGTCGACAATCTCATCTGGAATCTCAAGGATTATACCCGGTTTCTTAGGAGTAACCGGACTCAGTTTGCTTCAAACACGACCTTATTGCACAAATACAACTCAATTATCCTGAATATCACTCCCCTAAACTTATTTTCACTCAATACATCAATGTATTTACGAACAACCAAGCCTTAATCTTTATTTCTTTTCAATTGTTCTTGGCCCTTTTTTTTTGGATAGTGCAATGTTTAATTCCCCTAAGCTTTCTTCTTAAACCGTGTCATCAGTGTTAAGCTAATAACTCCCAAACCAGTGGTTTTAGGGTATTAGAAGTTAAGACATCCCTGAGGGCTTAATTACTCAAGTTAAGAAGCCCATGAAATCATATGTATCGTTTTTTTTAATTATTTAAAAAAAATGAAAGAACAACAAAATCACACTCATACATGACATACAACTGAATTTTCAGATAAATTCTTAAAACCATGGCATAGCTCAAAATACAATCTTGAATGATCTACATGCTTAATAGTAAGGGACAAGGTTTAGATAAAACAAATAGGCTAGGATAAATTTATTAAGTTAACAAAGAAAAAGGCTAAAATAGGCTTAAAGGGGACAACTATGGATCGATATAAATCATGGGTTGGCTTGAAAGGCACACAAGATTCAAAGATGGCTTAAATCATTTTTCTAATGTTATGTAGCCTAGGATTTTATGTCAAGTGACAATCAAACAAATTCTAGAATCCATTGAGATCTAATGAAAACACTTAAATCACATAAACCTTCTCTAAGTACACAAACAACTCAATGATCATGGCTGATGTGTTCAATTTGTTTTCAACGAATCAGAAGTTAAGCAAAAACCAACAAATAAGTTAAGCGCATAAATCTTATGCATCATTTATTATTTTTCAAGAGTTATTCATCAATTCAATCATCATCTTATCATAGGCCCTCAACAATTCATGCAAAAACAAACAAACACAGTTTTTTTATAGGACCTTAACAAAGAAGAACACATAACTAATTCAAGCAAAACAAAAACTACAAACAATAGTGACACCTAAGATATTTCAAATCAAAGCAAAACACCCTAAAAACTTTGGAAATAAAGAGAAAGGAAGTATATAGGACTTCTCTAAATTTGCATTTGAAAGTGGACTCTTGATGATGAAGCTTTTGAGAACTTGTTTCCATTTCTAAAGCTTATGCAAATAGTAACTATTTTAATTCGGTGCAATAGCAAGAAAAGTTGCAGTTAAACTTCTTCAAAGTTTTGAAGACATATATAGCTTCATTAGAGACCGAAAGAGTCTCCTCACATGATTTTGCTTCAAGAGTTGGTAGTTTGAGCTCGAGTTCAAGATGTTCTTAAAGTAATGGTTGCAACCTTGAAGTGATGGTATCAAGATCTTCAGATTTTAGGTTGTTGTTGCAACTTAATTAGAGAGATATTATGGTGCTGGTGTTGCTCCATTAAGACAAATTTTTTTAAAAATAGAACATGCCATCAAAATAATGTTTACGCCAGGATTATACAATACTTTTCAATGTGACAAGGAAAACAACTGAAATTTTTAATTTCTAAGGCACTTACTTCGCAAAATGGTGCTACACTCCTCTTTTAGCAATACTTCATCTTCTCCCAATTTCCTTTTGTTGGACAAAGTTTCTTTCATGAATTTCACAAAACTTGGTATTTATTCCAACAAATCTGTAAAAGAAATGTTAATATATAATTTCTTAAAAACATCAAGAAAATTAGAAAATTGCTTATTTGAATCGCTCCTTTTGAGAAGTTCAGGAAAGCGGATTGGTGGCACATATGGTGGTGGCGATGTTATTGGATGTAGTTGCTCAATGCTCTCCTCAAATGGGCATGTATGGTGGCTGTTCTCAGCTTCTTTGGAGATGTCATGGGGCTGGTCAAATTGCTTCTCATGTGTCAACATGCTCACCTTCACTTCCTCTTCAAAACTTGTTTCCATGCTGCTTTAATTTCAATGCTTCTTGAGATCTTGCTTATTTCAAACTCTCTAATTGGCTCATTATCATTTCATGATTTCTTACAGAGGCTTTGTAGCTTTGTTGCATGATCTTTGAAGTAGCCATGCATTGCTCCATAGCTTTCTTTAAATGACTTTTCTCTTCTTGAGGCTAAACATATGGAAAATTCAAAAAATTATGCTCATTGTCCCATGAGTAATTAGGATAATTTGTCCAAGATGAGTTTTATCTGTTTCAGTAAGGATAGTATTGTTGCCCTCGAAGTTTGAGACCAAATGGGTTTGGTAGGTGTTTGGGAATGAAAAGGGGTTCCCAACTTTAGTGGCAAACCTAGAAATTTTCTTTCGAAGGGGCACCATGTAGTCTAGAATTAAGATAAATATGAGTAAATAAATACAATAATTAAGATTTAATCATGTTTAAAATAATTTTCAGATAAAGTAAAAATTAGATAATTTTTTTCATATATAAGACTAAAGTAATGTATTATAAATTAAAAAAAAAAGAATTTTCTAACATATGTATAAGTTCTAAAGTCTTTCGATTACGATTAAATTAATATGTTTTAAATAATTGTTTTAACACTTTATATGAGAGGTAAACGTATTTAATATTTGGATTTTGATATTCTAAAACTAGAAAATTTATTTTTTTGTACTATTTCATTATATACATTTAAGATTCTATGTAAATTAATAAATTGATGATAAAATATGTTTAAAGAATATATATAAAAAATTAGATTTACGTAGTATATTGCAAATAATCTTTCATATCCATTATGATTATGTATATTCTAAATACCTTAAGCTTCCAAATAAATTGTGTGAGTATATATATCTTGACATTTCAATCGTGTAATATATAAAATGAAGATACATGTATGAACCTACTCAACTATGTAACTTTAAAAGGATTTAACAAAAAAAAAACACCACCAAAATTTAAGGGTAAACCCAAATGCAGGAGGTTATATTCGTTAAAATTATGTATTTTTCATGTAAAGGATATCTGAGGTATAATTTGTAACTATTGAAACTTAAGGGGTATAATGAAATTTTAATTTTTCAGTGGGGCCCTGACCCCCCTAGTTACAACATAGGTCTACCTATGCCCAACTTGTTGATCAACACTACAATAATTCTCACCACATAACTCACACACTACATTCACATTCAAATTCCCCAATTGTCTTGATAAGGCTACTACTTGAGCTAATAATGTTGCAAGTTCTTCTTGATATATTAATTCATCTACAACTGCAAAGTCAATTCCCATGGCTTGTTGTTATAGTTTCCAAAACTTGATAATTAAGTACCTAAGATCAACACACAAACAATTCCAAAAACAAAAATTTCATCTTTCCTGAAAGGAAAAAGAAAACAAATTCAAAGTAAAATAGAGTTTTTTAGCTTGATATTAGTAAAAACAAACAATCCCTGATAATGGCGTCAAAAACTTGTTATGCAAAATCCGTAAGTGTATAGTATCATGAGAAGTAATAAAGTGATGAGTAGAGTAACGTTCGACGAGGATTGTGTTACTAATTAACACACCGTGTCTTACTCTAATTTTATTTGAATAATGATTAAGTAATGACAATTCAAGTCAACTAAATAAACTAAAATTAAGTAAATAAAGAAGAATGAATGACAATAAACCGAAGTTAATAAACCCAATGAAACAAAGATCTAGGGTATTAGATTTCACCTAAGATATCCATTCTAATATTTCAATTCAATAAAATCAATGTTTATTCACCTGTTGTCAACTAATTGCACTAATGTAATTGTTAATCTTTCTCAAGCAAAAACAATGTATGTTTATAGAGAGAATTACATCTTTATCAATTCTAACAGCCAATAAATACCCATTAATCACGAGAAATTCCACGTAGGCACAAATCACATTCATATCTCGATCTCTTTTCAATTTATGGCAAATCAATCAAGAACTAATGAAAATTAACTTCTCAGTCTAATTTATACCTCAAATCATGCAAAAGATGATCAAACTTCCACAAGCATTAAACAATAATTAAATTGCTCAATAAAATTGAATAAACATGAATGTATTAAATTAAAAATAGTTAGTGTATCAAACTTGGCTACATCCTAACCCTGAAAAAATATTTAGTTCATAACTAAAGTAAACGAAACATAAATCATAGTTCTAAACATAAAGACAAGGAGAAAAGAAAGAAAACTAGTTTGTAAATGAAGAAATCTTGCTCCCAGCCATCTTCCTAGGCCTCATTGGCCCCTTGGAACTCCCAAACATGTTTGAAGTCTTATTTATAGGTGTAGAGTTTAGGACTCGAAAATTGGAAAAATCATGTTTTCAAGTCATCATTGTGTAGAGGCACAACCTTCCTTGTGTAGGTGCCCAAAGTCTCTGCCTTGTGTACTATGTTTCAACTCTTCATAATTTATTCTCTACACTACCTTCGCTGTTTTGTTTAGTACACAACTTATATTCATGAACCTTAAAATTCTACAAAAACTACACATCTAGAGCTTTCTAGGGGTCTATGGTGCATAATATGGTTCTTTGTAGATCGATGTAGTTAATTCTGAGAAGTTGGTTGTCTGGTAGAGGGAAAATTTGAATGCTTGTCCCTGAATTCACTCCAATTGCTTTCATTTGCTTTCTACAACCAAATAAAAAAACATAAAAGGAACAAATTTAACTTGAAAACGAAACAATTAACTAAGAAAAGAGGTATTAAAATATATATAATTCTTAAGTTATCACTTCATCCAGGATTTCTTGTATGCCAAGATGTGCAGCCTCATATAGACTTAGCATGCCCGTTACATTGTTGAATAAGGGTGGGTTTGGGGTGTCTGTGATGTGGGAAGTTGTTATAGGAAAAATCACTTGTTAGCTATGCTATCTCAAAAAGTTTAGGATGTTTGATAAATTTGCTTTTTAAAACTATTGTACTGCCCAAAAGCTCTGAATATGTGTTTGATAAACTTGATTTCAAAAGCTAATTTTTAATAAAAATACAAAATTGTACAAAAAATTTAAAATACTTACATTTTTAATATTTAATCTAAATATTATAATAGAATAAAATAATTGAGTATATATTTATTTTTATTAAAAATAATAAAAATAAAAATTCAAAAGAATACCTGAGAGCCTCCGACCGCCTCCAAGTGACGCATGGAGTGACATCGCTAGCTCCAAGAGACTTGATGGAAGCCGCTATGTACAAATCCCTAACGGTTTCATCTTTTTGGCCAGAAATTAGCCTGATCTAATGGTTAAAGTTTTGAGTTTGGAACCTTTTAACCATCTAATTCATCTGATTTCTAGATGAAAAGATGAAAATGTCAAGGGATTTGTATACAAAATTTTTTTACGAGTCTCCTAAAGCTCGCGGTGTCACTCCATGTGTTGATCGGTGGTGGCTGACGGATGATGGTCGAGGATGGCACTGTGCTCTAGTAAGAATTTTAAATTTAAAAAATATAAAATATATTTAATTTTGTAATTTATAAAATAATTAATTAATTTTAACATTTTTATATTTAGGGTATTTTTAGATTTATATTAAATTATAAGGGTAATTTTGGAATTTTAGTCTAGCCAAATTTTAGCTTTCAAAATCAGACTTTCAAAAGTTGCCTGCTACCTGCTTTTGCAATCTCAAAAATAGATTTTTGAAGTAGCAACTTCCTAGATAATCAATTTCCAAAGGGTTTACCAAACACCAAAATAGTTGTACCTAGTAGCAGAATCTATGGCAGCCCCAAACGCACACTAAGGGTGATTTGAACTTTCCATTTTCATCTTTGAATTTGCCAAATATTTGCTTTACAACAAAACGCTTGATGAAAATTAATTTATTCAAGAGCTTTGGTGCATTTCAGGCATCACTTAAATATATATAAAAGAGGGATGAGACACACTTGCTAGACAGAACATTGTATCCTTGTTGCCTAAGTAACCGAAATCGAAGAGCAACTGTGTTCAAATTGTTAGTATTGAGGCAATCATCTTGATATAGCTTCTCTAGTTCATCCTTTATCTCTTTCTAAAAATGGTAAGCCACTCGGAAACACTATGCAACATTAATCAAGCTCAACTTATTAGAATGCTTATCTATTTTTTAGATTAGCATCCTATTTACTTCTTGCTTCAACCCTCATATTCTTGTTGAGTTTAACTGGAAATATTAAATCCTCTCTCAACACGACTTCTAATCTAATTAGAACATGAACTCTAATCCTATTTTACATCGACTTTGTTTCTAGACTAACTCTTCAAGTGTTGTTTAAACTTCCAACACATGAAGGGAAATGATTTTCCCAAATCTTAGGATAAAAATATGCTGATTGATGATAATGCTTTGGTTAGCTTTTTGGAGAGTAGGAGCTACTGAAACTTGAAGACACATGGTATAGAGAGTGTGATCAGTTCATGAATGTGAGTGATAGCGCCCGTCACTCTCATGCATTATATAGACATATGTACAATGTGACTGTGGCATAGCATTTTCCTATCTCATGTTCATTTAACTTCTTTTTCCATGTTGGTCTACCAAGGGTTTTTTTTTCTTAAATGATAATTAAGGTGTTGTATTGAATAATCAAGGAGAATTTGTAGTATAATAAGTACATACATATTTCAAATAGGGGCAAAAATTAGTTAAGGGTCCTATTTTTTTTCTCAGATTTTTGCTATTGCTGAGCAAAGAGAGGGATTTACTTGTCTTCGTTATAGCTGGGAAATTATATTGTTCTTCAACTCGTACAAAAGAATCATTAATGTGCATAATTTATACCCTTTATTTGGTTTTTGATTGTCTTTTTGTTTTTATGTTTGCAAAACAGACTCCTGTATATATGTTCTCCAACTTTTAATTTGTTATATAAAATTTATATTTCTTTATAAGTGATGCTATCGCAATCTTAATATTATATTTTGATAATTAATGAAAAAATTTATTTTTCTGAATTTTTATAATTAAAATATCAATCATTTATAAATATAAAGAATCATATCAACTTATACATGTTAAGTATAAAAAATACATATTTTTTTAAAAACATATAACCCAAAGTAGAATATTAAATAATCCACACGAATTAAAAACTTTAGCGAAAGGTTATGAAAATTATAAAGTAGGAAACATAAGATTGAATGCATTAGTTCTGAATTCTTAACTATACTATTTATGTATAATAATAATGATATTAATAATCATAATAATAATAAAACTTAGACATATTTTATGTCTTTGTAAATTTTCATGTAGTAAAATAAGGAATTGTTTCAAATGTACTAATATACAATTACAATACACAAACTGCCGAGCTGTTAATTTGTTCGATTGTTCGATTGTTGAGTTGTTATAGTTTCCTATCTTTGTCTAAAACTCTCTAGCTTAATTAATTCCCTAAGAATGAGAGATTAGTTTCTCCAATAATTTTGTCTCCACAATTTTTACTTTAGTGGTTTGAAAGGTGACTAATTATAATTTTTAAGATTTGGACAAGATAGTAATGTTGACATGAAAACAAATACTAAAAGGTAAAAATTGTAAGCGTTTGAATAAAAGTTGTAAATCATATAAAAATTATAAATATTACAATTTTTATATCATTATTTACAATTTTTATATAAATTTTATAAAAATGTATCGGTATATCAAATATAGACGAACATATGAAAACTAAGCATTCTGCATCTGTATGTTGTCCTAATTATAAGATCTCTTAATTTCCGTAGAAGTTTCTGATGATGGAGTTTAGAGATGATGTCATCTTCTGTTGACTTCAAGTTGGATTAGCTTATACTTTACTGATAGCTTTCATCAGTTATAGCGAGCACATAATATCCCAATCCTCAACTTGTATCTAAGTTAGAAAATTAAGAATTGTTTACGCAAAATCAATTGCTGACAAAAGCCTAGAGAAGGACAGGAATTTTATTAAATATAATCAATCTTTATTATAATTGAGTAAGGTTATTATATAAATTTAATTTTCAAAAAAATTTAATTGTGGCATTAATGTATAGCCATTTAATGTTATAATTTGGTAAGAAGTTTGAAGTTGACAGAAAAATAACACTTTGATTATTGTTTATTATTATTATTTTTTGAAGATGGTAGAGTTTCAGTATAAAATTATTTTGATATTGTATATAATAGTTTTTAATTAATAAATTACTTCTTTATAATAAGTTTTTAGCAATTGATACAATTTTAATTTGGAGAAAAAATATTTTGATTTGGAGGTGTTGACATGTGATTCTAGGATATCCATTAAGGCTACCCTAAAATCGCAACCTTTTATATATACAAACTTCTCTTTCAAATTTATTATATTGTAGTGGATTAATGAATAAAAACTTTTTTACAAAATTAATTTAGAATAACTTGACTTGACTCACTAAAATTAATGATTTTATAAGAAAGAGGTTATATATATTTATAAGATGGCATTATTAGACCGGTTATATCATTTTTAAATCTTAATCTACCAATAAAGTATATTAATCTACAATCAAGTATTTTCTTCAATGATCATGCAAGAAAATGAATGAAATTTGAGCGGTTCAGTAGGTTTCATATCTTATGTTATGATTTATAATGCAGTTACATTTAAATTTAAAATTTGACTTTCCTATATACTTAATTTTGTGTCATATTTTTTATTTTCACATTATAATTATTTTTTTTTTGTATTCAAAAGTAGTTTATAGTTTTTCCATGACATTGACTTCCTCTAGTGATGGCAGTTTTGTGACATGACATGTTAACATAACACATAATCAGTTTGTGACATGACATGTTAACATAACACATAATCAGTGGGATTATTATAAAAAGCTACAAAGTTTTTGTCACTTTTCATCTGTGAATTGGTAATGAATCCACTTCATCTACTACGAGGAAGGGGAATGAAAAGTGAATTACCTAAAATTTTTGTGAGATTTTACAAAGGCAGGTTGTATTAATATTCCCCTGCCAACTTTATCAGTCAATTATTAAAAATGACCAGTTCAATAGCAAATGATATCTAGGATAATTTATTTGAGAGGTATGCATGTTTCACGTGTTTTTCAGCTACCAAGCATGTAGGGTCTAGAGATAGCCTCCAATTTAAAAACATAATGAATGACAAAGGACGATAAATTTTTGAGTTGTAAAAAAAAAAAAGGTTATTGTTGGCTAATACATAACCCAATCACATGTAGATAACACAAATTTTATGGCACATGTTGATAGATATACAATTTGATGCCAAATGGAGAGGATGCACCTTACACTTTACAATAAAACATATATATAGTTTATTTCAGTGTAAAAGCTTCTATATGTGATCCCATTTACCATATGGTGCTCTATTAAATATAAATTACACTTAGAGCTAAAACAAAACAAATGATAGCATCAATTCAAATATTAAACTGTTTTAATATTTTAATCGATGCACATGATCGATCCTAATAATAAGCTCAAATACAAATTATATAATCCACGGAGCAACCTTCACACGTGAAGATTATTATTACTTTTATAACTTATTCACTGATGAAGATACAACACTCAGTTCTTGATTATTCCTTTGGCAGATAAATATTGCTCATCAAATGGGGATCGGCTTGGCGAACACAGAAGCAGTTTCATCTTTTACCTTGAACGAGAAGGTGTAAACATCGTTGCATACTTGTACATAAAATCAACAACCCGAGAAAAATTGAGAATGACCTCACGGAAGGGAATTGGAATCGCTTTTGGTTTCGGAAACCCTTGATTAGTATCTTTCCATCCACTAAAAATTTCAGTTTTCAAGAATCTAATTGCTTCTTCTTCAGAAACGCTATGCTGCTTCATGTACCAGTCCACAACTGTGGCAACATGCTTTCTCTCACTACAACATAATAGGCCTTTTGCTGTGTCTATTTACTGCAGGCCTCCAAAAATGCGGTAAAAATTGAATTTTACGGTGGGCCACGAAGCCCGCAGTAGATGTTACGAATTTTACTGCTGTTTTGGAGGCCCGCAGTGAAAGGCTGTAATATAATCTAATTTTCTTTGTTTTGCTCCTATTCTCCTGCTTCTCTCTAATTTTTCCCTCTGAAATCCCTAATTTTTTCCTTCCCTAATTTTTTCCGCCCAAAGCTGTAATCTCTCTGAAATCCCTAATTTCTCTGAAAGCTGACGAAAATCTCTACAACAAATCTCCTGCACTCACAGCCTTTCAACCTCGTTAGTCCCACACTCGCCACACTCACAGCCTTTCAACCTCACAGTCGAAACCGCGGTAAAAAGTAAAATGATTTTTTACGGCGCCATTTTATACGACGAGCTTAAATCGCCGTAGGCCCGCCGTAGAAGGCTTTTTACCGCAGTTTTGGCCCGCGGTAAAAGGCCCATTTTCTTGTAGTGTCTTTCGTTCCTACTGCAATTATAAATATATATAATATCCATAATTAAGAAAATTTTGTTAGAACCTCTAGCTTGTTATAAGTATGAACATCCTTCATCTAAAATACATCTTTGAAGTTTTTTAATTTGTCACACGGTAGCTCGCTAGTGGCTGAGACTCTGGCCCAATTTACAAGCTTGGCTCTCTTGTCATTAGATTCTTGTCAGCTCTGTGTATCCCAGAAGTTTGTTGTCCATTCTAATCTTTCTAACTCCTAACACTTGAAACTCAACTTTTCCTTTATAAAATAATTTCATTCACTTGTAGAATTTTTTGCTTGTATTATAAGTTTATTGTACATAGAATTTTATATAACCGGAGAAAATATCCAAGTAAAATTGTTTTTCTTGCTCGAGAAATTAGTTTGACTTCTTTATATCTATATTTGAATCTGTAGCAATGTTTTGAATGCAATCAAGATCGAAAATAATCATTAACATAGAGATACACACACACACACACACACACACAAACACACCTCTCTGCTTCCCATGTAACATCGCAATTCTGGAAAACCTTAACGAGCCTTTAATAAATATGTACATTATAAGTTGTGTGTGCTATATGGGTAATAAAGTAAATTACAAATTATTATAGGGTGAAATGTAAGACCTGGAAAATGAAGGGGTTAAGTTGAGTTTGTGCTTAATTCTTATCTATAAATGCGAGGGATGCCTTTAGAAATTTCATTTCCCTCTTCTCTCCACAAAAAGCTCCCAGCCCTCTCTTTTTCTCTCTTGCTCTCTTCAACTTCAGAGAATTCAACGGAATTCAAGGAAATTGAAGTGATACAAGGTAAGAATCATGTTCTTCTCCTTCTAATCTTAGTGCTTAGCTATGGAATTTGAGAGGAATTGTCAGGTTAAACTATGTACATGATAGAAAATCATGAATTATAGTAAGCTATGAATGGTTTGAGTGGGTTAGATGATGTAGAGAAGCTATAGATGATGATTAGGATAAACTCTGCAGGGCAGTCACACTGAACAGTGATGCTTTCAAAATTTCTCAAAAATTCTAGGGTTATCAGTCGGTTCTAAAAATTTTATATGTGAAATTAGACACATTAAGGATTTTATAAAATTTTGAATCACTCAAAAATTCAAAGTGAGCAATTTATAGTGAATTTTCAAATTTGGTGAACCAAAATTTGGTCTTCCCTGTTTTAAAACAGAGTACGGGAATTGGGATTTAATTGAGGGGTCTATTCCCATGTAAATTTCTGATTTTTGGAGCCTAAATTCTTGAGTGTATTTCCTATTGAACAGAAAATTTTCAGGGTTTTTGGAATTTTGGATGAATTTATATGATTTTTCAAAGTTGTGGCTGTGAAGCTAAAAATTATAACTGTCAAAACAGAGCTAATAAGCTAAATTATTTTTGACTGACTTAGAATCTTTACAAAATTGTGATTTTTAGTAAAATGATATTTATATGTGTCTAGTTTTAGATTGGAAAGTTTGGTAATAATTTGATTATGTAGAATTTTGCAAAATTCGTTGAAGCAGCGCTACTCAGCTAAAAGACCTGCAGACATAAATTTATGTATATATTGCACGAAGAGATTTTAAGGGTATATGACCTTATTTTGGCTCAATAAAATTTATGTGCTATAATGTATGTTTAATTGAGTTTCATGAAGTTTGTTGATGAATAGAACGAACAACCTCATGTTGCAATGATCCAAGAAATATATGTGCCGCATTAAATTTTAATGATATTGTGGATTGGTTGAATGTGTTGCTAACTTATAGGGGTTTAAATGATTCCTAGCTGGACATCAAGGTTCAAGGGGTGAAGGAATCAGGTAAATAGCTAGACCACCTCTGAGGCACAATGAATTTTGTGTTGATTCTTTATGTTTATGTATATTGTGGGTGAAAGTCATACTAGAGTCGTTGTGTTGTAATCTGAAATTTGGTGCCTTGAATGTGTAAAGAATGTGTTTATCATGATTTTAAGGGTTATACACTCGTGTTTTGATTTGTGCTAATTTGACATAGAAAGGCATAGATAATGTGTGGTGTTAATATTATAAATGTGTGAATCTGCCTTTTGTGCTAGGACACTTATTTTCTCTATATGGTAGGCGGTATATGTTTATATGATGTGTACCAACATATGTGTGCGACATGTCACCGACAATGATACATAACGGGTGACTAGTGGTCAGTGAGAGATGTCACCAACGGCGATACATAATGGGTGATATTGACCATCGAACCTGCCACCGAAGGCGATACGTAACGGGTGGTATGTTTCTTTAAATAAGCAATGTGAATCACATGCCATTGACAATGTTACGTAACGAACGACGTTGTAAATTGTGATATGTGAAAGCTCTATCATGAGTATTTACATAGTGTCCTTAAGGCTTATGCACAATTGTGTAGAAGTTGTGCCCTAAATGAGTTTAAGAGGTTCATTAGTCTCATTTGAGATGTGAATTGGTTGTGATTAAAATGTGTAAAACAAGAATGTTATGAGTTAGATAGAAAGAATGGGTCAAATGGGCTGATAATAGCCTCAATCTAGTAGTCAAATGTAGTAATCGATGCTAGAGTGCCACACAGATCGTGCAAGAGCGCCAAGCATCGAAAAGAATATTGGCGAAGACAGAAATATGGTGCCGGAGCATGGAATGAATGGCGTAGGAGCGCCAAATTAGAATAGCAAAGTTGTAGGAATCGAGAGTTGGCGTCGCTGCGCCAAGTTACCTGCGCAAGAGCGCGACCCATGGAAACCAACATTCTTCACTTGACTTGTGTCAAAAGTTATAGGTTACTTGTGGAGGAAGAAAGGACTATAATTTATGTTCATGTGATTCATTCATGTATGTTTCCCATTTATTATCACTTCTTAGCTACTTACTGAGTGTTTTACTTGTTAAATTATGTTGTGTGCCTCAGGTGAGCAATAGATTATGGATTTTAGAGGACATTTGGCATAACAACGCGAAGTTCCCTTGGCAACTATCACACTACTGCAACTAATTGATTTTTGTAACACGGGTTTTTGATGTTTTGAATTAGAAATATATAGAGTATATTCCTTGGTTGGTTATGGGAACTTTGTGAACTTCTTAGATGTTATTCCTAATGGAAATAGTGATATGTTATTCTTCCAACTTTTCAATGTGTGTGAATGCTTTGATTTACCTTCCCGTAACATTGTTGCATGGGGTGTTACATCCTTTATCATCGTTGAGTCTAGCAATAACTGTTAAAGCTACAACAAACTTAGGGTCATTCGAGATCCATTCAAAGACTTGCTTGTTAGCAATCTCTCCCATGTCAAGGAAAGAAATTATTTCCAACAATTTATAAGTACAAGTCACTAGTGAAATCTTCAAATACTCCTCCAATGTTGCTACATAGTCTTGATTGCACCACTTGACTTCAACCATGTAACCTTGGACTACTCTCTTCATCTGATACATATATAAATATGTTCAACACAAGGACCCCTTTATTAATAATTATCTAATAGAGGTAGTGTACGTAGAAATGGACTACCTCTTCTATTGCATGATCCGTACGATATGAACATCCTTTCTTGGACATCTCCATCTCAATTTCACTGTAAAAGTCTAACAGTCTTGATAAATGACTTTCATGTACTCTGGAAGTACATCTATAGTGCTAATGTCCCATCTAATGACTTTCATGATATTGGTTAATAATTAAATATAAAAAAGTCACAAATTAATAAATAGAATTATAAAATTTTTATGGACACAAGAGGTGCAATTGCAGCTACTGGGCTTAGCTGGCTCCATCTCGTTGTGGGGTAATCCGGAGAGTTGGATATTTAATAGAACTATATATATTTAGGATTATCTTCTTATCTTAGCTTTATCTAAGCTTTTAAGGAGACATTGACACAGATTTTCAGTTGTATAAATAGTTTAGATTTGCTCTCACTATTTTTCTTCATTAATTCAATTTATCTAACCACCAATCATATTTTTAAAAAAGCTTAGAAAAAGCTAAAGCTAAGAAGAGGATCCTTGTCCATATCGTATTGGAGTCATGAAAATATAGTACGTACTTACACAATGATAGTCAGATAATGTAAATTCATAATATGATAAATAAAAACTTAATTTTAAAAGAAATAGACACTAAAATTTTTGTAATCTTTTATAACATTTATTTCTTATGATACATTAAATTGTATTGGACATAATTTCATTTAGGGGAATTTTTGAAAATTTGTAAACATGAAAGGCATTAAGATATATACCACAGGCTTAGAAGCACAGGAAAGAAAAAATTTTCCCCAAATGGTGGGATGAAAATTTGCTGACTGACGACTAAAGCTTTGCTTAGCTTTTTGGAGAGGAGGAACTGTTGAACCTTGAAGAGACATGGTGTATGATTGTTCGGTACGTGATTTAATGTGAGTGACAGTGCCTTTCACGCTTATGCATACATTTAGGGTTGGAACCGGGGCGGGGTGGGTACGGGGCGGCCAGTATCCAGCCCTGCCCCGCTGACCCTTTTTTTTGCCCCTTTGCGGGGCGGGGCGGGGCGGGGCAAAAAAAAATTTTAGTAGATCCGACCCGCCCCGCCACTGTTTATATTTTTACAATCACACCCCTATAATCTTTATATTTTTCAACTTCATCCCTTGTAATATTTATATCTTTGCAAATAACTCCCTTATCAATTTCTCATCATACCATTTATAACTATGATCATTTTTCAACAATCATAAAAATAATAAATCTTCAAGCTAAAATCAAAATAGTTGCATATTATTATTTTATTTTATTAGTAATAATGTTACATATTCCATTAGAAATAATGTTAAAAGTTTATTATTGCTTGTAAACTAGTTAATTGATAATTTTTAAATAGTTGATAATACAATTAAATAATTTTTTAATGACATGTTCATTTAATTTCAATTTAATAATAGTAATAATATGATTGGTATATACCAAATAATTAATATTATAAATATTTATGAAATACTAATAATTTAATTAACTAATTTAAATTACGATAAATCATATATTTAAAGTTATAAGATTATTTTATCATATTTCTATTTACATATTTAGAAAATAATATATTGATTATATTAAACATATATATTTTTAAAATAATATTGTTAATATTGCAATAATTTAAATAGTACTTAGTAATCTATATCAAGATTGTATATGTTTTACAAATTTAATTACTATAAAATACAAATATTTAATTACTATTTGATTTTATTAGTAATAATGTTACATACTTTATTAGAAATAATATTAAAAATGTATTATTCTTATAAACTAGTTAATTAACACTTTTTCCATAGTATGTTAATTTAATTTCAATATAATAATAGTAATAATATGATTTGTATATACTAATTAATTAACATTATATGTATTTATGAAACATTAATAATTAAATTAATTAATTTAAATTAATAATTTACGATAAATCATATAATTAAGATTATAAGATTATTTTTATCCTATTTTTATTTACATATTTGGGAAATAATATATTGATTATATTAAAGATATACATTTTTAAAATAATCATGTTAATATTGCAATAATTTAATTAGTACTTAGTAATCTATATCAAGATTGTATATATTATAAAATTTAATTACTATAAAATATAAATATTTAATTATCATTAATTGTCATTTAATTATATTAGTAATAATGTTACATACTTTATTAGAAATAATGTTAAAAGTGTATTATTGCTTATAAATTATTTAATTGACAATTTTTTAAATAGTTGATAATACAATTAAATAAATTTTTAGTAACATGTTGATTTAATTTCAATCTAATAATCGCAATAATATTATTGGCATATACCAAATAATTAACATTATATATTTATGAAACATTAATAATTTAATTAATTAATTTAAATTACAATAAATCATATATTTAAGGTTTTAAGATTTTTTTATCATATTTCTATTTACATATTTAAAAAATAATATACTGATTATATTATAGATATATATTTTAAAAATAATCTTGTTAATATTGTAATAATTTAATTAGTACTTAATAATCTATATCAAGATTGTATATATTATACAAATTCAATTATTATAAAATACAAATATTTTATTTTGTCATTATAATATGACGAAATTGATGTTAATATACTAAAATATATTAATTATTAATTAAAATGTCATTTTTATTAAAGTATTTGCATTATTTGTAAAATTATTAAGAATTTATATATATGAAAAGTTTAACAAATATAACCTAAAAAATTACATAACAGTCCTAAACTTTAAAAATTTTATAAATATACCCCTAACCTTGCTGGGCGGGGCGGGTCTACGGGTCTAAATGGCTGGACCCGACCCCAAATCCGCTTCAGTCGGGTAGAAATTTTCTGTCCCAAACCCACCCTTATGAATGCTTTGAGGCGGATCAAGACCCACCCTGTTGGACCGGGTTCGACAAGATCCGTGGTGGGTCTGGGGCAAATGCCCAACCCTACATACATTTAACGGGATTCTATAGAAGCATGCTTTTCATCGGTGTTTTTCAAATAATTGCTTGAAATGTTGCCTCCTTCATCTCCACTTTTTCTCTTTTTTATAAGCTATTAAATTGTGGGGTCCTTTGGTGGAATTGGAAGCAATAATAGAGCTGTGTTGTAACTTACGGTGGATTCGCCCACGCTAAACAAATAATTTGTTACTCATTTGTTAGTTGTGATAAGTGTCAAGCTATTATTGGTTTAGTATTATGCAAGTTCTGATTGCTTACAGGATTCCCACCACCACACTAAATAAATAATGTGTCATTCAATGATGGAGCTTTCATTTTATCTCCCTTCCCTCCTTTTGTTTATTTTTATATTTTAATGGCCCACCTTACTTTTACTCCTGTTCACATTATTAACCGAATTCTTGTTTACTTATTTGCTTTCATACAATAATATTTTGTTCATATCCGGTAGCTAGCTATTTTTTTAATTTTCTAATACTTTCAGCCAATACTAAATATTATATTCTTAAATTATAATACATTATCAATATGAGTACTCATATATGATAGTCGATAAGTAAGATATTATTATCTTATTATTTATTGTTTACTTGTTATGTTCTATTTATATGATATGACTATCCTTATAAAAATGTTTTGTTATTGCTACTATGTTAGCTCTATTACATCAGAAAATAAGGTTAAATTTGGATATTAGTTATTATATTATTATTTATTTGTTATACTAAGTGGTCTAACCTAACATTAATAATATATTCACTTTATATTGTCAATTTTATTATATTTCATTTACCCATTTATTTTTTTAAGCTATAATATTATTGTATCAGTATCGTTAAATGCAAATCAAATTTGTAACTTGAAGATTGCACAAAAACAAAACTTGATGTTTCGATTCTTATTTATTTCAGAACCTGAAGTTCTGAATTTATGAACTCCAAAGTCGTAAGCTGAAGTTTTGAATCTATAAATATTCTTATTATCAATTTTATAATTATTATATATTTCTATAATACATTATCAATTTTATTTTATTGCGTTAACATTATTGTTATGTAATTTACATTTTCAGTTTCTATAAATTTGTTGGCCATACCTTAGTTTTTCCTAATATTATTTGGCTGCGATTTTTAATTTTACCAGCAGTATAAAGTTTATATTATTTGTTTTGCCGTGACTTAAAGTTTTTTTGGTCTAACTTTTAATTATTCTAGTCATAAAATCGTAAGTAACGTGTTTTTATCTAGAAACTGTTTGTAACATTTCTCATTGGATTCTTGGTCTCTACATGCTTAAGTTTTTGAATAATAATTTTTGAATTGTTATGATTTTAGACCCAAAACACCTTGAACGCCTTCAACTTTGAGGATTAAATCACTTTCAAGAATTTATGATTTTAGGTTTAATCTATATTATAAATTATTCCTATTAACCTTAATTTGTTTAACAATAATGATTTTTGATATGATTATTTGTATACATATTTTTTATTAAATTAAAATTTTTTATAATCTTATAATTTCTAAATAAATTGATATTGTATTTCATGACTATATATTTAGTTAATAAAAAAGGATATATTCAAGCATTTTATTCTTTTGCACATGTATTTAAATTTGAAATATTTTGGCATAAATTTTTGATGCCTTATGAATAAAATTGCATTTGATGCAAATCTCTAAGATGATGTTTTTTTATTTCTCCTAAAAAAGATTAAGAGTAGTTCCATTCAACCCCCACTTTCATTTTTTTTTTTTTGAAAATTTTACCCTAAATAAAGTTATTAAAAAAATAAAAGAATTATCAACTCAAATATAGGAATGCTCAACTTTAATAACTCTTACCACACATTTATAATTACTTTCGATTTCAATCTTCGTATCTCTCTTAATTTTCAGCCAAAATGGATCATCATCAATCTACCACTGCCACTACTTTTCAACGTGTCAACAATAAATCTGATGAGCTTCTTAGGAAATTTGCTCAACTGGGTATTGATGAAAGCAGCGTGTGAAGGTCTCAAAGAGGCGAAAACAAATCAGGTTTAGGGAAAAAATGAGTTTGGTGAAATCCCTGTTAGGTATTACTAGTTTGGTGGAAAAATGGCTTCATAATTCTGCTACAAAGAGTTCTACTTTACTTTGCCAGATGGGATATTGTATCGGCAGGTCCACTCTACTCAAGTTCGAGATGTCAAGAATAAGTAACTTCTTGGCACCATTGAGAAGATATATGAAATGGAAGAAAATTTTCTCATTATCCTAATGACATTGTTTGGTATTGTTTATTTGTCAAATTCTGTGTATGTAGACATAATGTAGAACTGTAGAAGGCGGTTGTCATGGAGAAGCATTACAATCACTTATCAAAATAGGCGTTTGATGAACAATTCTGTCTTGCATAAAGCAAGGACTAATCCCATGGGCACGAGCCCTAACATATCCCCATCCTGTTTGGGCCGGGGATGGATAGCTAGAAATGTTGAATAAGGTGAGGATGGGGTTGACAATTTTCTCCGAAATTAAATGTCAATGGGGATATGAGTTGTGTTGCCTGGCTCAGCCCTTTATTAGATTGATAAAAGAAAAAGACATAAACCTTATTTGCAAAGGATAGTAGAGGATTAGGAAAATGTTTGTAGTAATTTTACTTTTATTTTTTGCTTTGAAATTTATATATGTTAAAATAGACATCTCAAAGGTTCGTTTAAAATATTTTTCGTTGAAAAATGTTGAGTATTTTTTTTTTATGAATTTTTGAAAATGACTATCCAATTATGGAATTTTCAGTTTTTGGCAGGAGATTAGTTTTATAAAACTTATTTGAGCTATATCGAGATTTAAAAAAAATTATGAAATTTGGTAGATTTGTTATTCTTTGAGCCTATTTTGATCTTGAAAATTTTTGTAATTTTATGACTTAAGTGGAATTTTTTTTACGTATGACGTCAAAACATAAATTCTTTGAAGTACCCCTATTATTCGAAATGTATTGAGATTTGACATACTTAAAGATAAATGTGTCCAATGTCTCTGTAAAACTTATTGAGTTTTCAAGATTGAAAGGGATTGGTAATCTTGCAAGGCACATGGTTAAGATTAAAAGAGATAAGATATCCACTAGTTTATATGCTTGTGACATTGGTTTTGATCATATTTATCACTACAACGTTAACTGTGGTGGAGAGGGTATTTTCAGCCGTAATATGTAAAGAACTGATTATGAAATCTGATGAATAATCAATGGAGTAATGATAATTTGATTATCTATATAGAGAATGATATAGTTAGTAGTATTGAAAATAAAATTATTATACAATGATTTCAAAATATGAAAAAATGTTGTGGGCAATTATAGATCAATGGAGAACTTTTATCAAGTATTTATATTTATTTCTTAATGGAAATGTTTTTAGCCCCGTTTAGATAAAATTTATGGCTTCGTCTTATAGCTCACCGTGCCTCACGCATGAAGAACCGGGTAGGCAAGTATATTAAATAAACAGAACTCGCTAACATGTCAACTTGTGAGATTGATGAATACAAAATAAATAAACAAATAAAAATATCATTTAAGTTACACTCTCTATGCCTAACTTTGCACTTCATTTTGTCCTCCAATTATACGACCGTTTTGTACGTTGTAATGGATAATTTGGCGCCATCACTATTTCCTTATAAGACACGGCGTACCATGTGTTTGTGCTAGCTCAATTATTATCCACCAATTCCTCCCTTTTATAATAGACCAAACCCACTTTCCCAATTTCATCATAATTACGTATTCTTGTTCAATAATATTGTTGAGTCATTTTTTTAGGAGTTTAAATGATTATGTTTGCATGCATTCTAAATTTATAGTCTTTTGAATTTTATTTCACTAGTTCTTAAATAAAGAGTCTAAAGGTTATCTTATAATATAGGGTCAATTCCATAAACCTCATCTAAGGTTTATTGAAATCGTGCTTGACTATCTTTGGCTCTGATAATTTCACATAAATCCCCTCTCCGTTAAGCATGGTTAAAAATTTCGTAAAAAACATAAACTTTTCAAATTATACATCATTGACTATTAAAAAATATTCAAAATATTCAAAATAAAAATAAAAACTAACAATAAAATCTAAAACTTGCTAATAGTCTTCCATCAACTACTACCCCAATAATAAAAAAAAAAAAATTACTACCAAATTAAATGATACCTAAAATTAGAAAATTATTAAAATAATTTACATTAAAATAATTTATTAAAATCTTGAAATAATAATTCATACATTTGCATGTAAAAAATTGTCTTGTAAAGTTTAAGTTTTTCAAGATAATTTCTTTTTTTCTAATTTTCATTTTTTGTTATTTTAAAAATTTAAAAATTTGAATAGTCAATTATGAGCAATTTGGGAAATTTATATTTTTTTAACGGAATTTTTATGGTTCTTAACGGTGAGGGAAAGTATGTGTGACGTTCAAAATTAGAGGTGGTTATGTCAGATTTTGGTAAACGCCATGGGAGGTTTGAGGAATTGACCCTAAAATATATCCTAAGAGTACTCACCTCCTTTCTCATGTCAAAATTTTATGACATTACTCAACAATATTTGTTATGGCCATAATAATATTGGGCCTCAATTATTTCCATTACAGTAAGCCCCATTACTGTATCCCATTATCTAGGCCCATTACAGTAAGCCTATTACTGTATCCCATTATCTGGGCCCATTACAGTAAGCCCATTACTGTACCCCATTATCTGGGCCCATTGCCTAGGTCCCACAATGACCCATCCTAGCTCAATTATTTCTAATTCAGTAAGCCCATTACTGAAGCCCATCATCTGGGCCTAGTTATTTCTAATTCAGTAAGCCCATTACTGAAGCCCATCATCTGGGGTCACTTACACTACTTACCTCCAAGCCCAGAATAGCTAAATAGTCCCTACGTCGACCCGTTAGTCGACTTGGGCCTGGGGGGACTACTGTTATGGCCATAATAATATTGGGCCTCAATTATTTCTAATTCAGTAAGCCCATTACTGAAGCCCACTAATATGGGCCCATTATCTGGGTCTCACAATGACCCAGCCTCAATTATTTTTAATTCAGTAAGCCCATTATCTGGGCTTGTTATCTGGGTCCCACAATGACCCATCTCGACTCCTATATAAACCCTCCGAATCATTACTCAAGGTATGCACACTTTTCTGAACTTACTCTCTCTCTAGATTTCCTTCACTTTTGAGAGCTTCTCTCTCTAGGAAATTCTCCCAGAAAAATTTCGGAGTGCCGAAAACTGACTTGAGTGTCGGAGGGTCACCGCCGGCACCCCTGACTGTTTTCCTTTGCTCGCAGGACTGGACCCGACGTACGACCCGAGCTCCGACCCGCTTCCCGGTCGTCCGAAAACCGTGCATCAACAATATTATTTAGTCATTTTTTTTTCATAGTTTGATCTATCATGTTTGTAGCTTGTTTTATAAATTTATAGTCCTCTTATATCTTAATATATGTCCTAAGAACATATATATGTTAAGAATCCAAAAATAGTAAGTAATAAATCATTTTACCCCTCAAAGTCATTTATTATCATGAAAACATTTCTTACAACGGTAAAACGACGTATATTATTATTGAAGTCTCTTTTTACAATAGCAGTATAATGACAAATCTGCCCTTGGTTGAAATGAGCAATTACAGCAAAACCCTTTCTTTCCAAAAGGAGGAAAGGATGAATTCCTCCTTTGCAATTGAAAGACCATTTCTTGAGTTCGAGGAGTTGGTCCACGTTACCTTGAGATGGAATGTCTAATTAGAAAGCCTAATGTTGCGAGTAATTGATGGAAACTGCAAAAACGAATAGGTTGAGGATCTAGGACCGCTTGGTGGTAGGAGAAAATGAAGTAAAAAGTGATGGTAAATTATATGATTGGCCTTAATGATTGATGAATGTGTATGCTTGAGACTTGACTTAAGTTAATGCATGTTTATAGCTAAGCTGGATCTAAAGTGGATTCGAACATGCATGAAGATTTGAGGAATGTATGACTGGTTGGCCATTGGATGTTTTTGGATGATGCATGGAAGAAAAGGAATGATGCTGATTTATTATATTGGCTTGAATCAGGATTCTAGACTGATTGCATGTGTATGGAAGATAGTGTTTATGCTTAAAGGTACTAAATATGTAATTTGGATGAAGGGAAATGTGTTTAGGATGTACCTTGGGTTGGAAGGAATGACTATGAATTGATTTCTAACCTAAATGTTGGATGGTGTTTGGTTCCCGTATAAAGGGTTTGTGCTTAACTCTAGATCCCTGTGAATGATATGTTGATAGCTTATTTATAGTAGGATGAATGAGTGTTTGTAAGTAGTTCTAATTTAGCTAAGTTAATAATAATGATAACTAATATTCTATTTATCTAATGCATGAAATAAAGCTATAGTTTAAAAAAAATCTAAGCAATAATATATGAGATAATGCTAGGATAAAATAATAAATATATATCTAAATAATGAGATAATGATGATGGAAGTAATTTATCTAATATTTATATTACTATAATAGATAATGCAAACGATAGTTAATTATAGATGATGCATGAGGAAGGACACTAATCCAATCACCTTTAATTTACCACCATGCCCTTGTTTAACTTTAATTTGTTTTTTGACCAAAGTACCCCCCAAGAGGGCTTTGGCTTCAACAAATTAAGCTAAATATGGGTCTTTTTTTCTTTTGTTTGTGCCAACCAAACCCCAACCTACCTAAAGCCCTATGGGCGGCTTGGGTCCACTTAGCGTTAAGAGTAATGTCTTTGATGCCTGGGCTCCAAAAAGTGCATAAAGACATACTTAATTGTATTAGGCCTGAGCTCCAAAATACCATGAGTAGCATGAGGACTTAGCCTGATTGTATGATGAGCCAGCTGGAGTTAAGAGTGTTTATTTGGGCTTAACATGTTGTATGATAAAGGCCTTTTTATGTTTATATTTCCATGGATTGCATGGCATGTTGCATGTGGCATGTTGTTAGCCTAAGGGAGGTTTTTGCATGAGCTTATAGCTTATGTGGGCTTGTTTTTGGCCTTATTTAGCCCTTTGGGCTTGTGAATTTTTGGGCATCAACAATAGACCTCCCATTTGGGTGGGCCATCCAAGATGCCGAAATGGGCCGTCCAATTTTATATATATATTTGTTATGTTTCCTCTTGGGCTTGGGCTTTATCATTGTTGTATTTTGTGTCTTGCTTAGAGCCCATTTACTTTTGGTTCATTTTGGCCTCTGTAGCTTGTGTGTTGTTAGCCCACCAATTTTGCTATCTTGGCCCAGTCTACTTCATTGGAAGTCTTCTACTAATAGAAAGCTTTTTCCTCTCATTCTTCTATTTGATTTCAAATTTGAATTTGCCTTGATTTTTGGTCTCTGGCATGATTTTTCTATAATGCCTCATCTTCCAAGCTAGTCTAAATCTGCTTGGTTTTGCCGTAATTCAAAGTTTTGGCTTTAGCTCAGTTTTTAGTGTCATTCGTCCTCTGCTTTCAAGCAAGCTCCTCTGTATGCTTGCTTTCTTCTTTTTTCTTATTTTCTTTTTGTGATCTCTTATGTTGTTGGCTCTACTCCTCTAGGCTTCCATTGGCTTCTGAAAATTAGAGCTTCATCTTGCTGACTTGCAAAGGTAATTTCTTTCCCCTTTTTCTATAGTTTTCCCCTTCGTGATCATGTGTTCAAGACCCATGTTTTTTTCCTATAAAGGAATGGGCTCTTTCCTTTGTGATCATATTTGAGCGAGGGAAACCTTGTAAGACAATGGTTCCCAAGCTGATGAGATAACTTGGTTGAGGTCTTAAACATATGGCAAAGCCCTCAAGTGCTTTTCTTATGACTTGATTAGGCAATGATGTGGTGTCTTCCCGCTGATGTAGATTCATCCACTAAGGATGCTTCCATATCATACTGTTGGTCAAAGACATTTATGTGGAACAAATGGCTAACTCATGAACATTGACCTTTCAGGATTAGATCAGGCGAGAAGCCCCCAAATGTTTCTTTTGTGGTTTTGTCAAATAATGTAACATCTTTCCGGCTTGTGGCTGTTTACATTGAGAGGATGTTTCTTTCTAAAACAAGGAGAAGCCCCCTGAGTGGTTCCTTTATAACTTGGCTAGTAAGCAATGGTAGTGTGATCTAATTAAAGATGCAAAACTTTCTTTGTAGAAAGAAACCAATCAAGGGAGTCAAATTATTTCTATATAGGAAAGGAATTCCCAATGTGCTTTTTTATAAGCTTTCTTGATGTTTTAATATTCTAACCTTTTGAAGTGGTAATAGTTCTTGCTCTCCTCCGTTTGTCATTACTACGAAGGAACTGATTAGTATTGGAAATTAGCAAGTTTCTTTCTCATGATGTTTCTCATTTTGCTTTCGATTTTCACATCAACCACCCCTATGCAGCCAGGTTTGTAAAGTTTGGAGAGGTAGCTAATGTATGTATGAATATGTAAGAGTATGAATGCGCATGAGAGTATATATATTTATATATAATATATAAGTGTTTATGAATGTACGAATGAATGCATGCATGTATGTGTGCATGTATATAGGTTCAGGGAAGGTTTTTATAGGCTTAGAGTAATTTCTTTCTCCCGATTTCTTCTAATCATGGCTCAATAGACCATCTATGCAAAGCTTTGGCGATTATATATCATTGTCAATCCTTTTCTCCTTTGAAGGTGATCACCGATAATAGACTTATGGATTGACAAGATGGGATGCCCATCTTTTGTTGAATATTTTGAAAAATAATTCTAAGAGGAAACATTGTAAATTCTGAAATGGCTTCAGATTGGCAGGAGAAAAACTTTTCATGCTAGGTTGTGCTAGATTATTGTTGACTCATATTCTAAGTTTTTCTGTGGATTGTAATAATGTGCCTCCATGTGAAAGGAACAATAAGTGATTGTATGGTCGCCTCTCTAGAACTGTTGGAAGTGTTAGATGCTTCTGATTAGGTTATTATTTTGTCAAGAACTAGAGCATGTGAGTAACGTATTTTCAGAGATTACTTGTATTGTAAAGGCTTATGCTTAAGTACTTATTTTCTGTTGAGTGTTTGCATCAAGTAATGATTCTGGTTGGTTGTTGAATTCCTTTGTCTTTTTGTTACTAAGATCGACAATCCTTTAATTCTAAATGAAAAGAATTTTCTGCATTTATCAAGGCTGTGTATATTCTTTTCCAAATTGCTTTCCTCATATTGAGGTCTCCAATCCTCTCTTGATTTTCATAGTAGTATCCAGGCATGATTCCTTTTGTAGTCTGAGCATGTATCCTTTTTAAGGATTTAAATTGATTGTTGATAACATATAGAAATTCCACTATTGTTGAGCAAGCTTTTAAGCATATTTTTGTTAATGGAGAACAAAAGTTGTTCTTGACATTGTGGAATAGAACATAAATACTTCACCTATGAAGCTGCTGAAATGGCTCAAGACTTGAGAATATTCATATGAGGTTCTTCCCTATGTTCTAAATTTGGCTATGCCTATACCTTGAGCCTTCACTTCTGATCGTCTCTTTACTGTTTACAGGTTCATTACTCTTCATTTGAAGCTGTTTGAAGGGATGACAAATTTGGTTATTCAGATTGCTGGCGTTGATTGGAAGTGTATATATTCTGATGATTATAATAGTGTTTGTAAAGCAAGCCTGGTAAGATATCTTTTTGTGAATATCCCTGGTGCTAAAATAGTTGATGGCTCTCTTTGGATATTTCTTACTTCGAAAGGATTCATTACTTCTTTGGGGCTGAGGGTAGAAATGTTGTAGCTTAAGTGTTTTTTTTCTGTATTTTCTGGTTGTTTGTCAAGTTTGTTGTGTTGTGTGTTTGAAGGGTCATATAAATGCTAATCAAGGTAATGTGTTTAAAGTGGAGAAGGAGGATTTGAACATGATATTGATTCCAACATAAGGAGTCTTGTTGCCATTGAGGAAGTTGTGACCACCAAGCAAAAGAGGGACATTCTTCTAGAGGAACTTGAAGTTAAAAGAAACTAGCCAATTTTTTATGGTCTGATAACTCCTAAGATTAAAGCTACAAGTTCTGTGAAACCTTCCTTCGGGTAGGCTGATTGTATGTTTTAAATGTTGTTTCTACTTTTGCTACTCTCCTGCAAGCTCTATCCTTGACTACTGGTACTACATAGTCAATAGATGATGCCAACATTGATGTTTTTGATAATTAAGAGTCTTCACTGGTTTTATTTTTACTCCTTCTTACTATAGGAGTATCTTCTCGTTGACTGGGATCATTTTGGAGCTTTGTGATGTGATTTGGCTTTCAACACTAATTCTAATGTTATTTAGGTCCCAGCAAAGGAATTGTAGGTTTTTGTCAATAGTTTGACGTTGTTCTGCTTGACTTGTTTCTGGTAAACATGCCAATGACTTCTCTGAATATTTGAATCTTGGCAATTAGGCTGCAATTTGGTTCTTTCTAGAAGAGGATGTAGAGAATTTGATTAGACGATTCATGATTTATTGTATGAGGAAGACACGATGGCTCAGGCTGATAGTTAATTGAGTATTACTTGGACTGGTTTTTGGTAATTCTATAGGCCATAATAGAATGGAAAAAGAGGGATGAATTGAGCTACTTTCTTTTCTTTTCATCTTTTCTTTCTTGTAGAACTTATTGTCGTTGACATTTCCCTTCCCATTTGGGTAGTGTCATAATTTACATTTTAAAGGAAGATTCAGTTTTAGTGGTTGCATATTCATCATAGAATTATGCTTTTGCAAGATGGCTTTCTACTCTGTCAAGGTTTGGTTTGCTAGAATTTTGATAGGCTTGATAACACACATTTTCATCTAATATATGGAATCTGGTGCTGGCCTAATCCCATGAAAAAATCTAATTGTGTAGACCAACAGATCCTTTTGCAATGTTTCCAAATCTTGCTATTTGATTGCAGGCCTTGGTATCTTTCTTTGATGATCTGTGTATAGAGTTTCCATATCTTTGTCAATGAAAGTCATTGCATTCATACTCTCCAAGAATGTTTTATTTGTTTTAGATTTAGATTTGTAGCATTTGGCCCTTATTCCATTGAAACCCTTATCAAGAGTTTTATAGTAGCGATTGTGGCTTGAGAACTGTCACCCATCTAATCAAACAAGATTATGAATTTCGAATTCTGCTACGGAGATCAGATTATAAGACTTAGTTGCAATATTTCTTCTATGTGGATGGATTTAGTCTCCAACAGTTTTGCCAAATAATAGTTTGATGAACATCTGAGTAGATTATATTCTTTATAGAGTCAATATACTATCAACTGATTTTCGTGTTCTTTGCGAAGTCAGCTTTCTATTTTCTTTGTGGAATCAGTTTTCAAAAATAGGAAAGATATGATAAATCTATAGTTGCCCTTGATTCTGACTTTGTGGTTTGAAGATCATCTATTGGAAAGTTTTGAAGCTTTTCTGAAGTCGATTGCTTGGAATAAATCTAAATCCCTTGAAACTTTTCTAAAATTGATTGTCTCCCCAAGGTAGTCTTCCAGTCACAAGGAATTAATATGTTTTTAAATTTGGGATTATTCCAGAATTGATTTCTCTGGGGTTTGGGATTACTCTAGATAATGTTTTTGTATTTGAAATTCTATTGGAACTAATTCTTCTAGAACTCAGGATCATCTTGGACGAAGTCTAACAGGTTTTTGGATTAGGAATTCTTTTGGAATTGATTCCTCTAGAATTCAGGATCATCTTGGATGAAGTTTTATAGATTTTTCTCTCAAGGGGGATTGAATTGTCAATAGTGAAGCATGTTCATAACACAATTGGTCACACTTGTACCTAGGAGGAATTGTAAACTAGTTGCTGTAATAGCCCCTTTGTGACATATTCTCCTTTTATGGATTAGAATTGGAATAAATCTTTTGTGGTCCATCAAATCAAAATCACATTGCATCCATCCTTAATTGTTGTACTAGCTTATTTGGAGATGGAATTTCTTATGAAGTTCTTATCATCAAATAGAATAGATTATAAGTTAGCAAAATATACTTCTAGACAACTAAGTGTAGATTTCAAAATGCATGCTAATTACATAAAAGTATCTTAACTGCATCATAATAAAACATTCGTATAAATAAATTTATATGGCAGGATGTAGATACATGTCACGTATGTATGTTTTATGCAAAGTAGAATGAAATTGCAGAAGATGGTACCATCACAAAATTTGATGGATAAACATATATGAATGTATAAGAAGAAATAGCATAAAATTATCATGAAATATAAGTGTCATCATAAAACATGGCAGCTAGAAATCATGTTAAGTTAAAAAGGAAATATGCATAATACAAAATCACATGTATAAGTAGAAAGAAAGGCAAGCATTGAACAAAATCTTACGCAATTGAGAAAAGATATGGGTGATTAGGGGTGTTCAAAATTACCCGACTCGATCGGGTTTTTGTCGGGTTGGTCGAGTTATAGGCGGGTCAAGGTAATAAAAAACTCAAAATCGGGTTTTAAAATTCGAGTTTTGTGCAATCGGGTTTGAGATCGAGTTTAATTCATGTAACCCGATATAACCCGACGCTATCAAAAAGGCCAAAAACTTGTCAAAATGCTCGACAAAACTCGACGAGCTCGATAGTGCTCAACACAACTCGACATGTAAGTGTTGAGTGTCAGATGATGAATTTGACACTCAATGTCTTCGAAAATAGACTGATATCAAGTGTCAGTTGTGAATCCGAAACGACTCGACATGTAAGTGTAGAGTATCGGATGATTTCATCCGACACTCGACACTAGCCACTCGACGCTCGACATTTACATGTCGAGTCATGTCGGATTCACAACCGACACTTGATATCAGACTATTTTTGAAGACATCTAGTGTTAGATGATATGTCGAGTAGATAGTGTCGAGTGTCAGATGATGCATCTAACACTCGATATCTTCAAAAATAGTCTGATATTGAGTGTCGGTTGTGAATCTGACACGATTCGACATGTAAGTGTCCAGTGGCTAGTGTCGAGTATCGGATGATTCATTTGACATTTGATTTCTTCGAAAATCATCTGATATCGAGTGTCGGTTATGAATCCGACACGACTCAACATGTAAGTGTTGAGTGTCGAGTAGACCCGACCAACCTGACCATTCAGGTTATATCTTGGGTTACATGCTTTATAAACCCGATCACGGGTTCATTTTTCAAAACTCGATACATCATCGGGTTGAGTCGGGTTGGGCAAAACCTGACCCGACCCGTGTGCACCCCTATAGGTGATGCATGTTAGGAAGAAATTATATAACACAAAATATCGAGACTAATACGATATGTAAATATGATTTCAAAATACACATATTTCATATAAGAAAATGAGACATGAGTGTTCTAATGCATGCTAAATGAGTTGCACATAGAAATGTAAAAGTAAATAACTTTGCTTGTGTAAAAGCATAAGTGATAGATGTTTGTAGCATGTATGAAATAAATATTTTACTTGTAGATACAAAAAAAAAATATCAAACAAATTATAAGAGCATTCATGTGAAATTGTAGAATATATGATATGATGTTGGCTAGAACATAGGTCATATAATCTATACATGGTGTGGAATTACAAATAACATATAACTGCATGCTAAGTAACATCAAAGGACACGATACAGAATCATTTATGAAGTTACATGACATTTTAAACTGTGTGTAAGAATGTCATAAACCTATATGTTGTATAACAAAACAGACATATGATATATTTTTTTTCTTGGAAAATATGCCAGATCTAAGAGGTGTTTTTTTTTAACCTAAAACGATTGATACCAACAACATATTGCATATAAGGCCAACCTGCTTTTTATATAAAAATTGTATATTTGTGTCTTTGACATACATTCTTAATGTAACTCAAAATTATCACATGTTGTAATATGCATGTTTTTGTAATTATCACATAATAGAAGATGATCATATGGTTTTCAATAAAATCCAAAATAATTTCATTATTGTGTAATTAATAAAATAAATAAAATGGTTTTGGAGACTTATCTTTAATGTAGGATTAACAACTAAGAAGGATAAAGATTTCTTCCTTCATCTGGTGAGAGTTTCAACCTGATTGTTGTAAGTGCATCTACTATTTTTTCATCTGTTTCTCTGAAATGTTTCACTTCTACTACCTCAAATCTTTAAATGAGTTTCTTGTACCATGGTTCTGTATAGTGCCAGAAATGGTTCTTTCATCGAGTAACTTCCTCATAGCTATTACTGCTCTAGTCATTATTGTCAGTGGCGGATCCAGGATTTTATCTTAAAGGGGGCACCTTTATTATTTTAAAATTAATATTTTTTAAACCTCAATAGTACGTAAGAAGTTATTTAAAAAAATATATAAATAGGAGATATAGTGAATCTTATATTTCAAAATTAAATAAACCTAATATAATAATCAAAGTATAAAATACTAATACGTAATAATTTATTCTATAAAATATAACAATTATTGTCATTGACGAGTATTTATATTTAAAAAACATAGTAGAATTATCCTATTGTCATGTATATAAAATTATTTTTATTTATATTCGTAGATTAACATTATAATTCAAAATTTGGCTTTTATGTTTGAAATTCGCAAAAAAAACCTTTTACATTAATTTCAAGATAACTTTCTATTGAATTATTAATATTTTTCTTAGATAATGATTATGTCAACTTAAAAATAATTTTTCTTTTAAAATATCTCTCTATATTTTTTTAAAAAATTATTAATTTACAATAACCATTACACTTTATCCAAAAAGGCTATAAATGTATAAAAAGAATAAGAAGGCTCAAACAAAATTTTTTTAAATATAAAGTTTACTAATTTTACGCTATTTGATACATATAAATTATAAAGAGAAAAACATAATACAAATATTATATGTAATATAGTTATAAAACTATAAGTTTGATAAGCTATTAATTTAAAAATAAAATAGAGAAAGGGATAAAGACAATCAAAAAATTAGTTTTATTGTTTTTTTTAGAAGGATGCAACTGTGACTAATTAGAAGTAAGGGAGTAAAAGAAGTTTTTAAAATTTTAGAAGGGGCCCGGGCACCCTTGAGTCCCTTCTTAGGTCTGCTGCTGGTTATTGTTGCCCAACTTCCTCTTTCATTAGATTAGGAAATATGAGGCATTTCTAAACTCATAGTCTTATTAGGTCAAATTTGTTTGTAGCATAAGGCTGTTGTCAGTGGGGTTTTATCTGTTCATAAGGAGTCTTCTATCATTCCTCAGATTCTCCCATGTGTTTCCTCCTTGTTTCTGGCATTTTCTTAGAATGGTTGTTCCCTTTCTTCTATTTAACCGTACAATACTTCTAACCACCTCCCCAGTAGAGTCGCCTTGTTGTTGAAGTCTTTTTTTTTTTTTTACAACAGAGTATAATGGCAAATCTGCCCTTAATTGAAATGAGCATAAATTACAGCAAAACCTTTTCTTTCTAAAAGCAAGAAAGAACGAATTCCTCCTTTGCTGTTGAAAGACTATTGCCTGAGTCCGAGGAGCTGGTCCATTTTGCCTCGAGATGAAATGTTCGATCAAGAATTCCCGTGTTTGTCTTAGGAGCAAACGAAGAAAGAAAGTAATGGTAAATTACAAGATTGGCCCTAATGTTTGATGAACGGGTATGCTTGAGACTTGACTCAAGTTAATGTATGTTTATAGCTAAAGTTGGATCCAAAGTGGATTCGGACATGTGTGAAGATCCGAGAAATGTGTAACTAATTGGCCATTGGAGTGTTTTTGGATGATGCACGAACAAAAAGGAATGATACTAATTTACTATGTTGACTTGAATCGGATTCTAGAATGATTGTATAGGTATGCAAGATACTATTTATGCTTAAAGGTACTAAATATGTAATCCTTGTCATTTAATAAAATTTGATGTTTACGTTAAAGAAAACCTAACAAAAACATTACCCTATATCTAAGAGTAGAAACTTTTTATATTGACAATTTCAATATTTAGAAAAAATCTTTTTTAATATTAATTTTAAATAATTATATAATATCTTGGGTTTGTAATTTCGGAGCGTCACACTAAGGTGTGTGAACAATCATGAATTAGTTGGGGAAAGGCCCGAACCGTAGACCCACTTAAAAAAAAAAAAAGTTGGTGCCGCTTTAAGCGTTAGGGGCTGTGGCTTCTCAAGTCCAAATTCAAAGATCTGAATATTCCTTTCCCCCCCACAGCCTAAACCTAAAATAATATACCAATCAAATATCATGTTGAGGCCTCCATATCCATCACATTTACACAATTTAGTAAGTTGTGTAAAACTAATTATTCTCATACTTTATATTTTGTCTTTTGACAATCCTTTACTTTTTAATTCTCTTTTCTTTTCTATTTTTAATATGTTTTGATACTAGATCAGTATGATAATTTAATTCTTTTATTATTTATTTATAAGATTTTGTGAATTAATTAAAGGATAAACAATTATCTTTTTGCTTACCTTGTTGCACAAATTTTTATCCCAATAATATAATTTGGAATTTCAGTAGTAAAATTAAATATATTTAACATCATAATTTCTTGAAGTATAAATTAATATTTTTTAAAAAAAAAGATAACCATCAAAAGGAAAAAAGGAAAAGAAAAAGAACCTACAATTTTTTTCTTTTTTTTTTACAGGAAATAAATATGACAACCATCAAAAGTTAAAATTAACTTTAGCATACAGTAATAAGAGAGGAACAAAAAAAAGTATATATATTGAGATAAATTAAAAAAAGGATTTCTTAATTTTAAAAATTCTCAAAAAAATTTTAAAAAAATTAAAAGTTAATAAGAGCCTTTGGTTGAAGCAATTCCGAGGTCTAAAATCTAAATATTGACTAGGACCCACACCCACCCTTTCTAGCCCAAGCTGTCAGCCCATGGTTGACAAGCAAATTACCATCCATAATTAATCGTAATATTTGGCTTTAGCTTCAGTACATCTGCTGTTTCAATACAGCATATGCACTATAGTTAGAGGCATTGGATGACTGCCATTTGGCGGCCATCTACAAAAAAGACAAAACAATGGAAGGGGAGTAGCCGGTTGCACCTCCCTCCCTCCTTCGCGCCTTCCCCTGTCCGCCCTCCTACCCTCTTCATTTAAAATTTTATAAAATAAAAAAGAATATATTATATTATCCAAAATTTAATTTATATTAAAAATAAAACAATACATAGTAATATAATACAATATTATGAATGAAAAAAAATAATAGCCCCCAGTTCTTAATGTAGAATTTACTAAACTATATAAACGTTAATATCTAAGTTGTAAAAGCAATATTATTGCTTAAGTAAAAAAATAATTATCAAAAAATTATTTATTCTATTAACATAATATAATATGGAAAATTGTAAATAATATTATTAAAAAGAAATTATTTCTAATAGCACTGAAAAGGAAAATAAATCAACAAATGAGACAACCAAAGTTTGTAAACAATAAAAAAAATTTTAACTTATTTCGAAACATACTAAATATGACATATAATTTTGTATATGCATAATAGAGAAAAATAAAAAATAATAAAATTTTCACTATTTCATACAAAAATCCTGAATAGATGTACTAGTAATGTTATTAAAATAATAAAATTTGAAATTATATACAAAAAAATGATTTGTAATAATCCCTGATCAATTCAGTATATAGTCTATATTAAATTATGTAAATAAATTTATGTATTGTATTTATATATACATGTATATGTTTACCATTCAAATAAAATACGTAAGCATTATAATAATTGAACAAATACATCAATAAAATTTTGTCAACAATAAAAAAATCTTTTTGGAATATATTATTATTATTATTTTAAGGGTTTTAATAACTTTAGAATTTAATAAAAGAAAAGGTGAAATTTAAATTTATATAATTTTGGGTAAAATCATGTAATAAAAAATATAAATTAAAAAAATAACAATATGTTAATAGGAAATAATATAAACTCAGTAAATATATATGTTTAATATTTAAATAAAATACGTAAGCAAGATAAGAATTGAATAAATAAATCAATTAAAATTTGTCAAAAATATAAAATCTTTTTGTAATATATTATTATTATTTGAAGGGTTTTAATAACTTTTGAATTTCAATAAAAGAAAAGGTTGTTGTAGCAGTTGCTGGATCTTTGATAATTGGCGACAATCTATGAGAAAAAACAAAAATAAAAAAGCCTACTGTGAGTTTCATCTACTGTATGCTTCCCATCCCTTCATTTGCTCCCCAAGCGCACCAAATTGATTACATTAAATTTAAAATTATAAAATAAACAAGTAATTTAATTATTTGCAGACCATTAATATTCATAGTTCTATTAATAAAATTAAGACTTTTATTATATAAAAATGTTATAAATAAATAAGTACTTTAATTATTTGCATACCATTAATATTCATAGTTCAATAAATAAAATCAAGACTTTGTTGTATAATTATGCAATTTAATTTTACAAATAAATAAGGAAATTAAGTTAAGAGTAATAAAATAAAGAAAGTAGATGTTATATACTCAATTTTTTTCTTTTCAAGAAAAGCTAAAGTCCAGTTGTATTGATACAGCAGGGACTGTTCCAAAACCAAATGGATTGTTGACATTTGGTGCAATGGGAGGAAGAGAAACAAAAACATTCACAGGCCACAGCCAGTTTGGGTAACTGGTTGAACTCCTGCCTGATGGCCCCTTCTCACCACTTTTTGTGGTATTTTAGTAATAATTTATGAAATTTACTATTTTATAAAAATAGAAGTATGTTATATTTTCATAACCTTATTAAAATAATGTAATAGACATAATATAAATTAAATACAAAACAGTAATATAAGTTAAAAAAATGCATTGTAATAACCCCCAAATAATTTGGTTTATAGTTTATATTGAATTATATCAATTAAAATTATCTATTTTATTTAAAAATATATATTACTGGTTAAAGAAAATGTATAGAAAAAAGAAGAATTTAACAAATGATAGAATAAAAAATTGTGAATAAAATAAAAAATAAGTAATTTAATTTTTGGAGAAAATAATTGCAGACAATTAAGACTATTGTAGAAAATTAAGACTTTTATGAAATAAGTATGTAATTAAATTTTAAAAATATATAAGTGAATTAAATTATGACTTGAAAAAATAAAAATTAGTTGTTCTTTTACCATAATTTTATGTAAGCTTTTATATATGGAAGACTAAAAATAAAATAAATTAAGGAAATATAAATAGAAATAAAGTAATATAAGCAAAAATAAAATAACATGAGGAAATTATTAATGTAAGAAAATAAATATAATTAAAATTTGCCAAAGTAATGTAAAATGCAACAATATTAAGTAAATAAATATGAATAATATAAATATTAAGAGAAAATTTAAAATAAATTTTGCAAAGCAATGTAATGCAGGAATATAAATTTGAAGTTAATTTTACCAAAGTAATCTAATATGGAAGAAAGTAAAATTAAATAAATAAGAATACAGTAAATATCAATTAATAATTGAAATTACTTTTACCAAATTTTAGTATAGAAGGAAAAAAAAAAAGGAAAGATTGTGCAGACTGAGAGTTGATAACCATATGTGTAAAAATTGTCAATGTAATAAAAAAAAAATCATAAACAACAATTGACCGTAGTTATTAGCAGGCGGAAACTAAAGTTTTAAAAACTCAAAAATGTGTATTAAAAAGTTAAAAATAGTCTATAAAAGTTGTAAACATTTTAGAAAACGTAGTAAATGACAGTATTAAGTTTATTACAGTATACCCAAATTAGTAATCATTATTCCACATACGACCAACAATATCATGTCAAACATCTTAAATTACAAATAAATTCATTAAAAATGAGTAGAAGTCATAAAAAGGATGTCAATTGCTAGAGTGAAGAAGTTAGACAGGTACAGTTGTTGTTGTGGCTAGGCCTGTTGCATCTTTGACAATTGGTAACAATCAACGGGATTTTGCTTTAGTCTATCGAATATATGTATAAAGCAGTTTATATGGCATGGGGAATCAGTGGCTAATAATTGGAGCAATTGTCGTCAAAGGAAATTTACAAGATTAAACCGGTTACAAAACATATTGCATCCCACCTATTTTGTCGATTCACTCCTGCATATATTGACCGAGGACTTTCGTTGACCTCTATGGAGGTTTTTGAAATGACAAGACACCATGAGTTTGAAAAATAGGCAAAAATTAATAATTAATTATTTTAAGAAATTAACTAAGTGGAGGGTTTTTTTAAAAAGAAAATTCAATGTTTTGATTTTCTAACTAAATTCAACTTTAAAGATAATAATAAATTCCTAAGTAATATATTGAATAGAATGTATTATCTTGAATGAGTATTTGATGAGTTATGTTGATCAATTTATACTCGAAATGGATGGCTCAAAATATTTAAGATAAGAGTAGCGGAAGTTTTAATTGCTGAATAAAAATGATTTTTTGGTTCCCCAATTGTAAATGATTAAAATTTTAATATTAAATATCGTATAATATTATATTATATAATCAATTAAAATTTCATATTTTTATCGTGATAGTTTAATGAAATATATAAAAGTGCATATATAACAGTATTATTAAGTATGAATATATAATTATCATAAACGGCCTATGCTAAGAAATAGTCATTTACAATCTTTCATAAAATTCTTAAACGGGTTTGTACAAGTCATAATTGGACTTATAAAAGTTATAAATGGTCGTATACAAGTCACAAACAATGTCACTTTTCATTTAAAGGGAGAGAGAAAACAATAAGTTCACTACCAGAGTCATAAATGAGCGTATAAATATCGAAAATAAATATAAAAAAGTTGTAAATGCGTATATAAATATCACAAATTTTTTATAAAAGTTGTAAACGGATGTACAAATATCGTAAATATGTAAAAGAAATTTGTAAAATGACATAAATAGCCTATGCTAAGAAATGATAATTTGTGATTTTGCATAAAATTCATAAACAGGTTTATAAAAGTTGTAAATGAACTTATAAAAGCTGTAAATAGTTGTATACAAGTCGCAAACAAGGTACTTTCATCCCAAGGGAGAGATAAAAATAATTTCACTATAAGAGTCGTAACGGGCGTATAAATGTTGAAAACTTGTAAACAGGCTTATAAATCTCACAAATTTTATATAACAGTCATCAACATATGTACAAATAGTGTAAATGCCTAAAAAGATGTCGTAAACCGACGTATAAATGTCGTTAACGACCTATACTGAGAAATGGTCATTTCCAATTTTGCATAAATTCATAAACGGATTTATAAAAATCGTAAATGAACTCATAAAAGTCATAAATGATCATATAAAGGTCGGAAACAAAGTACTTTTCATCCAAGGGAGAGATAACCATAATTTCATTATAAGAGTCGTAACAAGCATATAAATATCGAAAATGAATGTTGAAAATATCTAAATCTCGCAAATTTTATATAACAGTCATAAACATATCTACAAATGGCATAAATGCCTAAGAAGAAAGTCGTAAGGCGATGTATAAATGTCATAAAAAGCCTATGCTGAGAAATGCTCATTTCCAATTTTGCATAAAATTCTTATATGGGCTTATAAAAGTCATAAATAAACTTATAAAAGTCGTAAATGATCGTATAAAGGTCACAAACAAAGTACTTTTCATCCCAAAGGAGAGAAAACCATAAGTTCACTATAAGAGTCGTAAACAAGCGTATACAAGTTGAAAATGAATGTAGAAAACTCGTAAACAACTTATCAATCTTATAACTTATTATAAGAGTCATAAATGGATGCATTGCGTAAATGTCTAAAAAGAAGGTCATAAACCGATTTATAAATGTCGTCAACCGCCTATGCTGAGAAATGATCATTTTCAATTTTGCATAAATTTCATAATCAGGCTAGAAAGGTCGTAAATGGACTCATAAAGGTCATAAATGGCCGTATAAAGGTCGAAAACAAGGTACTTTTCATCCCATTTACATAGAAAACCCTAAGTTCCCTATAAGAGTCATAAATAGATGTATAAATGTTGAAAAAGATTGTAGAAAACTCATAAATAGGTGTACAAATCTCGTAAATTATTTATAAAAGTCGTAAACGCATGTGGAATGTCATAACTGTCTACGGAGAAAGTCGTTAACCGATGTATAAATGTATTAAACGACCTATGTTAAGAAATGGTCATTTCCAATTCTGCATAAAATTCGTAAACAGGTTTGGTAAAGTCATAAATAGGCTTATAAAAGTTGCAAATAATTGTATAAAAGTCGCAAACAAGGTACTTTCCATTCCAAGGGATGGAGAACCATAAGCTCACTATAAGAGTCGTAATCAAGCGTATAATGTCTAAAATGAATTTAGAAAACTCACAAACCGGTGTATGAATCCTGCAAATTTTTAATAAAAGTCATATATAGATGTACAAATGTCGTAAATGCTTTACAGAAAGTCGTAAACCAATGTATAATTTTCGTAAAGGGCCTATGCTGCAAAATAGTTATTTACAATTTTGCATAAAATTTGTAAATGGGTTTATACGAGTTGTAAATGGTCTTATAAAGGTTGTAGATAACCGTATAAAAGGAACTTGCATCCCAAGGGAAAGAGAACTGTAAGTTCACTATAATAGTCGTAATCTGACGTATAAATGTCGAAAATGATTGTAGAAAACTCATAAACAGGCATATAAATCTCGTAAATTCTTTATAAAAGTTGTAAATGGATGTACAAATATAGTAAATGCCTTAAAGAAAATCATAAACCAAAGTGTAATTATCCTAAACGGGTTATGCTACAAAATGGTCATTTACAATTTTGCATAAAATTCATAAACAGTTTTGTAAAATTCATAAATGGGCTTATAAAAGTCATAAATAGCTGTATAAAAGTCGCAAACAACATACTTTTCAATCCCAAGGAAGAGAGAACCTTTGGCGAATCTTATAGAAGTTGTAAATTACAAATATAAGTCGTAAATCAATGTACAAAATCGTAGACACAAAGTAAAAATCGCCAATAAAGTAACTATTTACTCGAAGCCGGGGAAAACAAAAATTTTCAAAAATTTTAAAAGAGCGTGTAAAGGTCGTAAACAAGGTATAAAAATCGTAAATCCCATAAAAAAGTGTAAATAATACTATATAGTTTATCATTTTATAGGCAAATTTACTATAAATTTTGTATAAAAGTCGTAAATGGATATATAAAAGTCATAAATGCCTAAAAAAAGTTGTAAGCTGACATATAACTGTCATAAACAGCCTGTGTGGAGAAATGATCATTTGTAATCTTGTATAAAAGTTATAAACTAAGTTGTAAAATTCATAATGGATATATATAAGTCATAAATGGCAGCATAAAAATCATAAACAAAGTTACTTTTCATCACAAGGAAGAAATAGCCATCATTTCACTATAAAAGTCATATATGGTCGTATAAATGATGCTAATGTATGTATAAAAATTATGAACAAGCGTATAAATATCGAGCAAATGAATATATATATAGAAGTAATGAATGGATGCATAAATGTTATAAATTTGTTAAAAAAAAAGTTATAAATGGATATATAAATGTCAGAAACAACCTGTGCTGAGAAATGATTATTTGTAATTTTATATAAAAGGCGTAAACTTAGTTGTAAAAGTCGTAAATTAGTTTATAAAACTCATAAATAACTGTATAAAAATAGTAAACAAGGTAGTTTTTATCCAAGGAAGAAATAACCAAAATTTCACTACAAACGGGCATGTAAATTTCACAAATTAACATTAAAAAAATTGTAAATAGACGTATAAATGTTGTAATTGAATGAATAAAAGTCATGAGCCATTGTATACTTATCGTAAATACCTAAAAAAATTGTAAACAAATGTATAAATGTAGTAAATGGCTTATGCTGAGAAATGATCATTCGCAAATTTTATGTAAATATCGTAAACAAGTAAGTAAAATTCATAAATAAGTATATAAAAGTTAAAAATGTCTATATAAAAGATGTAAATGAGGTTAGTTTTCATCTTAAAGGAGACAACCAAAATTGAGAACTACTTCATATAAATGTATAAAAGTCATAAATATGTGTATAAAAGCCATAAATGTACGTATCAAAGTCATAAATGCATTTAAAAGTCGTTAACGGATGTATAAATATTGTAAATGCCTAAAAAATATTGTACACGGACTTATGAAAGTCGTAATATATTTTGAGAAACAGATATTTGAAATCTTGTAAAAAGTAGTAAACAGATATATATACAAGTTGTAAATGTATCTATAAAAGTCATAAATTAATTTAAATATCATAAATTTATTTAAGAGTCATCAATAGATGTATAAATATTATAAGTGCCTAAAAAATATTGTACACAGACTTATGAAAGTCGTAACAACCTATTTTCAGAAAGGGATATTTGAAATCTCATAAAAAGTAGTAAACGGATATATAAAAGTTGTATATGAACATATAAAAGTCATAAATTTATTTAAGAGTTGTAAACAATGTACAAATATTGTAAATACCTAAAAATATTGTAGACAGACTTATAAAAGGCGTAACCTACACTAGTTTGAGAAACAAACATTTGAAATCTCAAAAAAAAGTTGCAAACATTCATATAAAAAGTCATATATAAGGTTATTTTTTATCCTAAAGAAGAAATAACCAAATTTCACTATTCGATATAAAAATCATAAACAAATGAAGAATATAATTAATACTTGTTCAACTTATAAAATCTTTTTTTTTTCAAATAACAAGTCTTATACATATTTTCCTCCTTAAACTCTACTGCTTTACTCAGTAGAGAAATAAACAAATAAATAACTAATTAATATAAAATATTACATAATTAAATATATCAATATTTATTACATCATTTTTGACACCTGAAAATTTCCCAAATTTGTAATATGGATAAAATCTATATTTGTAAATTTATCAATTTATATATTTCTTAAATAATGTCAAGATTAATTAGTTTTTTTAATCTATAATTGCATGATAATTAATCAACTAGGTGAAAAATTAATTTTTACTACATATAATGTAATTGACATGTAATGTACCATGCATTAGGAAAGAATTAGTTTATTAAAGCTATATTTAACATAATCAACTAATAACTTGATGTAATAATAGATAATTATTATAATATAGAGAGACTTAATGATGTATACTAATTATTGTCCTATATAATTTCATTATTAGAAATCTACTAATTAATTTAATTCACATCATATTATAACGGAAAGAATTGATTTAATATAATCAATATTTTAAAAAATTAAGTTAAATTACTTCTAATATTTTAGTATGTAATATTTACTAATGTAATAAAATAATTAAATAAATTTCATATTTATTTTATTTTATCCAATTTTATCGTAAATGTAGTTAATTTATACAATTTATTTATATATAATTATCTTAATTGAAGTTAATTTGATCCAAAATGTAAACACTTGTTGGTATTTGATTTACTGGTTATACAATTCTAAAATACAACTTCTTCTACATGTAGTTGATTGATTAGGAATCAATTTGATAAGTTTTTATATGCATACAAATTAATTAAATGTTAAAATCTCATAATAAATCATGTTATTTTACAATACATATATCTAATGAATCTAATAGAGATCACTGCTTTATAAAATGAATGTTTTGTACGTATCAATACTTGTGCAGTATTTTGTGCGTAATAAAGAAAGGTTATAATATGCTTTCTTAATATCTACTAACCACCATGTTATTAGATAATTTTTACAAATTTAAATATTACAAAGATTATTATTTTAATAAGTGCTATATATTTATAATAAGAATGAAATAACTTAGTGTAACGTCTTGAAAATGAAAATTAAATTTTAAAGTTGTATACAATATTTATAAATTATTTAATATTATTATGAAAATTATCAAATAAACTAAGTAATTACTTTTATATTTAGTTGGGTTTGTTAATTCTTATCATATATGCACGTCAATAAATTAATTTATGTTGTTTTTCCATTATCTTTACTAAAATAAATCATGTTCAAATAAAAATTTTGAATTTAGTTTGATTGATTAATAAGTTATGAATCAAATTAACATTATAAATTTATTTATATAATTATCTACTTGCAAATAATATATAATAACTTAGTGAACATCACTTTATTATAATTTTTTATGCATACAAATTAATTAAATGTCAAAAATTTTATAATAAATTATTTTACTTTACCACATATAAATCTAATGAACCTAATAGAGATCATAGCTTTATGATATGTTTCATATGTATCAAAGCTTGTACGATATTATATGTATACAATAAAGAACAATAATACTTTGTATAACATAGTTTATTAATATTTATGAACTATCATTTTAATTAAATATTTGACTTTTAAAGATTTAAATATTAGAAGGATTATTATTTTAATATATGTTATATATTTATAATAGGCATGAAATAATTTAGTGTGAAGTCTTGATAATGAAAATCCCCCATTAAAGTTCTACATAAATATTTATAAACCATTTTAATATAACTATGAAGAGTACCTAAAAAATTGGTTTTATCTATTCATATCACATTTGTAAATCAATAAATTGATTTATGTAATTTTTCTATTACCTTAATATCCAATAAATCCAATGAAAAGGGCATATGATAAATTAAGTAATTACTTTTATATTTAGTTGGTTTTATCTATTATTATCATATATGCAAATCAATAAAGTGATTTATGTTATTTTTTTTATTATCTAAACATTCAGTAAATCTAATGAAATGCTATAAATTAAGTAATTACTTTTATATTTAGTTGGTTTTATCTATTCTTGTCGCATACGCAAATCAATAAATTGATTTAATGTTATTGTTCTATTATCTTAGCATTCAACAAATCCAATTCAAATAAAAATTTATAGTTCTATTTTGATTGATTAATAAATTAAAAATCAAATTAATCTATTAAATTTTTTTATATAATTATGACTTAGTCGATGTCAATCTAATTTTAAATTTCTATATGTAGTTTAATTGGTTGATAATCAAACTATTATAATATAATATAATATTAAATAGGAGTGCATTTCTACTTGAACTATAGTTTAAAAATTAATTTTTTTTCAAATATACAATATGTTTACTTTAACAAATTAATTTATTATACAAAATTTGAATTAAATTTGAATCAATATCTAAATACTTAATTACTAAACATATAGAAAATTTTTAAATTTTAATGATAATATTATAAAGATCGTATAATATTATCAGTAAGTAGATAAATTTATAAATTAAAAAAAAGACTTGTATTACAAATAATTTATACACTTAATTACAATATTGAAGATCAAAATTTTTTATACCATTTAAAATGTATTCATACAACGCATGATTTGTCAAAAAATATTAAAAAAATTTATAATTGTTGGAAGTTCATAATTCATAATACATTATTCAAGAATCTCTACAATTATAACATTCCATCTTCCAAATCATTTTCAAAAACCTGTAAAAAGTATAAAATTCGTAAATATTATTACAATATTTCGAAAAGGAAAACGAAAAAGCAAATTAACATAATAGAAATTATAACATCTCAATGTAATTACCTAATCAAGAAAATAATTAATATTTATTCACCTTATAAAATCATTTTATCAAGTAACAAATCTTATATATATTGTCCTTCTTAAAGTCTGCTATACTAAGTAGAGAAATAAACAAATAAATAATTAATCAATAGAAAAGATAACTTCCAAAAAAATCAAATTTTTTTTAAGCCTATATACTAGCTACAAAACAGTACCCTAACTCAGGTTCATACATAAGAATACCCCAATTTAGAAAATATAACTTCAAAAAGAAATCAATTTTCCAAGACCATACCTCCACTGCAGCAATATGTATCTGTTTTTATATTGTCATCACATAAAAAGCATTATAGCATTAAGTCTGGCTAAACAAACAACATTACAACATTAATTAATATATCTCAACTACGACAATATAATTCTCTTTCGATAGAAAACTATGAACTAAAATGAAGGTTGATTTGTGAACATCCAATGGAATGAATGTCTATTTGCCTAGATAATGAAGGTTGAAATATAAGTTGTGCTTCAGGAAAACCAAGACTTGTAAAGCTATTTGAGGAAACAGCATCAACAGAGCTGATAAGCAAACTTATTGTACCTTGCCTTGACGTATTTTTACTCCCTCAAGAGACCAGATATGGGAGATAATCCATGGTCGAAGGTAAGTATCCTCAATTTCAATGCTATTGCAGAAACTAGAAGATCCCTATGTGGCTTCAACATCTTCACCATTGCATGTTAGGCGACAATATCATTCAAGATTTAAATATAAAGACGAGATGTGAGACCAAAATGCCCAAAGTAATACGCATAATGATAAGAAGTGAAGCAGACTCTGCTTTTGCTAGGACAACACCATACTCCATTACAAAAAAACTTAAAAGATTGTAGAATATGGTTAGGCCGTTGAGTTCATGCATAATTACATAACATCCAATGGTATGCTCTGTTTAATTTGCTTAGATAACGAAGTTTAAAACTAAGTTATATGTGTTTAAGGAAAACAAAAACCTGTAAAGAAATATAGTTGTAGAAATATAAGAAGGCATATCCCCTTCTCCATCGAAAGAAATTATCGCGCGGATACAAGACAAAAAGAATTAACCAAATTTGCCCGAAGTAGAAGCAATCAAGAAAGCCGCATAAGTTAATATATAACCTACAGAAAAGTGGGCTAATCCAACGAATCTTGCTTGCACAATGGAAAGAGCCACTGGTTTATCTCTCCAGTGAATCAAATTAGCCAAAGGTGTGCGTTTGTGAGCCCATGCTAAAGTTTCAATCAATTCCTGCCAATAACCCCGCCAGGAAATTAAGAACATAAATCCAGTAGCCCAAACAAGATGTCCAAATAAGAACATCCACGCCCAGACTGATAAACTATTCATACCAAAGGGGTTATACCCATTGATAAGTTGTGAAGAGTTTAACCATAGATAATCTCTTAAATTGGAGCATCAACCAAGCTTAAGACCAAAACTTTTATACTTCACCTCAAAGTTCCTCCCTTGTGAGGATGTGAGGGAACATATATAGCAGATAATCCCTGGTAGAAGGGTAAAGCATCCTTAATTTCAATGCCACAGCAAAAATCAGAAAGATCCTTACATGGCTTCACCATCTTTTGTAATTGATCTTTCAGTAAGAGCAGCAATATCAGTAGATCTCTTCATCTCTAGGCAAAGCAATGCAAAAGCAGATAAGTTGAGATACGAGAAAGGCTTAATAACACAAATACTGGGAATCGAGCAGACAATTAGAATTTTCAAAGACAATAAAGAGCTTAAAATTCCAGGAAGAATAATTTTGGTCTCACAGTAGTATAAGAATTTTGAAATTACATGAGACTAAGAAAACGTACATTCCATGATTGAGTCATAAGTATATAAAAGGTTTATAGTTAAAGCACTGACCTCTGGTGTAGAGAGAGCAACATTCTAAAATGTCACCAGTGAATACAACACAGGAACACCCACAACAGTTAAAAGAGTCAAGAAAGATCTGAAGATAAAAACAAGACAAGGACTAAGATCCAGAGAAAGATAATAGAGATCAGGAAATATTCTCAAAGAAAATTGTTATAATTTTATCATGTAGATGAACAGGGCAAGACCAAACATAGTAGGTCATGTTAACCACCAAACATAGGTAGGTCATGTTAACCATCTTTGAAATTGAGGTGCACGTAATCCCACTGAAAATTGAAACTTTTACCTCCCAAAGAGCGTAAGCCTACAATACTTTGATAATAGCTCTTAGATATATGGCAAATCTTTCATGTACAACTAAAACCAGATGAAAAAACTGCATCAGCATCCAAGCTGCTGATTCCTATATCATTATGTTTATTAAGGGGAAGCATGCATTCTGACATTCTCCCAACAATTTGGTGTACTCAATTAATCCATCATTGCATTTGAACTTTCCATATCTTTACCACAAATTAGCTTACCAACTAGCCTTGAGAGTGGTGATGAAGAACCGTGAGCCATTGGAATCAGGTCCTGAATTCACCATGGAAACAACACCTAAAAGAGAATTATAGATCACTTGAGTTAAGCAATGATAGAAGCTAGAAAGGAGTAACCTCCAAAATCAAGAAAAATTTAAAAGCTGCAGATATGCAAAAGCTGTCCATGGTTCACATTTAAAGCAAATAAAACAAAATAAAATATTACACATTAGATCACCTGTATGTGAATGCTTAATCTTAAAATCCTCATCAAGAAAGGTACCACCATAGATAGACTACTTCCTTTTCCATCACCACGAACTATATCTCCACCTTGAATCACAAACCCAGATATTATATGATGAAATGGTGCTCCCTCATAGTGGAGAGGTTTCCCATTTGTCCCCTCACCTATTTCCCCAACAACTGAAGAGAACATTAAGCCCATTGACAATGAAATATACTCCGTTAGTAGATATAAAATATAAGAACCAAGTACCTATGCATAATGCCCCGAAATTTTCTACAAACAAAAGAACTGATACTTTAGGAAATTAAGGGGTATGGCCATAACCAAGGTGGTTCTTCAATAACTTTTAGCAAATTGACATCATATTTATACATCCTTTATTCTAATTTTCATTATACCATGCCAAAATGTATTCATAAAGGAAGAAGGCCTGTAAAACACCTCTACTTAGGCTGTTACCACTTTGCGTTGCTACAAATGTCTACTTATAATAAAAAAAATATATCAATAAATGTAGACAGCCAAGACAGATCCTAAAAAAACAGGGTCATGGCAGGGGTTGTCTGGATATGGTATCACCATTAAGCAAATTCACATGAACTGGCCACTCTGGACACACTTCTGCAATTGATATTTCAATACCTTTACTATATGCAATAAATAATGACCTTAAAAGGTACATATTAAGGTTAAGAACAGACCAAGAGGTAATCTCACAACCAAAACCTAACCATAGCATAGCAAATGGAGCCTAACTACAACTAAATTTCACTGTCAATTCTTTCCAATGATCCCACATTGAAATATTTCCCAATCAAAAAATTGAATGCTTGCCACTGATCACAAGAACTAAAAACCAAGCAAAACCCATAAAACCCACTTGAGAACACTCACAACCCAGATCAGAATTCGCATCCAAAATCCACAATTAGATCCCAGCAAACGAAACCAATTAAAATAGGATTAACACAAAACACATCGTTTTAGTGATGGATAGTGAAAGCGAAAACAAGGAAGATGAAGATGACAACGAAAAGAAGAAGAGATCGTGGTCGGAGCAAGACCGAGAGATCTCTATGCATCTTTTGTGGCGTTTGTGACCTCTATCAAAACTAAAATTTCAACAAAATTAAATCTTTCATTTCTGGATTCTCCATCAACTGTTGAAGACTGAAGCAACTGAGGTGTCCGTTTTTTGGATGACCAAAACGCAGCGCAGAAGACCTGCAGAGGGGTACAATGTCAGTGAGTGACTCAATGGGATTCTTAAATGCTTGCGGGGTATTATTTCCCTGAAAAGGTGCTATAGAGTGGAGAGTTTGTGTAGGAGTGGTGGGAGAGTGGTGGGCATATGGGATCCTCTCTTTGTTTATTTTATTTAATTGTTTTAATCAGAGGATTATGAGGGCTTAAACATGCTCTACTTGAATAACTATGTAGACCTGTTTAATTTCTCTAAACCGTTGTTATCAAGCCATGATACATCCTTAAGAAGAGGACCCCATGAAAGCTGCATATTTAAATTTTAAAGAATTAAAAAAATAGTTAAATTTGAATAAATACAAGCATTCCAGACGGCAAATTGATAGAGTTTTGGAATTGAACTATTTGAACAAACTACTTCCCACAAAATCCTCTAGAGTTATCCAACTATCTCATAAAGCAACTTCTAGACAAAGAACAATAGAATTGGTCAGCTTCTATGGCTTTCAGAGCTGATAATCTAAGAGTGGCTGCAAATTTTTCTCCATAGGACTCTACCACTATGTACAGAGGACTCTTTTCGGGCTTCTCAATGTTTTAAATAGCTCCTCCAATATTGTACTTAAATCAATCGCTGCTTCATCATCAGTTTTTACAAACAACTTTGCGTCCTCTACTGTTGGATGAAAAATTGGAATGACCAATGAAATTAATTTCTCAAGCCAGATCACCAAGACATACAATTTTACCTTTTACTTTAATTGGAATAAGTAGGTCTTTTATCCTGCATGGCGGCATAACTCCTAGGATGGTAGATCATTCATTATTGATTTGGTCGACAAGGACTTCGTCATTACTCCTATTATTGAGAATTTTTGGTTGACCAAATAACTACGTAACATGCGTCTTGTTTGATCGACGAAAGACATGATCTTCAATTTCAACTTCAAAGATATTGCATAACACAAGTTATTAAATCAGAGCCGTCAATGTCAGAAGAAGTATTTAATAAGAATTGCTCCTCTTGGGTTCAATGATTATTTCCCAAGTTCAATAAAATCTAATAAAATATTAGAGGCACTGGATACTATAGAAGCCTCTCTCCAGGTGTCTCTATGGCTCTAGGTGTCACTGTCAACTCCTTGACATGTAGCATGGTGTCAGCCAAGCTCCATGCACCTCGCCACCTATCAACCATGCTGCATGCATCTGGCCACCTGTAAGCAAACTCTTCTATAAATATAGTCTTTGGCTACGAATCAAGGTTGGAAAAAAATAATTTCTCTCTCTAAAAACCCTCTCTCTCCCTCTCTATCTCGCCTCCCTCTAGTCGACCAAAAATTTTCACTCCATAGTTAATATCTGACTTAAGTGTCGAAGGATTATCGTCGGCAACACCACCAGCTCCTTTGACCCTTTATTTTCCATGTGTGTGCAGATCATTCAAGCCACTGGATTCTTGGTTGATCAGAATACAACAGCCATCTTGATGGATAGGTGATCCAAAATTCCCTACTTTCCCCTCCTCCTCCACACACTCCATCACAGCCTTCTGGCTAAGTCAAATCCTCCACAACAAATACACATTTTAATGTTGAGCTAGAGGTCGATCGATTTTCAGCATCAACAATTGACACCGTCTGTAGGAACTCTGACAAAAAGCCATATATATCGCCATGAATAACTCGCTAGAAGGGAATGTCCTCATTAAGTATCTCCATAGTGACTAGGAGAGGTCAGAAGCGATGAAGGGAAAGAGGTCATGACAACAAGATGCGACGGCTATTCAAGAACAATTAAAGCTTACGAACCAACAAAGTGTTCAGATGCAAACCCAAATACAAGCTCTTGCTGCACAAGTGAAGAATGCCTTACATGTTGATGGTGATAGGGTCTTGGCAAATTATCCAGATGCGTCTGGTCAATCGCACAGTGCACTGACGGGTGGAACGAGTGTAGGTAAGCACCGTGGTCGTGGAAAGAAAGGACCATATGATTCTGGTCGATGCACCAGTAAAGCATTAGAAAATCAGTTTCATCTTGACCATAGCCGCTCTGGTAGTTCAAAAACAAGAACCAGGGATGATTTGGATGATGAAGACCTTCGACATTCCTTGGATTCGCATCGTCAAAGTAAAAGGCGGCATGTGGAGCAAAAGTGGATAAAACCCAAGAAGAGTTAAGGCTGATGCGCGAAGAGTTACGTAAGTTGAAAGGGGCACATAGAGAAAGAAATTCAATGGAAGAAATCATGGAGGAATTAGAATCCCCTTTTACTCCTGAATTGTGACTTCCATACTACCTAGGAAATTCTCCATGCCCTAGATGGACATGTATAATAGGTTGGTCAACCCAGTAGAGCATGTGAAGTTATTCAGAGAGAACATGGCACTTCGACATATTTTTGAGGATGCTGTGTGTAGAGTTTTTCCTCTCAAGTTGACTGGAACAGTCCGATCATGGTATAGATCTCTAAAGTCGAGGTCTATAGGTTCGTTTTCTCAGCTTTCAAAAGAGTTCATTTCTTATTTTATTGGGACCTAAGCACTTAGGAAATCTAAGGCACACTTGTTAACTTTAAACAAGGGAAAAATAAAAGCTTGATAAGTTATGTCGAAAGATATCATGCGGAGTGATGAAACTTGGTGCTTTCAACGATCCTGTGGCCTTAGATGGCATGATCAGTGGGATCAGGTCGACTAGGCTATGGTGGGCAATACGAGATAATATGCCAACTTCATATGCTATGATGTATGAGAAGGCTCAGACATATGCTCAAGCTGAAGAAGAGTTTGAGGTCTTAAGAGCCAGTCAACGAGGAGAAGGCAGTCATTCTGGAGAACGAAATAAAAATAGAAATGACAATTAGAAACCTTCAATAATAGATCGTCGTGGTCGACTGAGGGAGCACAAACTACTACTAAGGTGAATAAAACAGCATAGGTCTAATATCTCCAATGTACTCCATTAAACGCCACTTGTGATGAGATCTCTGATGCAATCAAGGAGAAGAATTTGCTGATTCATCCTAACCCTTTGGAATTTGATCTTTTCTTCTATCTCTCCCTGTTCAACCAAAGCAAAAGAAGCATACTAGGTCGATTGAGAAAAAGACAGCCATCATTGATACAATTGTTGGGGGACCTGGTGTTAGAGGAAATTCAAATCATGCCTTAAAGGCTCATATGAGAAAGGTTAGACGGTGTGCAAAAGCCCTAGAGGTTGGTGTGTCAACAAGGACAATGAAACAACCACGCCTCTTTTATACTCCATTACTCTTCACTGAAGAAGACACCAAAGGGTTTTATAGGAGATCGTATGACACCCATTGATTTAATTCAGTTGCCAATAACAACAGAAGATGGTTTTCATAGGAGAGCCACCTTTGTGAATTTCTTGGTGGTAGATTTTCCTAGTGCTTATAATGTTATTCTTGGTCGACTAGCTTTAATCAACATTAAGGCAATAATCTCCATCTAACACTTGACAACGACATTTTTTACCAAAGAAGGGGTAGGAGTTGTACGAGATCAATAAGAGTTGACAAAAACCTGCTATGCTATTTCTGTAAAAAGATAAGTTAAGGAGAGTCTCCTGATCTATAACTCGAATGCAAGGGATGATAGTGGTCAACCAGTTGAAGAAGTTATTCCTGATCAACCAGTTGAAGAAGCTATTCCAATATTTAGTCTAGACCAAGAGATGATAATTTGTACCCACTGGATCCTTAACAAAAGAGTTGGTATTTGTATTCATCAATGAGAACTACCCAAAAAAGACAACAAAGGTTGGTTCCTCCCTGTGAACTCAATAAGTCTTATGACATTGTCAAAAATGAAGATGAAATATGTTCATGTATCTTTGTTATACACTTCACCAAGTACATCAACCAAGTTGTGATTCTTGAATCATATTGCCTTATTACGTCCATGATGGATGTATCTCCTCCAAAAGTTGATGATTCTCCATTTTGTGTGTTTGGATCTCCATAAAAATCTCCGATGCCTAGCACAAGATAATAGGTCGACTATGACCTTTACCTGTTTTCTCTATTTAAAGTGCTAGAGCGATCATGGGCATGCGATGCCTAAACTTAAAAAATGAACTGGCGCCCGAGATACTATTACCCAAATTCACTAGGGAAGGCGAACTGGTGTCCGAGGTACTTTTACTCAAATTCACCAGGAGCGGCGATCCGACATTCAAGGTACTCTTACCCGAATTCACCAAGCGAGGCGGACTGGCGTTGGAGGCACTCTTACCCAAATTCACCATGAGTAGCGATCCGATGCCCGAGGTACTATTACCCGAATTCATCAGAAAAATTTTCTAGCACAACGTGTTAGGTCGACCGGGACCTTTGCTTATTTTCTCTATTTAAAGTGCTAGAGCAATCATGGGCACGTGATGCTTAAACTTAAAAGGAGGACTGGAGCCTGAGATACTCTTACCCAAATTCACCATAAGCAGCAGTTCGGCGCCCGAGGTACTGTTACCCGAATTTACCAGGAAAAATTTCTAGCACAACATGTTAAGTCAACCAGGACCTTTACCTATTTTCTCTATTTAAAGTGTTAGAGCAATCATGGGCACGTGATGCATAAACTTAAAAGGCGAACTAACGTTCGAGGTACTGTTATCCAAATTCACCAAGCGAGGCGGACTGGCGCCTGAGGTACTCTTACCTGAATTCACTAGGAGCGGTGATCCGGCGCCCGAGGTACTATTACCTAAATTCACCAGGAAAGATTTTTAGTACAACATGATGGGTCAACAAGATATTGGTTTATTTCTCCATTTGAAATGTTAAAGCGGCCATAGGGCATGTGATGCCTAAGATATAACCGTCGTATATTTTCGCCATTGTAAGATTTGTCTAAGGTAAATTTACCTTCTATTTGAATGATTCACTGTATGCGGTTTTCCATTTCGTGTATCTAGTTGACCAGGACCATTATATATGGTCACCACTTGAAGTGCTAATATGATGGATCGTCATTTGGTGCCTACAATACAATTATTCAATATATGAATAAATTATTGGGAAAGATATTTAAGTTGGTACGCTTGGTCGACAAAAATCCCTCTATTCAAGATCACCGTTTGAGATGGCAACTTAATTAATTGGTGGACAACATCTAAGGTATGCCAATTTACCTAGCCCCTGGTCAACTTAGCTCTTATCTGGGAGTAGATAGAGGTGTGATGTGAATATGAAGGTACAAGAGCAATTAGAGTACTCCAAACAAAATTCAACTAAATGATGAAGCTACATTGTATGAGTTTAATTCTCCAAGCAAACAACATAAAGTCATATTCTTTGAAAATAGTCAAAAGAAAAAAGATGAGTCATTACAATGTTAGAAGATCAAATCTCCTTGTCAACCCAAAATTTGCCATAAATATTATTGGCACCACCAACTTCATAGGTATCGTTAATTTTCTCGATGCCATCATCTCTATTAGTGTCATCAACTTCATTGATAACACCAAGTCTATCAAGGCTGCACATTCCACTGAATATTGCTGAGAACCATAGCCTTCACAATAGACATTGGCCTATTCATCAACCTTTTCAAGTGGAAAAAACAATTGTAAAAGACATACTCGAATGAGGAAGGACGAGACAAATACAAGTCTTTGTCATCAATTCATGAGGAAAAAGAAATACCAAGCCCTCCATACATTTAATGGTATTAGGTAGGAATTTGTGAAAGCTCCACATATGAAGACTTATCTAATTCCTGGTTGATCATAGGGATTTTAAGAATAGTATGTTTGCGCTACTTGTTCGTGCCTTACAACCAGTCGCATCTTTTCCTTCAAAAGTCACTTCAGCAATTAATGGAAGCTTTATGTTGAAATTAGAAGGTCTAACGTGGGTTCAGTTGACAAGCCAAAGGGTGAAGCTAAATCGCCTGCACTCTAGTAGATTTAGAGAGGTCGATGAAGTCTTCCCTAATTATATTGAGCAACACAATGACATATTCACTTACATTCTTGTTGTCCTTGCTAAAGAGAAGTTAACATAAAAAAGGCACAGTAAGCATTGTCAAGCAAATAGTAAGAATTGAATCGACTTTGAAGAAGAGAACACAATCAAGAGTGTGGTACTAATGTATTTCTTCAAAGAGTCAAGTTCCAAGCCAAATGCTAATGCTTTGACTTGGAACTTGGGGGGCTAGCTGTTGGATGAAAAATTAGGATGACAAATGAAATTAATTTTTCAAGCCACATCACCAAGGCATAAAATTTTGCCTTTTACTTTAATTGCAATAATTGGGTCTTTTATCCTGCATAGTGGCATAACTCTTGGGATGGTGGATCCTTTATTATTGGTTTGGTCGACAAGGACTTCGTCATTACTCCTATTATTGAGAATTTCTGGTTGACCAGATAACTACGTAACAAGCGTCTTGTTTGGTCAACAAAGGATACGATCTCCAATTTCATCTTCAAAGATATTGCATGGCACAAGTTACGAAATCAGAGCCGTTAATGTCAGAAGAAGTATTTAATAAGAATTGCTCCTCCAAGGTTCAATGATTATTTCTCAAGTTCAATAAAATCTAATAAAATATTAAAGGCACTGGATTCCATAGAAGCCTCTCTCCAGGTGTCTCCATGGCTCCAGGTGTCACTGTCAACTCTCTTACATGCAGCATGGTGTCAACCAAGCTCCATGCACCTCGCCACCTGTCCAACCATGAATATATATTTATAGGAGAGTTTGTGTGCATCTCACCACTTGTATGCAAACTCTCCTATAAATATAGTATTTGGCTGCAAATCAAGGTTGGGGAAAAACAATTTCTCTCTTTAAAAACCCTCTCTCTCCCTCTCTATCTCGTCTCCATTCTGGTCGACGAAAAATTTTCACTCCATAGTTAATCTCTGACTAGAGCATCAGAGAATTATCGTCGGCAACACTACCGGCACCTCTGACCCTTTATTTCCATTTATGTGCAGATCATTCAAGCTACTGGAGCCTTGGTTGATCAAAATACAATAGCCATCTTGACGGACAAGTGACCTGAGTCAAATCCTCCACAACAAATACAAATTTTACTGCTGAGCTGGAGGACTGAAAGCTAGAAGACAAAAAGAATCGGGCTTTTCCAAAGAATTATTGCTGCTGCTGGACTGTATCCTCCAATAACTCACCAAAGAAAAAAATTAAGAACTTCCAGAGAAGTTATCTCACTGTCAACAAAGCTCATGTCCCTTACTTGCTTAAAACTATGAGCTCGCCAGTAATCTGATGCCATAGCCTCAAAACAATGCCCAACTTGCGTGTAATGCCCTACTGGAGAACACGTTTTGCACCTTACAAACCCACAGCTTGCAAAACCTACTGCCTCAAAACCCACTGCTAGCACATGGTGCTATAGTAGGATAAATATGTTGCCAAGGTGCGCTCTCCAAGATCGAAGTTTATAAACGACGAAGGAACAAGTTCAAAATTAGAGATGCACTTTTTACTCTGCCCGAACAATAGCTTACTTGTAAAAGTGGCTTAAAGTATCTTTCTCAACCACAACCGGTACATTACGTATTTAAATTAACTCTTCGATCTGACGGCCCATAAACCTGCTGTATGCATACGTCTGCTGGACTATAGTGTGACTCATAATATTTGTATAAAATTATCATATAAGAATTGATTCAGGCATAGATGATCATACAAAGTAAGTCTTAAACCAACATTATTCCCTATTAACAATTAATTGTTGCCTTATTCATTTTCATTTGCAGTCAAGTATAAAATTTCCTCCGACACTTTAAGTTTTGCTCATACAATACATTAACAAACCTCTTTAACAATACAAAAGAAGCAGCTTAAAGAATCAAAATATTTGATTATGGTTACATGAGAAAGTATAGCCTCTGGCATTATCAATAATCCTACCATTCCAAAATATCATACAATTTCTCATAAAAATTTATTCTCCCAAACTTATTATACCAAAAATAAAATTATAAATCTAATCCCTTCTAAAATTTGATTACCTTCTAAATCATCTTCTTGATTCTTGTAAAAGGCATGGCTGCACTTGTGCCTAATAATGAGTAGGCTTTAGTGAATGTACTGAAGTTTTTTGAAGAACAACAAGCATGATGAAGGTGTTAGATTAATGGCAGCATTTTTTTTTAATTTAATTCGGAAGGGAATGGATGAAGTAAGTGGAGAAAAGCCAACCGATGGATTCCAATTAAAAAAAGAAATTAACTTTTCGAACTTTGATTGATTGGCGAAGGAAGGGAGAAGAAAGAAAGAAGCACCAAGAGCGATAAATTCAAATTTTTTTATTATTTTAAGTAGATTTTTTATTATTTGTCATGGGTAAACAAGTAAATTCACTTTAACAGTTAAGTCAGCATCATTTTGACTAACAAAAACTGGTAATCAGGGTGCTGGTTGTGAATATCATAAAAGAGAGGGATAATTGTTGATCAATTTAGAAAAATTACACCCAAGTGTATTTTATAAAAATATAGAATAGTTAATGATATTAACTCGATTTTTAACTGATCTATTTTGAATTCAAGATTGTGATTGGTGTTCAACAAATTGAATTAATGAAGAAAGAAAATAAAAACAAATCTTAATTATTCATATTTATTGGATGCCAACATGTCAAAAAACCCTTGAAAGTCAAGCATATATGAAAAGTTAGATTAGGAGTCGTTATAATGAATGTTTTTTCTTTCAAAATTAGATTCCTCTATTTATCCAATTTCATCTCAACTTTTGAAGATCTGCTAATATATGAATTTTTCCATATTAACGAATTGTTGAGAAGTGTATTTATTCCCTCTCCTTGTTAATATAATTTCTATAACTATCAATCAACGCTTTGTTTAAAAAAAAAAAAGAGTTAGAGATGAGATAAGCTTCCTGTTGGTTTCCAAAAATCAAAAGCCATTCCTAAAGTATCAACTCAATCAAGCTCTAATGTGCAAAAATTGTTCAAACACTAACATGGAGTGGAAGAATTGGCCATTTTGAGTGGTGACCTTGGTGTCTTGCTTTTGTATGGGCTGGGTCTCGAGTCTTGCATGAAAAGAAAGCTATGAAAATTCTTCTACTCCCCTCCCTTTGTGTCGAAAAAGACAAGTAAAATTGGGCTACTTCACACAAACACACACACATACACACACAACGGCTCCATAATAAATCACTATGGGTTACACTTGATCCTAATTATACTAGTTTAGAAAGTTGGCATAACCAAATGACTCATTATCAAATGGTGATCACGAACCAATAAGTCCACAATATGTTCCTTAATATTTGACATTAACCAATAAATAATTTAGATGGAAAATGATTTATGGTAGGCCATTAAAAGTGGAATAAATACAACAATATCCCGCTTGGACAACATAAATCATTCTCTATTGAATGGTTATATCCATATATGTCAAACTCTAAGCAAGCTTGAATCAAACCAAATCAAATGTGCCTGTAATCTCTAAGCCATGACAACACTGATAGGATGTTTAATCCATTACAAAGATTCTACAAACACGTTGACAAGGCAGTAACATAGAAATGACATTAACAAGTAATCAATATGCCTATTTCCATAATGTCAAGGCATCCAACTATATGATGTTAAGCATTCGAACCAAATGATGCCCCAGCATCCAATGATGCTGTGTATCCAATTATACTGCATATCCAATGCTGCTACATATTTCATGATGTTGCACACTCAATGATGTCATGCCATGTATCCAATGATGCCAATTGAGATCAACCTAATCACAAACGCCATAATGAACCAAATGTGTATACAATCATCTATGGCAATCCATAAGCACAAGGTCATATGATTTCATTTAGAGATACTAACTAATTACTATACACAGAGCTCTTACTAACTTAATACAATGGATGATTCTATCATAACCATATGAGTCGCATGCTCCTAAAATAGCTTAGGAGCTAAGCCTTTAGTTAATGGCTCAGCCAACATGAGCTCTATTTGAATATGCTTAATACACACATAAAATTGAGCCATTTTCGCTCTTACAAACAAGCACTTAATATCTGTATGCTTAGAGCGTGAGGCACTCCTAGTATCGTAAGAGAGAGCAATTGCTATAGAATTATCACAAAATATCTTCAGCAGCCTAGGAATGAGAAACACAAAATCTAGCCCTAAGATAAAATTCTACAACTATATAGCCCAACAAGTGGCTTCATCACATGCCATATACTATGCCTCTATAGTGAAAGAAGCTGTGAGTGTTTGGTTAACACTTTTTCAGGATACAACTCCTTCTACCATCATGAATATATAACTAAAAAGGGACTTCTTGTCATTTGAGCTCCCTACATGATCGGTATCTGAATATCCAACCAAATCCAAGGTGTTGGATTGTCAATAAGTAAGCATAAAATTAAATCCTTAGTGCCTTGTAAATATCTAAATACTTTCTTTGCAACCTTCCAGTGGCTCAGACCAGGATCACTCAAGTATCTTCTAAGTACACCAACAACATAGGCAATGTCAGGTTGTGTACATACTTAAGCATACATCAAACTACCTACAATTGATGCATATGAAACTATTTGCATATAAACTCTCTCATTGTCATCCTTGGGGCATTGAGACTTGGATAATTTATCACCTTTGACAATAGGTGCCTTTTCGGGAGAATAATACTGCATGTTGACCTACCCAAAATGCGCTTAATATAGGCTCTTTGAAACAAACCAAGAATACCACTAAACCTATTAAGAAGGATTTCAATCCCTAAAACATAATGGGCCTCACTTAAATAAGGATGGCAATTTGACCTACAGGGTTAGGGGCCCAAGTGTGCCCCACAAAAATGGGGTAAGAAAACTAGTTTGGGGCGGGTTTGGGGCCAACCCCTTGGACCTGTCACCCAGCCCCGCCCCACCACATCCCGCAAGATATAAGGATGTATTTGTAAAGTTTTAAAATTTTGGGACTATTTAATGTTTTTAGTTTATATAAACGTTTCATATATGTGAATTCTTTATAGTTTTACAAACAATACGAATACTTTGACAAAAGTCACATTTTAATTAATAATTATGAGTCTTTTAGTATATTAATAACAATTTAGTCATATTATAATGACAAAATAAAATATTTGTATTTTATAGTAATTAAATTTGTATAATATATACAATCTTGATATAGATTATTAAGTACTAATTAAATTATTGCAATATTAACAAGATCATTTTCAAAATGTATACCTTTAATATAATCCATATATTATTTTCTAAATATGTAAATAGAAATATGATATGAACAGTTTTATAACCTAAAATATATGATTTATCGTAATATAAATAAATAAATTAAATTATTAATATTTTATACATATATAATGTTAATTAATTGGTATATGTCAATCATATTATTATTATTATTAGTTTATTGAAATTAAATCAACATGTTATTGAAAAATTATTTAATTGTATCATCAACTATTTGAAAAATTGTCAATTAACTAGTTTTCAAACAATAATACACTTTTAAAATTATTTCTAATTGAGTATGTAATATTATTACTAATAAAATCAAATAGTAATTAGTGGTCAGTATTTTTTTAGATGATATAACTAATTTATATAATTGCCATTTAGCTTGCATAATACCAATAAAAATGAAAACTTACATAAACTTTATCGGTAATGCATTTTTCTATATAACATAAATTAACTTTAGTTCTTCTGAGTTTAAATACAATCACCATTTAGCTTATACAATGCAAATATAAATGAAAATTTATATAAAGATTTTTTTATCTAATATAAATTAAATTTTTTGTTTACTTTTAATGATTGTTGAGTAATTAGATTTATTATAAGATATTTTAGGATATATATCATGTGTTTATTTATTTTATTTTAGATTAAGAATAAATTATATTTCTGTTATTTTAAAATTTTATAGTGTATGTATTTTTTTTAATGAAGTAGATTAAATATAATTTTTAAATAATGGTTATAAATATACTTACATTTTATTAAAATAATTTAATAAAATTTAAATTAGGCAGAGTGGGTCGGGTCAGGTATGGGTCTTCTTTTTAAAATTTTGCCCCGTCCCGCCCCGCCCCATTCCGGGGCAACAGGGCGGGCGGGGCAGGAAAAAATTCAACGGGTTAGGGATGGGTACCTGCCTCCCCGAACTTGCCCCACCCTATTGCCAATCCTACACCTAAATCTTTTATATCAAAATGACAAGATAACATGTGTTTTGTCTCAAATAAAAGATCAATGTGATTAGTGGCAAGTAATATGTCATCCACATACAAAACCAGACATATGTATTTACTCCCAATGACCTTGAGATATACACAATAATCTACCATGTTCTCCCTAAAACCAAACGATGTGATAATTTGATCAAAATTTAAATACCACTCTCTAGATGTTTGCTTAAGCCCATAAATGGATTTTTGTAACTTACATACCATATGCTCCTTGCCAAATACAACAAAGCCATCAAGTTGCTTCATGTACACATCTTCAGATAGATTCCTATTAAAAAATGCAGTCTTTACATCTATCTGATGTAGCTCTAAGTAAAAATGAGCCACTAGTGCCATAATGATTCGAAATAAGTCCTTCGTAGAAGCTGATGAAAAGGTTTTCTCATAACCAATACCTTCTTTTTGGCTAAAGCCTTTGGCAACAAGCCTAGCCTTATATCTTTATTCTTGACCCCTGGAGTCACACTTGGCTTTGAAAACCCATTTGCAACCTATTGCTTTGCTTTTTAAAGGCAATTCAACCAAATCCCAAACTTCATTGCGGCACATGGATTCTATCTCATCATTGTGGCTTGTATCCAAAATGAGGCTTCAGAACCACTAACTGCATCCTAAAAAGTAACTGGATCAAAGGACATGCCACGTCAAACTCATGTTCTTGCATTGCGTCCTGCATGCTCACGTCAAACTCACGTCAAAAATTACAAGTCTCATAATCCTCTAAGATCTTCTCAATGGAACTTCAATGCTTTCTTCCTTCATAGCTTTGGACTTACGATCTTGAATTGGATCAATAGGAAAATCTTGAGGTAATTGAATTGATGGTAGTCCTGTAGAAACATATAACAAGGAGGTAGGAACCATAATCCTTTCTTCTTTGAAAGGAATACTATCAGGCAAAGAACTCCTAGTATCGTAGTCATCTTTAAAATATATGGCACGATCTGACTCAATGATTCTACTAGATGAGAAGGGCAAAAAAACTTACAAGTCCTTAAACCAATATAGTAACCAATAAAATAATCACTGATAGTCTTAGCTTCAAGCTTCTTAGATTGTGGATTATAAGGCATCACTTTTGCTTTGGAACCCCATACATGAAAGTGCCTTAAGCTTGGTTTCTTGCCTGACCATAATTTATAAGGAGTTTTGGGAACTGATTTACTAGGTACTTGCTTTAAAATGTAAGCTACAGTCTCTGGGGCTTCATCCCATAGAAAATATGGTAAATTGGAGCTATTAACCATGCATTGCACCATGTGAAAAGGGGTATGATATCTTCTTTCGACAACTCCATTCTACTAAGGTATATCAAGCATTCTATACTGAGCATCAATGCCACATTCTTGGAGATATCTAGTAAAAGGTTCAGGATTACACTTAATTTCATCATATCTCCCATAGTATTCACCATCTTTATCTAATTTTACTATCTTTATTTTCTTGTCCTTGTGGAGCTCAACTACGGCTTTAAAATTTATGAAGGCATTCAAAGAATCAGATTTCTCAACAATGAGCTCAAAATGACCATATTGATAATAATCATCTATAGAGGTGATGAAATACTTATAACCCCTTCTAGCAACATGTGTGAATGGCTTACAAATATCTGTATACATTAACTCTAACAGTTCTTGACTTCTACCAACCTTTTCTCTCTTGATTTTAGCAATGAGTTTTCCTTTGACATAGCTAACACAAATGCCAAAGTCAGAGAAGTCTAAATCATGAAGAATACCATCTTTGGTGAGCCTTTCCATCCTCTATCTAAAAATGTGACCCAAACGCTTATGCCACAACATGGAGAAATTTTCACAAGTTCTATCACATTTGGAGCGAACAACATTCATAATATAAACATTAGAGGATAACTGAGCAGTAGTGAAAGATAAATCAATAATATATAAGCCATCATATAAAATGTCAAAACCATAAGCATAAAATCTTTATAAAAAATACCTTATTTCCACCAAAACAAAATACATAGCCAGATTTATCAAAAACAGATACAGATATCAAGTTTCTTCTAATGGAGGGAATATAAGTTGCATCTATAAGTTTAAGATGTGGCCAGTTGCCAAGTGAAGTCTGAGATCTCCAAGGCATTCTACAATGCCTTTGACTTTATTGCCTTCATTTTCATATAGCTCCCATTCATGTGGTGCCCTGTTGCTTTTGAATTCCCATAAGGAATTCACAATATTAATGGTCGTACCAATATCTAACCACCAAGTATTAGAACGAACATTAATAAGGTTGGATTGAAAGAACATAAAGGCTATAGGGGTACCTTTCTTTTCAAGCCAAACTTGATACTTCTTGCAATCCACCTTCTTGTGCCCTCGTTTATGGCAGAAGAACCATCCATGTTTCTTCTTACCCTTTTTCTTCTTAAAGGATTTCTTACTGAAGCTTCCATTAGAAGAATTTTTCTTTGAGCTGCCACTTTCAAAAGTGACAACTATGGCATTGTGAGTAACCTTCTTTCTTATTCCCTCTTCCTTCTAAACCAATATTGTAGTCATTGTATTGAAGTCTTACTCAACTTGTTGGGCAATGTAACTATTTTTTAGATTTTCAAACTGTGATGGAAGAGAATCCAAGATCTTCCATACTAAAAAGCTCTTTATAAGATCAATACCCATATCCTTGAGTTTGTTATAGTGTCCTTTTATTCTCATGGTGTGTTCTCTAATTTCACTAATGCCATCATAAAATGTGAATGTAATCAAACTTATAAAAGTGGACTTCTCAGATTTGTCAAGCATAATGAAATGTTCCTTAACACTAGGTAATCTTTGGCATTATCACATTCAAGAATAGTAATCATGATTGATGTATCTATAGAGTACTTGATAACAATCATGCAGGCCCTATTAGAACTTGCCCAAGTCTCATAATTGGCAACCTCAGTAGTAGAGCTCTCATTAGTGGGCTTAGGAGGAGCCGCTGTCTGCAAAGCCAAGTCCTTATCATTTATTGATAAACACACCATGATGGCATCACGCCAATCCTCAAAATTATCCCTAAAAAGATTTGGAATGGATGACAAATGAAGAGACATTATGGGAGGATTTAAAGCTAAGGAAACAATAACATTTATCAATAAGCATGTAAAATAAAAAAAAAACATGCAAAACTATGAATCCTCATTTATATATACATATCCAACCACTTATTCCATATACAATTTTTGACGAATTTCCTGATACCGAATGGAAATTCATAAAATCAAAATAAAGGAAAATGAGTTAAATACAAAACTAAATATGACTTGCTCCCGATAGGTAATCTAAATCATAAAAGTACTAAATATCCAACCAATCCCTTTATCTTCCCAAACATCCTACCAAGCAATAACAAGTTGATAGGGTAAGTTCATCGCTTGTATGGATTTTGATAAAAAATTGTAATCCACCATTTAGACAATTATCTTAGGCCCCAAAATAAACTTCATAAAACCCAAATAATCTATCATGATTGGCCCCACAACAGATGACTGCACAACCATTCAAATTTATAGGTTTTAGCACTCAATAATAAAATCTTTATAAATTGTCTTTCTTTAAGGTGGATCAAAAAACTTTTAAAACTTTTTGGACTTTAAGAAATTTGCCAAAAAGGCCCTTTTGTAATCATATAAACTTTATGGACCTCAAGGAAATTTATCAAAGAAGGGTCCTTTTTTATTGTAGAAAAATTGTGGACCTATAATAATTTTCCAAAATTGGGCCTCCCTAAAATAGCAAAAAAAATGGAGGTCTTAAACCACCTAAGGGCTAAAATGAAAATTATTGAAAATAAGGGGTCCAAAGAATTTCGTGTAGAGGGCTTTTTGAAAATCCATAACTTTTGGGGGCTGGCATAATTTTCAAAATATCTTGAACTACTTACTTCTTTGCCTAACTTTTTGAAACCGGGTCATCATGACCCGATTTTAACCCATTTCATAAACCTACTAAATTGGCCACAAAAGATTGGGGAAATGCATAATTAACATACATATATGACATACAACCTTAATCAACCATGAATCTACATAAAAATTCAACAAAAAAAAGGATATCTAAAAATTAAATGTAAGCTTTAGTGGTTGACAATTCAAAGTAACACCCAAAATCAATCAACAATCCACCACACATACATGGAAACTTGAGTAGAGCATAATCTAGGCTCTAATACCAATTGTTAGTTTCCAAAATCAAAAGCCATTACTAAAGAATCAACTTAATGAAGCTCTAATGTGTAAAAATTGTTCAAACACTAACCTGGAGTGGAAGATGTGGAGTGCTGATCTTGGTGTCTTGCTTTTCTAGTGGTGGTTCATGGGTCATGTAAGAAAAGAAGCTATGGAATTCATCTACCCCCTTCCCTTTGTGTCTAAAAAGTGAAGTGAAATGAGGCCACCTCACACACATATACACATAATATATATATGGGTCAGAGCAAGGACTTTCCATACGATGTTAGTTTAAAAAATTGACCTTCCTATAACGAGTCCACAATAAATCATAATGCATTACACTTGATCCTAATCATACTATTCTAGAAAGTTGCATTTTTATCAAATGATGATCACAACCAGTGAGTCCATAATTCTTCTTAATGTTTTAACATAACCAATAAATAATCCAAATGGAAAATGATTTATCATAGTCCATTAAAAGTGGAATAAATATAACACTTCCTTGTTTGGAACATTTATTGTATATGTTAAACATAAATTAAACTTGGAGCTAAATTAAATTATAGCATCAATTCAATTGTTTTCATATTATATTCAACACAAATATGAATCACAATAACAAGTGGCAATTCAATCAATAAAGCAACCTTCACAAGTGAAGATAGGTTTACATGTACCTGACCATTATTACATTTATTTGTAGTAAATATTATACCATATATATTCTCTTCACTGAACATATAAATTTTAGCATTTATTCTTCAGTAGACTACTCATTATCAAACGAGGATTGGGCTGATGAGCACAGAAGCAATTTCATCTTTCGCCTTTTAAGAGTAGCTGTAACAAATGTCATCCTTGTACATAATGTCTATGATAAGTGAAAAATTAAGAAAACAATCAAGGAAGGGCATTCGAACTACTGTTGGTTTCAAAAACTCTTGATTAATATCTTTCCATGTATTGGAAATTTCTACTCGTAATAATCTGATTGCTTCTTCTTCAGAATTGCTATATTGCTTCATGTAGTAGTCTGTAGTTGCGGCAACATGTTTTCTCTTTCCTTCTAACAACAAATATAGATATGCATAATTGAGAAATTTTTTGTTGACCCTACAACTAGTTATATATATATATAGTGAGAAAGGGGGGGGGGGGGGGGGGGGGGGGGTGTGGGGGGGGTGTGGATTTCATAAACTATCCCTACATTTTAGCTTATTATCATGAAAAAAATGCATTTTGCACTTTTGTGTAAGCGTCAACCCTATGTTTTTAGAAATTTATCATGGACCACCTTTCAATTACTTTAACCATTAAGTTTAGGTAAATAACTAGAATGTATAGGGTTAAAATGGTCTTTTAATAGTTTAGTCACTGATATAAAAAGGCAAGTTTATAGTATACTTTCACTTTCCTCACTTTCTCTTTCTTTCTCTTTGTCTTTCATAAGTCAAACACTCTTTTTTTCTCTGTCTTTTAAGGCTTGGTTACGACACTTAGGCATTTCCATCTTCACCAATCTGATCCCTATCTTGAAGGAACTACAAACTCATCACGAAAATTTTATTAAATCTTATATTCATACCACACCCATCATGAAATTTGAGGGGTTTGGAATTGGGTTTGATAAACTGATTATGAGCCATATGTAAAACTTGTCTATTAAATTTAACTTTTCATTGTTAACGAATCGAATTGATTTAATTTATATCACAACATATGACAAAACATAACACAACAATAAATCCTTTTCAACCATAACTTTGGACATTAAATCTAAGGGTAGCCATTAAAGCAATTAAAGAAACCAAAGTAACTCTTACACTGACCTTCTTTTGTCCAAAAATTACATTATCAAAAGTTATGTTATCGGTGGCCAAGCCATATTGGTTACTAGTTAAAAGAAGAATATTGCTAATTAACTCCCAAGAAAGCTAGTTAACAAAAGAAAAACAGCTGAGTCAAGTCTAAGAAAGGCTAGTTCAAGCTCTGGTGAAGAAACTGTTGTTGCTGCCAGTAAATTGTCTGAGATTGTTCTATTTGATTGTTCAAAGACGGCCCAAAGATAGAACTTTTATTGATGGCAGTAGTTGAAAATAGTGGTGTAACAAAAAGGGGTGTATTTTCGCCCTCTTCTGAAAGCCTTGCTGGCACTTACTTTGTTTTTTTTTTAAAGCTAAGGGTAAAAATGTCATTTTACAATGCCAAGTGTTCATGGACTATACTAAAATTTATTTACTTCAGTACGGGTTTCATTTGAAAAACTATTGTATGTTAAAATTTTGTAAAAGTTTTTTTTTCATTTAAATTAAGGTTAAGAGTATTTAGGTAATTGCAACGGTTGTGTATAATGTCATTTGACAATCTAAGTAACAAAAGGGTGGTCCATGATGAATTTTTGAAAACATAGGGTTGGCATTTATACAAAAGTGCAAAATGTGTTTTTCCATGATAGTAAGCCAAAAATAGGGGGTAGTTTGTGAAATTTTCCTATATATATATGCATCTTTGGTTGCTATATCATCTATGAATTTGGGAATAAATGTTGAAGCTACAACAATATGAAGGTCATTGGAAATCCATTCAAGGACCCGCTTATTATTAATCTCTCCCATGCCAAGGAAAGAAGTCGTCGGCTGAATTTATAGGTATTAGTCACCAGTGAAATCTTCAGATACACGTCAATTGTTGGAAAATAGTCTTGATTGTATCACTTGGCTTCAACAAAGTAAGCTTGGACTAATCTTTTCATCTGTTAATAAATAAATGAGGAATTCTTAAAAAAAATGAAAACTAAAAGCGTGATTTGAAAAATAACTACGTTATTTTTTTTTTAAAAGTTTGAATAACATGACCATAATTTTGGACATACAAATAGATTTTTTCTACTGTAGCACTAAAGACTAACAACCCTAAAGCCTAAAAACAACTTAAAGATATTAAGGGAAATGTATACGTATAAATGGATTACCTCTTCTGTTGGATAGTCTATAGGATATGAACTTCCTTCCTTCGACATCTCCTTCTCAATTTCATTGTAAACATCTAAAAGTCCTTGATGAATCAGTTTCATGTACTCTAGAAGAAGATCTATAATGCTAATGTCTGATCTAAAAATCAAGTGAAGATAACACCTTATTATGAGGCAAATCAGGGAGAAATTAAACTAAAGGATATCTTCATTTAAAGCTGATAGATAGTATTGAATATCGAGTACATAGGTTTTTGAAAACTGACCTATTAACAACATCAGTAAGTAGCTCAAGTTATTCAAAGGTGCCATACACATCATAGGTATCATCTATAATGGATATCATACCTAGAACTTTGGACAGTATTCTTCTACCTAAAGTGTATTAGTGCTCAAAGTTTGCTCCAATCGCCCATAAATAAATTTCTACCATTCTATCTTTTGCATATGGAAGCTTCATCGCAAGGTTTAAATTTTTCTAACCACCTATGATGTAAAGTCAGTCTCATGAACAATAGAATTTCTATCAATTCATTTACGCTGAATTTGCAGACATTTATGAGCATATATATTTGAATTTACTCGATGAGTCTACTTAGCTCCTTCTATTGTTATGCCTATGTGAATGGGCTTTCATCCTACCAGAGCATTTGTGACCATGGTACTATGTCAATGCCTATTTTAAAACTTAAAAGAACACAAACAAGCCATCAACATGCCTAGAGAATGGAGTCACCACCCAATTTTCTATTGGGAAAATGAATGATGGCAATCCAATCCCTCACTGCCAGACTTAAACTGTCCTCATCCCTTTAGAGATGGATTCAGAAAATTAGGTACGAGCCTTCGGCCTGCCTGGATATAAATCCAGCCTCCATAAAGAAATACCAAATAAAAATAGTTTTACTTTGTTATACAATCCACTTAGTGTTGTTCATTTTATGCACACATTATTCGTTTTATCTTCATTAAAACATATGAGGTATATTCAACCGGTAAAAATATATATTCATACATAAAAAGAGGAGAATAGATTACAATTTTCTTGCAAATATAAGGGAATGGGAGGAGGATTACAACAATTTTGTTATTCAATAAATAAAGTAAATTATGCTTTTAATACTTCAAATATCATTCACTCATTCATAACATAGCATATTCATGCATATCAAATAATCAATATAATCAAATCAATTCGAGACTTCATAAATAGTGAATTCCTCACCACCATATGTGAGTCTATTCAATACTTATCAAGCCTCTTTGTGCATATATTCATCATATATTCATTCTAATTATTCATTCCACGTAATGGTCGCTCACCATCAATGTGAGTCCGCCATCACTTCATGACATTATATGATTATACTTTTAAACATGGTATATTCATACATTCATTCATATCAGTCAATTAAAATTCTAATTAAGGCCATAAACTAAAATCATGGCACTTCGACCTAGATTTGATAATTTTTATCATGGTAATTCCATCTATTCATTACTATTCTAGCATAATTTATAATAATTTATAGTATCATGGCATTTCTAGCCTGAGCATGGCAATTCTAGCCTAATTCAATCAATCAATATCAAACAAGGCTATTCTAGCCCAATTCAAGCATTCAAGGGTAAATATGGTAATTCTTACCTATTCTATGCTATTTCCTAGTATGCTTCAAAAATCATAAGTCTTCTTAGCATGATTATAATTATGAACTCCTAAACATGGTTTTAAGCATTCACAAAGAAAATAAAATCCTAACATGATTCTAAATAAAGAAAGGAAAGGTTACTTACTTACCTCGACATGCTTATCTATCTCACAAAAACAAACAAGGATTAGAACGATTCATACTAATCCTAAACATGCTTATTCTAAGCATAAATAAACAAAAATATGCTTAATTTATAAACAAGAAAAATAAAGAAGAAATAGAAAAAGAGGAGAGAGAACTACTCATAAGGTGTACCATTTTCGGGTTTAGAGCAATAGAATGCCTCAAAAAACTTTAAATTTGGAAAGACTTCTTAAACTCTCAAGTTTGTCTTCAAGAGGGAGAAGAGAAGATTTCAGTGTGTGTTGAAAAGTGAGGAGAGTGGGTGTTCATAAAGGAGAGGGTGAGAGTTGAAAATGGAAGTAAAAAAACCAAAAAGGAAGGTTTTTTATGAAATATGCCAAAAATACAAGGGGAGTGCTAGTTGACTGTAGGAGGACTATCTACCAGTGGTGGGACAGTTGATCGACTGTGGGAGCACCACTAATCGGTGGTCGAACAGCTAGCCGGCTGTCCTACAATCATCGGCCAGTGGTTTCCCACTAGACCCTTTGGTTTTGTGTTTTGGCAATGTAGTCCCCTCCGACCTTCAATTGTTCAATCATGCGTAACTCTATGAGTCCAACTCTAATTTGCAATCGATAAAATTCTATGAAAATTAGACATCCGTAGCTTTGCAATGTATATGATCATCATCAGATTCCTTCTTGATTAATTTCTATGATTTTTCAAAGTCATACATCAATTTTTAAAGATTTCGATCGATTTCACCTCAACTCTCTTCTTTTTTGTTTCAAGGGCATTTTGGTCATTTCTTTTACTCATCATTCATCTTCACTTCATCGTTGAGTCTTAAAAATCAAGTGTCTATAGCTTGTAACATGTTAAAATCTAGTTTTGTAAACTTCACTAGATTTTTATTCTCAAGATTAACTACCGAGTAGAAATCGATGTGATATTTTGCCTCCAACCTCAGGATGCCTTGGCGGAAGGGCCTGCTCAAGGCATTAATTTTATGTTGTGCGTGATAAGGACTGACTCAAGTAGCCATTGACTCAAGGTGAGATGTAGTGAAAGCTATAGCTTTATCCAGGGCATCTTCTCCTTGTATGTCAATATCTATAGCCTCTCATAGACTTAGCATGCCAATTACGACGTTGTCTAAGGATGATTTGAACTTTCCATTTTCATCTTTAAATTTTCCAAAAACATTAGCTTTACAACAAAACACTTGATGAAAATTAATTTAATGAAGAGCTTTGGAACATTTCAGGCATCACATATGTATATAAGGGATGAGACACTCACCAAACGGAACATGGTATCCTTGTTGTCTAAGTAATCAAAATCGAAGAGCATCAATGTTCAAATTTTTAGTATCGTGGCAATCTTCTTGATATAACTTCTCTAGTTCATCTTCTATCTCCTTCTCAAAATGGTAATGTGAAGTTCGTCCAATAAACTTCATGTGTAGCAGCTTAAATCAGTTGTAGGAATCAATTATAAGAGGTTATGTACAGAGGTTATAGGCAGTTACCATTATATATAGGTACCATTAGTTATTGTAGTAGTTTCTATAGTTATCTGTTATGGCTTTTATAACTAATGTTGTATGACTGTGACTATGGGTGAGTAGTTCTCATGTGTGAGTGTTTCATGCATAAGTGTTATCTTTTCTTTGGGATACAGAAATAAAGAAGGCTCTCTGTGTGGATGTAGGTTAGTTTGGACTAAAACATGTTAATGCTTTTGTGTCTATTGTTTCCTTTATATTTTGTTCTGATCTAAGTTACATGTTTACTTGTTAGTATAGTTTTAATATTCATAACAGACATTGTCCTTAATGTCATGACAAACTGGTATCAGAGCCAGTACTGAGTGCAATTTTCTTTTGAAAAATTCTTGCTGTTTCCATGGCTGAGATGGGAACCAAATTTGAAGTTGAGAACTTCGCTGGTCAAAATGATTTTGACTTTTGGAAGATGAAGATGAAGGCAGTTCTTATCAAGGAAGGTCTTACTAGAGTCTTGGATGGTGACAAAAAGCTATTAGAAAGCATGAAATAGGAAGAGAAACAAGATCTTCTTAAGAAGGCCTAAAATTCTTTAATTTTGGGTCTTGGTGACATGGTTTTCCAAGAGGTTAAAAAGGAGATTACAACAACTAGGGTGTGGAAAACACTTGAGAATCGGTACATGATTGTAGTAGTTCCAAATAGAATCTACTTGATGCAAAGGTTGTTTGGTTTTTGCATGGGTGAGAGTAAATGGTTAGTGATAATGTAAATGAATTTAGGAAACTGAATCAAGAATTGGAAAGTTTATCAGTTACGGTTAGTGATGAAGAGCGAGCTATGATTTTTCTAAATTCTCTGCCAAAGTCTATAGAGAATTTTGTTGATACTTTGAATTATTGAAGGGAAACTCTAAAGTTTGAAGAGGTTCTATTTACTTTTATTGCAAAAGATGTGGAAAAGAGGTCTAATTCAAATAGCCAATTTGAGGCAGAAGGTTTGTTAGCATGGGGACGATCTGACAAAAGGGACAAGGGTAAGAATCATTACAAATCTAAGTCAAGAGTCAAGAAGAAGTGTTGTGTTTGTCATAAACAGGGGCATTTCAAAAAAATTGTCTAGAAAGGAAAAATAAAGGGACGGAAAAGGACTACTCAACAGGGATTTTGTTATGACTTCGAATAGTTATGTTAGTTATGACATTGCTAATGGTCTCACAGTTATGACAAAAAATTTAGAGGATAAATGGGTTCTGAATTTTGGTTGTAGTTTCCATATGGCACCAAATAGACATTGGTTTGCTGATTAAGAGTCTATTGATAGTCGGAAAGTCTTGATGGGGAACAATAATGCTTGTGATGTTATAGGAATTGGTTCAGTTAGGATCAAGATAATAGATAGTGTAATGAGAATCTTAACAGAGGTTAGACACGTTCCTAGTTTGGAAAAAAAATTTAATTTCTTTAGGGACACTGGATGTTGGAGGGTGCTAGGTGAAAGCCGAGAATGGAGTCTTAAAAGTGTTGAAACAGTCACATATTGTGATGAAAAGAGTAAGAAGCAATGGTTTATATTCCTTGTTGGGTTTAACACTAGCTGGTATAACTAATGCAATAGTTCAAAATGAAGATTAAGCTGCAAATATATCGCGTTTAGGGCTCAGGCATCCTAGTGAGAAGGGACTATCAAAATTGTGCAAATAGGGCCTGTTACAAGCTTAGATTAGCAAAGTTGGTTTTTGTGAACCATGTATTTTGGGAAAGCAATCCAAGCTGGGTTTCAAACATGGCGAGCACAAAACCAACAGGACTTGGACTATATTCACCCTAATTTGTAGGGACCCTCAAGAGTGCAATCTTACAGTGGAGGTAGGTACTTTATAACCTTCATTGATGACTATTACAGGAAGGTCTGGATTTATGTCTTAAAGAACAAAAATCAAGCTTTTAAGACTTTTAAGCATTGGAAGGCTTCGGTGGAAACTCAATCAGGGAAGTCTGTGAAGAGATTGAAAATAGATAACGGTCTTGAGTTTTGGGACAGTGAGTTCAATGAGTTTTGCAGAGGATGTGGCATAGTAAGGCATGTGACAATGACAAAAATGCCTCAAAAAAATGGTTTGGCTGAGCGTATGAGCAGAGCCATTTTAGAGAGAGTAAGGTGTAAGTTTGGCACAAGCAAAACTTCCTAAAGAGTTTAAGGCTGAAGCTATACAAATAACAGTGTATTTGATTGATAGATGTCTTTTATCAGTAATAAATTTCAGAACTTTGGAAGAGATGTGGAATGAAAGGCCTGCAGATTATACAAACTTAAAAATCTTTGGACGTACAGCTTATGTGTATACAAAAGAAGGAAATTTTAATCCTAGAGCGAAGAAATACATTTTTCTTAGTTATCCAAAAGGGTTAATGGTTATAAATTCTAATGCAAAGATGACAAGATGTGTATTATCAGTAAGGATGTAACATTTCATGAGTTATAAATGTTGAAAGCCGATGGTAGAGGTGAATCTATAGGAGATAAGCAAAATGTCTGGGATTCAAATACATGTAGCAAGTCGGATCAATTTGAAGTGGAGCAAGCTAATGTTGAAAGGTGCTAATCTAGAAGATGTTGTTACTGGTCATGAATCTAGTAACTAGCTTCTGTCAAGTGATCAGTAGTAGCTTCTGTCAGGGAATTGATTAGAGAGTGAGGTTAGGGATTATGAGCTAACCTAAGACAGATCAAGAAAGGAGATACGACCTCCTCAGAGATTTGGTTATGCTAATTTGATAAGCTATGCATTGATGATTGTAGAAGACATTTAAAAGGTTGAACCAAAGTCTTATAAGGAAGTAACAAACTATCTTGAAAGTAAGCATTGGCAGGCTGCTATGAGAGAGAACATTCAGTCTCTTTACAAGAATAAAACTTGGGATTTAATTGAAAATACTCAAGGACAAAGGTTAGTTGGATGCAAATAAATCTTCAAGAAAAAAAAAGGAATTCCGGGTTAAAGAAGCCAAGATATAAAGCTCAGTTGGCTGCCAAGGGTTTTACATAGAGGGAATGGATTGATTTCCATGAAATGTTTTCTTCTCTGGTGAAATATACTTTAATCAGAATATTGCTTGCTATTATGGCATTCCAAGACTTTAAGTTAGAGCAAATGGATGTAAAAATCACGTTTTTGCATGGTGAGCTAGAATAAAGATTTTAATGAAACAACCAGAGGGATTTGAAAAGCCTGCAAAGGAGAATCTGGTTTGTTACTTGAGGAAGTCCTTGTATGGTTTGAAATGGTATGGTAGAAGTGGTGTGAAAATTTTCTATTAAGACATAACTATAATATAAGTAAATATGACTGCTGTCTTTATTTTAAAAGGCTGCCTGAAACATGCATGATTTACTTGTTATTATATGTTAATGACATGTTAATAACTTGTAAGTCCATAGAGGAAATAGATAAGTTGAAGTTGTTGTTAAGTAGTGAATTTGAAATGAAGAATTTAGGGGCTGTTAAAAGAATTCTTGACATGAAAATTAACAGAGATGGAAATAGAGGTCTGTTACATCTTTCTCAACAGAATTATGTCAAAAGGGTGGTTGGAAGATTTAGAATGACTGCTGCAAAGCTTGTAAGCACGTATTTAGCTACTCATTTCAAATTGTCAAATGATTTGGTGCCAAGGTTAGATGATTAAAGGAATTACATGGCAATGATTCCTTATGCAAATGCCTAATGTATGTTATAGTTTGTATCAGGCTTGACATAGCATATGTAGTAAGTTCGGTTAGCAAATTCATGGCTAATCCAGGTAAGAAAAATTGGGAGGTTATCAAGTAGGTATTCCGTTGCCTAAGAAGTTTAACAAGGTTTGATCTTGAGTTCAAGAGATCAAGTGACAAGGAAGATGGTATCATGGGGTTTGTGGAGTCTAATTTTGCTGGCAATCTTGACAAGAGGAGGTCAGTAATAGGTTTTGTGCTCATGATTAATAGCAATACTATTAGTTAGAAAGCTACTTCGTAGTCTGTTATTGCATTATCAACAATAGAAGTTGAGTTTATTGCAATCACAAAGCCAACCAAGGAAGCTATTTGGTTGAAAAGCTTGGTAAGTTAATTAGAGATTTTATAAAAGACACCAGTAATTTTTTGTAATAATCAAAGCTCAATACAGCTAACAAAAATCACATGTATTATGAGAGGACCAAGCATATTGATATTAGATTATTCTTTGTGAGGGAGCTAGTTGCTGAAGGAGCTATAATAATCAACAAAGTTGCAATAGAGGATAAACCAGCTGACATGATTACCAAGGTTGTCATTGGAGCAAAGTTCAAGCATTGCTTAGACTTACTCAGGATCAAGGATGTTACAATACCTCAGTAGTAAGGCAATTATCGTGAAGACTTGAAGTTTCTTACTCCAAGGTGCAGATTTGTGAAGTTGGTCCAATAAACTTCATGTGTAGCAATTTAAATCAGTTGTAAGAATTAGTTATAGGAAGTTATGTATAGAGGTTATGGGTAGTTACCATTATCTACAATTACCAGTAGTTGCTGCAGTAATATCTATAGTTATTTGTTATAGCTTTCATAACTGATGTTGTATGACTGTGACTGTGGGTGAGTAGTTCTCATATGTGAGTGTTTCATGTATGAGTGTTGTCTTCTCTTTGAGATACAAAAATAACAAAGGTTCTATATGTGGATATATGTCAGTTTGGACCGAACCACGTTAATCCTTGTGTGTCTGTTGTTTCCTTTATATTTTGTTCAAATCTTAGTTACATGTTTACTTGCTAGTATAGTCTATTTTAGCATTCGTAATAGACATTATCTTTAAGGTCATAATAGGTAAGCCACTCCAAAGCGCTGCACAACAACAATCAACCTCAACTTATCGGAATACTTATATGTTATTGAAATGAGCATCCTCCTTACTTTTTGCTTTAGCTCCTCATATTCTTGTTGAGTTGCAACATCAATGTTTTAGACAAGATTTTGGCACAGTAAGTACGTAAAACAAGGTGCATTGTAAAAAACTTATAGAATTTTTTATTAACTCTATAAATTTTTATACATGGATGAATACAAAAGCATTTTATCTTAATTTCTTTAATGCTCAAATTACAAAGAACCATATTTAAGAGTCTTTTAATGCATACTAGCTTTTAAATGCTATGAGAGTGGCTTAACTGGGATTTCCATGTGCCTTTTGTGTCCTAGTGATGTGATTGGTTGGATGTTTAATAGAACTATTATATCAATAATTGGAGCAAAAAGGTAATAGGTATAATGTTTTTGTAATTTGAACAAATTCATGAAAGAAATTGATTTACCAAATCGTAGGATGAAAATTTGCTGATTGACAATTAATGCTTTGGTTAGCCTTTTAAAAAGCAGTAGGAACTGCTGAAACTTGATGAGACAAGATGGAGAGATTGTTCAGTTTGTTAATGTGAGTAATAGTGCCCCTTACTCTTATACATTATATAGACATATGTATAGGTTGGGGACTGTAGCATAGCATTTTTTCATCTTAGGTTCATTTAACTTCTTAACTTCTTTTTCCATGTTGGTCTATTAAGGGATTTTCTTTTCATAGATAATTAAGATGTTTATTGAATAATCAAGGAGAATTTTGTAGTATATTAGGCACATACATATTTCATATAAAGGCAAAAATTAGGTAAGGATCCTAATCCTTCATGTAGAATAATAAACCTTTGTTGATCTAGAGGATAATTTAATCTTATGAATCTCGATACATACATACATACATACATACATATATATATATATATATATATATATATATATATATATATATCATCTTATTTGTCATTAGATTGAGTGAAGAAAAGTAAATTATCAATTTCATAAATTATTTATTTAGATAACTAGTAATCATTAGGCAGTTGGCCATTACATTAATTATCACATATGAGGTTAGTACCATGCATCTATCATAAGGTTTAGTGAAATTTCAAATCACACCTTGTTGTTTTCAAAATCTTATAAACTTCTTCATCATAAATCAAAGTTAAATATAGTTTTTCTTAAGTACCTTAAAATAGTAACCCGGAGAAAAAATCTTTAAAACCAAATACAAATTCAAAGTAATCAAAATTTATTAAAAACATAATTTAAAAAAAAAATTATCAAAGCTTCATTGTATGATGTATTGAATTTATATTATTGTTAAGGAATTTTTTTTTTGTCTTAGGTTAACTAGTAATCATTAGGTTTACAAAAAATTCAAAGATGTTATTTGTTATGTCCATTGCAAATTGTTGAAAATTAATTTTCAGAAAACACCCTTCAAAATTTTCAAAAAATACTAGGAAAAGTCATGGTTCCTAAAAACTTTGGGAGACTTTGAATTGGTTGATAACTTGGAACTTTTCTTTTTCTCTTCAAATATTTCCCTTATAGAAAATATTTAAAAAATTGAGAGAATTTTTTTATTTGGAAATAACAATCACTGAAAATTTATTAGGCTTTAAAATTAGTTATTTATCTGTTCATTAGTATGGTATTTATAAAGTAGACATTGTTGGGAGATTAATTATAGATCCTCTCTTCTTGATTTAGATTTAGATTTTTCTTTTTCACATGATGCAAGCCTTAAAAAGTTTGACAATCGTAATAATTAACTAGATTGATATGGCATCCAAGTGGAGACGATGAAAACTCAATTCTTAACCTTGTACATGGTGCAAACTAATAAGGAAAACTAATTAAAAAGATTTTAAGTAATTTCTTAATATCAAATTGCAATAGTTTTTAATTATTTATCACTCATCTTGAATTTTGACTTAATTATGGTAAATGTATACATATTTTCATGTAATTATTTTACAGTTTTGTTGCCTTGTGTTGCTGTTGTTTCTTGGATTGTTGCTGTTGTTGTCGCTATTGCTTAGGAAAGAGAGAGATGCTAAATCATTTAGGATGAAATTTAATAGCATAGAAGAGATTTTCATTTCCTGTTCAATCTTTCAATAAGTAGTCAGCTGCAAACTATGAAGCTTTTGTCACTTTTCATCTATGAGTTTGTAATGAATCCACCCCATCTGTCGACTACGAGGAAGGGAAGTGAAAAGTGAATTACCTAAACTTTTTGTGAGATTTTACAAATGGTTATTAGCTAATACATAAGTAATGGCAGAAATAAGAAGAGACCCAGGGGGACCCTACCTCTTCTAAACTTTGTAAAATTTCCTTGTACCCCTTTACTTTAAATATGTCTAACAACCTTCCTTTAAAAAAAAAGAAAAAAAGAAAAAGAAAAAGAAAGGAAAACTGGATTTCTAGATTTTATCTTTCTTTTTTTTTCCAATTATTAGAATGTCAAACTTATATTTATATAATATAAATTATATAGTATTTTTGTACTATGCCTGTATTTTTAACATGTATTTCTATCAATTAGTGTAAAATTTAGTAAACATCAATAGAAAAAAAATTATGTTTGATGTCTCTTTAATATTTTTATTCATTCGCAGTCTTTTTGGACAAAAAATAATGATTATTACGAAAGAATTTCCTTTTTGGAAACAATTGCAAATAGATATTTTGAAGAAAAACAATTATGGGTGCTTGCATATTCCGGACTTAGAACACAAATTTTGGATTATAATCTTAATTTAGGATTATAAATAAATATGCTTATCATGTCATTCATAATGAGATAGTTACGTAACATTTTCCAAGTCAAAATACTTATAAGTGACAATTACAGAAGTATATTTATTAGATAAATATTAAATATTATCATTTTGCATTTTGATTTATTATATTAGAATTAATTTGAGGGATAATTAAGGTTCACTATGCCTATTTTCTATGCATACTTTTTTTTACTAATTTCCCTCGCACTATGAGGTTTATCGAAAATAATTAATAATTTTAAAATATTAAATGTGCCCTCTCTTAGAAAAATTTTTTGGTCCTCCACTGTACATAAGGCAATCACATTTAGATACACAGATTTTATGACATGTATTGTAGATAGATACACAATTTGATACCAAATGGAGAGGATCCACCTTACACTTTACAATAAAACTGTTAGTTTCATGTGTATATCTATTTCAGGTGACACATTGGCTTTTGGCATCTTCTGAAGAAAAGTTTGATTCATATTAACCAAAGGTATCAAAAGTATTCCTAACATATTAACATTCATGTTCACATTACTGACTAAAATACAACAGCTTTAATTAAGAGTCTCCTAATAGAAATAGGATAACTTATTGGAATTCCAATCTAAAAGGGAAAATGCATTTGGACACTATACTACAACAAAATGTTTAATTAACCATTTTAAATTTACAACGGAATGTATGTTAACGATGTGAAAAAATTTTATTGACCACATACAAGATTTGAACATTGTTAGAAGTTATTACAAGTTGCATTCAACAACTTAGGAACATGATGTGGTTAATATGATTGTTACAACATGAATTTGGTGGTATGTGGTTAATAATTAATTATAACTACTACTTTTCTCTACATCTGGTTAATGTATACTTTATTAACAACATAGATTAAGTGGTGCATGGTATTTATTATTCTACCACGGATATGATCACGTGGTTGACATTTATTTTATTCACAACAAGTCCTACAACACATATTATTGATATTTTAAATGACCTTGATAATTATCAAGTGTTTAATATTAATAATACTTCAATATTAACTTATCAAAGGAGTTAATAACACATGATCAATCATTTGCCCCTGCCGAGTTTGTCAAATCAATGTTATAAGTATATTCACATAAATTCTTTTAATTTACAATATGAGACTAATTTCATTTTCTTTTTTTTTTAAAGGTACTAAATGTCTACACAGTTATTAGAATCATCAACTATTCCTGAAAATGCACAAAAGAGAAAGTGTAGAGGTCCAACAAAGTTGAACTACAATGACCATAAGAAAGCTAGGCAAGGAGGTGTTAAATGGAATGAAAGGGGTCAACCAATTGCAAAAGTTTCAACTAAGTTAACTAGTTACATAAGAAGTCTAGTAATACATATGGCACTATTGGCTCATAAAGATTAAGACTCAATACCTGACATTTTGAAGAATAGCTTGGGGAAAATGTAAAGGTAGTTAAAAATATATCATTAATTTGTTTCTTGTTCTTAAAAAATTTTGATTGAACTATCTTTTCTTTTTTGCATTTAAATATAGCAAAAATTTGACGTGAAAGAGTGTCACAAAGCTTATGCACCTAGCTCAATGGTTAGACATTGGCAACAATATAAAAGCCAATAGAAAAAAAAAGAAAAAAAGAAGAAAACTTTTCAAGCATAGAGATACATCTCGACAGATCCAATTATTGTAGCCAGAAAATGTTCACAAAGATGAGAAATGGGAGCAATTTGTTAGATATCATCTTTCTCCAGAAATTAGGTACAAGTATAAATTACCTCATGCACTTAGTCGGCAAGTACGAAATATAAACAAATGCAATCTATGAATAAATTACCTCATGCACTTTGTTGGCAAGTGTTGTGAAACCAAGATCTTTTCTAACTAAATCCACCCAAGAATCAAGAAATAACAAAACGCAATAGAGATATCAAGGCAACACAAGAAGCAATCAAACAAGTAAAACACAAGAGAAAGAATACCAAGATTTAAGTGGTTTGGTTCATGAAGAACCTACATCCACTGGGAAGGCTGCATAAGAATTTCATTGTGAAGAAGAAAACGGATTACAAGGTGTTACAATACTCTCTCTCACTAAGAACAACACTCTTTCTTAGCCCTTCATGTTAAACCCTACACAAGAATATTCAAAAGTCATTTCTTAAATAGAAAAGAAAGCCATTAAATAGTGCCTTGGTCATGAATAGGAACCACCATTTGTGTAGCAATGCAATATACCTTACGCAAGAGCGCAAGATCTCTGTCTAAACACAAAGTGTCCTTCCTTCGTTTTTGCGCAGCAGCGTAACTCATCGTGCGTAGGAGCGTAATATTTCTACTAAGTTATGCAAGAGCATAATCTTTCTTGCGTTGGAGCATGGTCCGAAGGTCTAACACTACATTCAACTAGGATTTATGAGCCAAAACTAATAAATCTCCATCTTGGATCTCAAATCCTTCATCTCCATAACACACTGCAATCTTCCCTCAACAAAACTCACCAAGGAACCTTATCTTAGACCTTTAACAGATCCAAACAATACAAGAACTTACTTAATGGTACTACCTTTGTAGTCGTATCTGTTGGATTATCTTTCATTGGAATCTTCTCCGCTTTTATATGCCCTTTCGCTACAACATCACGAACAAAATGTAACCTCATATTAATGTGCTTAGTACGTTCATGATACATTTGATTCTTAGTCAGATGTATAACACTTTGACTATCATAAAACACAGTTATAGACTTTTGTGATACTCCAATTTTAGCAACCAAACCAATTAACCATAAAGCTTCAGTAACAACTATATATTCAGACTCCGTAGTTGATAAAGCAACGAGGGACTACAACTGAGCTTTCCAACTAACATATCATTCCCCAAATGTGAACACATAGGTCGTTTGAGACCTCCTTTTATCAAGATCCCCTACATTATCTGCATCAACAAAGCCTTACAAAACTGTCACTTCTTATTCTATTTTACCAAACATCAATCCTCTACTGATTGATCCTTTCAACTATCTCAACAACCATTTTACTGTTTTGTAATGAAGCTTACCTAGATTCACCATAAACCTGCTGATAACTGATATATCCTGCACAATATCTGGATGAGTGCACACCATTAAGTACATGACAGTCTTTATTGCATTTGTGTATGGAATCCTATCAATTTGAAGTTGTTGACCCAGGTATGGCAACCCAAGAGGGGGGGTGAATTGGGTTTTTATTTATCAAAACGGATTTGTAAAACTTTTCTTGAAAGATCAAAATTAGTTTACTCTTTCTTTTGAGAATAAAGGTGAAGAAGATGAAAATAGTATGCAATCAGGAGAATAGAAATAAAGAACAATCACAAGTGCAAGTAAATATAAAGAGATAGGGATAGAGAGAGTGCAAACTCGATTTACGTGGTTCGGCAAACCTTGCCTACGTCCACGGGCTCCTAGCTCCACGAGCTAAGCTTTCCACTAAGTTGTAGAAATCTTTACAACTTGCTTGATGAGCAACCTCACCAGGACTTTTTCTTCCAACTCTTGATAACACCACACCAAGAGTTCTTCTTGATGAACAACCTCACCAAGGCAACTTTCTTCAACTCTTGATAACAACACACCAAGAGTTCTTCTTGATGAACAATCTCACCAAGGCAAATTCCTTCAACTCTTGATAACACCACACCAAGAGTTCTTCTTGATGAACAAACTCACCAAGGAAACTTTCCTCAACTCTTGATAACACACAACAAGAGTTCTCTCAAGGATAACTATTATCCTTTACAATAATATCTCACTCTCACCACAATACAAGAACAAAGATAATTTTTACAACAAAAGTATAACTCTCTTCAAAGAGTAGATAGATAATATAAAAGCTCTCTAGACTTGATACTTTTCTTGCTTTTTGCTTGATAAAATGCTTCTCTTGCACTTATCTTTTTGAATGCATGCATGGGAGAAGGGCTCCTTTTATAGGCAAATAGGATGAACTTAATCAAGTGAAGACACCAACTCCAAATTTTCTTTTTACCCATACCATTAAATAATAACAGTAAATCTTTTCTTTCCAGTTGTGTCAATGTCTGTATGAAATTTGAAGAAGCTGCAAAAACATAAAGATTGTCACATTTGAATAAGCTTTCCAACGCATTAAGAATCAAGTCATTTGGATATCTGTAGCTCAAGATATGGCCAAAACACCATTCCATGCTCATATGACTTGATTTTTCTTTCTTGTGTCAGTCCAACAAATTGAATGATAATTATGTCAGCATTCCGTTTGAAATTTGAATTTCTTCAAAACATAAAAGATCTGAATATTTGAATAATCTTTCCAAAACATTAAGAATCAAAGCATTTGGATATATCTATATTAAGATATGGCCAAAACACCATTCGGTACTCATGT